>CAWUFW010013965.1:0-441358 GCA_963921515.1 Calotriton arnoldi | reverse complement strand
GGGTCTAAACCCCCATCATCACAGTGACCAAAAGGTAAGTGTTGACAAAGAAAGAGGTGCAACTGCCAAACTGCATGGATGATTCCTGGTCACAGAACAAAAAACACATCAGTGGCAAAGTATTGTATGTGTCCCATTGCAACATAAATTGGGTGAGCCAAATACTGCAGTGCAAATAAGACATACCTTTGGCCATGTGCAGACAAACAACATCCATGGGGGCTGACACTGTCAACTTTCATCAATGACACAATGACAGAAGTGACCATCAGAATGCAGACCCACATATTTGCACCAATGGGCACACAAATGCAGATACCCTGTGGAGACTGCAGATGTGAGGTGAACAGATACCATACCATGGCAGCAATGGGACACACAAACCATGATCATTGTGCTGACCGATGACCTAGGAGTCCCAGGGACAGCAGGGGAAACCCACCAAACTACATACAGCCAATGGCACACCCAAGATATGCCAATGCAGTGGTGCAGATGCACAAACACAAACAGGCAGACCCACACTGCACATCATACACAACAGGTGAGGGGGGGTGCCAGTGTCCCCAGGCAACCACACAACACATGAGGAGACCTGAATACCAATCATACAGATGTGCATACAGTGCCACACAAAGGTAACTCATGGATCCAAATCCCCTATGTGGGCAAGCAGGCATTGTCAGATGAGAGGGAGCACAAATCACACATGTCACACAGGCACGTAGGAACAGCAACTGACACAGCAAGACACAGACACACCACAGCACCACCCCCAGGGCCCCCACAATGTGGTGACCCTGGGCTGCATTACAATCCCTCTGTGATGACAAAGCTAAATGTGGTTCACACTGTGAACCACAGTCATGTGTCCTGAGCAACAAACTACCATCACACCTACACAAGCACAAATCAATCAGCATGGCCAGTAAGCCAAGGCCAACATGGAGGCAGGGGCCTAGCCGGGCAACAACTCTCATCTGCACACACTCAACACCACACCCCTCGACCTCCAACAATGTGCAGCAGTGAAGTACACATGCACTGGTGACATTGCACATGCACCCATGACTATTCCAGGGTGGTGGGTGGGAACCAAGGTGCAGAAACACATGACACATGGCCACTCAACAAGACTCCTGAATGTCTGACACACTGCACACTACGCTGTACATGGACATGACGGCAATACCACACCAACCAATGGGATCCCAGCCACAGTCACACACCAATGAAGAAGCCAAGGTCACCCACAAAGAACACACATAGACAACAACCAACATTGCAGCCCGGACCCTGAGGAGTGCCAGCAGTCACACACACAACGTGTCACAATCACTGAAAGATAACACAAACTGGAAATCACATGACAGGGGCAAACAACAAGTGCCAAGGGGAAACCTGACTGTGACCCATCTGTGTCTGCACACAAACTCAGCCCTGACAGCAAACACACCTATGGGTGACACCCTGATGACCAGTAATGTGCCATGCACCCACATCACAGAGAACCCAGGGAGAAGACTTTGGGGGAACATAGGTCAACTCAGCAAGCATCACAAACAGGTACAACACTAGGGATCACAGCATGCACAGCTAAACGGAAGTGAACACACAGACATGCACATACAACACACACCTTGGGCGCAGGCAATGTCACAGGAGTACACACTGCCATGAGGGGACTCCACTCCTGTGTGAGGAAAGCTGTGCCATATGTTGCCTCAGTAGGGCCCCATCATGTCAGCTGAGCACTTGGTCACACAATAAACAATTAGCACCAAATGAGGGCTCCCGTCACATCAGCCTGGTCATGGAAGTGCCAACGGAATCATCAGCACAGATCCAACACACTTGTATAGCAATGTTGCACTGACAACACAGATGAGTCCTTCCCCATTGATGCCCAAACCTGCATGTCCAGTGGAGATGGCCACACGGTCAGGGAAGTAGGCGAATTGAACAATGGCAGGCACAACAGATGTGCAGGGGTGGAAGCCACAGATGTGAAATAGCTAATCTAAGTAGGAAATCCCATTGCCAAATACTGAACACATGACACCCTCAGATGCTGCTATGGATGACATGGATACACCACAGGATAGGACACATTCCCCCTGGACCACATGGGTTCCTGCACAGTAACACTTCATTATCATGAGACCAAATATCACCATCACTGCAGCAAGGGCATGGTTAGCATCATCAACAACATGTACATCAGAAGCATAAGCACTAGAGAACAGAAAGTTGCTTTATTCAGCATATGTGTGTAATGAAAACAAAGTCCAGAAAAAACACAAAGGCCAATGGCCAGTCCATTGTAAAAGTCCAAACAGGGTGACAGTGGCAGATGTCACCCTACGCATGCCTGCACAAAACCAGGGACAATCCACTAGGAGGGGCAACCGGGGGGCAGGCCAGGCACCGCAGGGACAGGATCAGGGCTCACCAGGAGGAAGCAGGGAAGGGGTGGTGGGTGCTGGAGAGCCACTGACAACTGCAGTGGAGGTGTCTGACATGGTGTGTGCCGGCACAAGTGGGGGGCATGACTCTGATGGTGTGGGTGCCGGCAAGACTGCAGGGGACCGTGCAGATGGAGTGGACAGGTTCCCCACTGCAGTGCCCAAGTCAGACAGGGTTATAGTGGACTCCACTGCAGTGCCTACCACCAGGGGAGGAGAATGGGGAACAGGCAAGGTGGGCTGGACAGAGGGGGAGGACACCCTCACCACATCAGTGGCACAGACAAGCGCAGCGGGGGTGTGGTGCCGGGAGAGCAAGTGCCAGGGGAGAAGGCCGGATCCTCTTGGGGATGGTATCTGTGGGTGGGGGAACCTGGGGCAGGGTGTGGTGGGGGCACCTGTGGAGTGGGGGCCTGAGGGATGGAGGAAGGAGACCTGGTGCCTGAGCTGCAGGGCGGCGGCGGGGTCTTGCTCTTACGACTCCGGGGGACTTGCGGGTGGGGGCCTCAGTCTGTCTGCGCCTGGGGGAGGGTGTCCGGGGGCGAGGGGCACTCTGCTCCGTGTGGGTGGTCTTCCTCTTCCCCCTGGATGCTGGAGCAGCTGGATCGGAGGGGAAGAGGCCGAGGTCACTGAGGAAGAGGCGCTGGGTCTTTGGGGTTGCAGGTGAGGCAAGGGAGGGTGTTTTGGAGGGAGAGGCAACTGAGGACTGCGCAGTGCTCGTGGATGCGTGTGTGTGTACCAGGGCCCCATCCCCTGTGAGTCTGGTTTCAGTCCCCTGACTGTGCATGCGTGTGCGTTTTGTTTGTGGCGTGTGTGTCTGTGTGCTGGATTTGTGTGTGCTGGTGTGTGCCTCTGCCGGTGTGTGTGTGCTTGGGACGGGTAAGGTGCTGGGGAGTGTGGATGGAGCAGAGGCAGGAGGGGTGAGGGACTGTCTGAGGAGGGACACTGCTGCCGTCAGGGAGGAGTCCATGGACCTATTGCCCCTCTGTAGGTCAGACATGCCCGATGAGATGCCCTCCATGAACGACACCAGCTGAGTCAACAGAGCGGTGTGCGCATGGAGGACACTCAGCATGGCTGTCTGCCCTACATGGAGCTGGCGAAGGAGGTACACAGACTCCTCACTCAGGGCAGCAGGGGACACAGGGGCAGGGGGTGCGGTGCGTGGCCCAAAGGAGACACGCTCCCGAACATGGGAGCCTCCACGGACCTGGGGAATGGGAGCCGATGGGAGGGCGGTGGTGGTGCTGGTGGTGGCGGGGACAGCAACACTAGCTGGGGTGTGGTGGCTGCTGACACCCGCCTCCATAAGGGAGTCATCCTCCGAGTTGCTCTGGTCCTCAGCTGAGGTGGATGGTGCTGAGGACTCCTCGGTGTGGCTCCCCTCGCCCTCCGTGCCACTGGGTCCCTCCGACCACTCCTCGGCTGCTGACCCAGTCTGGCTCTCCGGCTCCTCCTGGTCCGTGGAGCTGTCCCCTTCCGTGGCCGTGGATGTATCTGCAAACAATGGGGAAACAGACAGACATCAGTCACCTGCACCAAACGCACACACCACTGTGAGCACAGCACATTACAGAGCAAGCCCTGGCATCATTAGTTGTACATTGCTAAAAGTGCCCTAACTGAACAGGAGCAGCCAATTGTCAGTCTGATGCCAACCATGGCACTCACATCCCACATGGCCTTGCACCCATCTGTCTGGTGTCTGTTGGATTGCAACACCCCAGTGTGGACACATGCACCAACTACACAGTAGTTGGACAGTGCAGAGGACACGGTGTGGCATGTGGACATGCACACATCACAGCTCTTGCCACTGAGTCAGTACAGGTTTCCGGATGAAAGGGATGCCCAGAGTCAAATAGGAAATGCATGTGATGCATACCAGCGACAGACACCATGATGCACCCATGTCCTGATAGCCATCGCCACAATGGTGTGCATGTAGCACATGTCACTCCCCTGCAGGATCACCAATAAGTAGACACATGCCATGGCGGAGGCATGACTGCTAAGTCATACATCACTGTCTCAGTGATGTATGACTTGGCAGCCAGACAACAACACTCTGCACTGTGTCACAATAGTAGGTCATGGGGAATGCAAGTCCTGGAACTGCACAAGTGCACATGTACATCCCCCCACAACACATCATCTTAACCCTCATCTGTCCAGGTCATACCTATTGGACATATGGGAGACCTGTGACACTACCCTCTGAACCTGAGCCCCTCACAATCTGCTGTGAATGGGGAACAGCTGCCTGAACTTCACATTCGCATACCCCAGTCTGCACGGGCAGCTGATCAAACACCTATGTGACACACAAGTATCGTCTCCTATGGTCACATCTCCAGGGGCATGCTGAGCCCCTACCAAGAAACACCCCAGCAGTCCTGGCATCTAATCCACAGCACACTGACACAGAGGCAGACACCTGAGGGGTCAAATCACTGCGCACAATGTGTCAGCTGATACACGGGAGTGGGAGTACAGAGTGCATTGCATGGCCTGGAGTAGGTATGACTGTCCTGCCCCACATGAATGAGGGATGAGCCCTGGACAGTGGATAGCTGGCTATGTATGTGTGACACACGTAATCTGCACACTCTTGGGGCCCAAACATTGTTCCCACCCGCTGCATGGGCGTGTGCCACATACCCCAGGCACATGTGGTGGCTCAGCTCAGCAAGTGGACCGCATATCAAAGCAACACGCAGATTACATGTCCGAACACAGGCGTTGTGTGAACAATGGACCCACCCATGATGCCCACAACAGAGTTAGGGAAACAGATGCTGTCCCCCACCTTTAGTGAAGCAAACTGCAAGGACACAGTCCCAAGTGACACAATTCCCTGAATGTAAGGGCCACACCTGGGTATCAGATGAGGAGTGGGCAGTGCACAATAGAGGGACATGGCTCCTGGACAACATGACTGCTGCACTGTGGCAGTTGAACCAGGCCAGAGGAGGGCACAAAGCATGTAATACAGAGTTCACAGTGCAGTCTTTGACTCACCCCCTCCTTGCTGCTGTCTGGCCTTCAGCTGCCCATCCAGGTCTGGAAACACCACCGCCAGGATCTGGAGCATGTGGGGGGTCAGGGTCCGTGTTCCGCCCCTCCTGCGAGGAGGCGACAGCTTCAGCTGGACCCGTGCAATCCTCCGGGTCCAGCCCCGAAGGTCCTGCCACCTCTTCTGGCAGTTGCGGATCCGGCGCTTGTAGACCCCCACGGACCGGACAGCCCGGACGATGTCCTTCCAGATCTCCTGCTTCCGATGGGCATTAACCTGTCAGGATGACAAAGTGAAAAGGCCATTACTACACATGCAACATATCCGTGCATGACACAGTTGTATATACATGTCTCAATCACAGGGGCACATGATGTACACAGGCAGTGCAAAGCTGCCCATGGACAGTTTGCCAGACGTCACTACATGGTATCATTGCATGGGAAGTAAAACCTTGTTCAAATGCACTGTCACTGCACCATACCTGTCCAGTGCTTGTCACTACACACTATGGGGGTGACAACTACTCAGTGAGCCTGCTAGCCAGTGGCGTGCAGACTTTCAGCCTTGCTAGTCAGACAATATGCACATTCAGAAAGGCAGTGCACAGAACACTCACCTGCTCCCCTGGTGTCCCATACAGCTTGCTGTACTGTGGAAGTAGGCTGTCCAGCAGGGCCTGGTTCTCCTCAAGGCTGAAGGCTGGGGCTCTCTCCACAGTACGTGCCATTGCAGGGTCCAGAGGGGCAGAGACAGCAGCAGTGCAGTGGCAGATGTCGTCCTGGAGCATGTAGTGCAGGCAAGTGAGCTCTCAGGGGAACAGCCAGCAATATATATGTGCTGGAGAGGCAGATACTGTCCCTTGTGTCCAAAGTGATAGGTCCAAGTCGTTTGCATCTTCTGAATCTGGCCAATCCATGGAATAGCAGCACCAATACACGCCCACAGCATCCTTCAAATCTTCAACTTCATGACATACATGATTTTGCAACATTGTTGTGGGTGACCAACTGAATTTCCAGCAACCGACTCGTTCGAAATTCGAAAACGCGTCCGTTGCCAGGCAAGGCCATTGTCAATGGGTGCGCACCGATCGGTCCATTGCGGTACAACGCGTACAGGGTACAACGCGTACCCGCACACATTGAATGCAATGGGCCGGCCGGGGGCACATATCGGTCCATTGCTGATCAACGCGTACAGGGGTACAACGCGTATCCGCACACATTGAATGCAATGGGCCGGCCGGGGGCACCGATCGGTCCATTGCTGATCAACGCGTACAGGGGTACAACGCGTACCCGCACACATTGAATGCAATGGGCCGGCCGGGGGCACCGATCGATCCATTGCTGATCAACGCGTACAGGGGTACAATGCGTACCCGCACACATTGAATGCAATGGGCCGGCCGGGGCACCGATCGGTCCATTGCAGTACAACGCGTACAGGGGTACAACGCGTACCCGCACACATTGAATGCAATGGGCCGGCCGGGGGCACCGATCGGTCCATTGCAGTACAACGGCGTACAGGGGTACAACGCGTACCCGCACACATTGAATGCAATGGGCCGGCCGGGGCACCGATCGGTCCATTGCAGTACAACGGCGTACAGGGGTACAACGCGTACCCGCACACATTGAATGCAATGGGCTGGCCGGGGGCACCGATCGGTCCATTGCAGTACAACGCGTACAGAGGTACAACGCGTGCCCGCGCACATTGAATGCAATGGGCGGCCGGGGCACCGATCGGTCCATTGCAGTACTGCGCGTACAGAGGTACAACGCGTACCGCACACATTGAATGCAATGGGCCGGCCGGGGCACCGATCGGTCCATTGCTGATCAACGCGTACAGGGGTACAACGCGTACCCGACACATTGAATGCAATGGGCCGGCCGGGGCACTGATCGGTCCATTGCTGATCAACTACGTACAGGGTACAACGCGTGCCCGCACACATTGAATGCAATGGGCCGGCCGGGGCACCGATCGGTCCATTGCAGTACAACGTGTACAGGGGTACAACGCGTACCCGCACACATTGAATGCAATGGGCTGGCCGGGGCACCGATCGGTCCATTGCAGTACAACGCGTGCAGGGGTACAACGCGTACCCGCACACATTGAATGCAATGGGCCGGCCGGGGCACCGATCGGTCCATTGCAGTACAACTACGTACAGGGGTACAACGCGTACCCGCACACATTGAATGCAATGGGCCGGCCGGGGCACCGATCGGTCCATTGCAGTACAACGCGTACAGGGGTACAACGCGTACCCGCACACATTGAATGCAATGGGCCGGCCGGGTGCACCGATCGGTCCATTGCTGTTCAATGCATCACTGTACAAGTGACTGGCATATGTCACCATGCCTGTCTCAGATGGACATATGCCAGCCACAGATAGCTCCCAGGGAGTGAGGGGCATACCTACATCACGACAGCCTGTCCAAACTTTATCATAAGGCATGTAAGGCTGCATTTCCTATTGTGTGTATGTTGGTGTACATGTTGTCCTGTGGGTGTCACCTGTGGGCAGCCACCCCCAGGCTGTGCACGTGTTCATGGGGACAGGATCCTGGGTGTTACGTGTACATGACCACTGTGATGTGCAACTGTTCATATCTGTGCATGTGCCATGGTCACATTTAACGGTGGTGTATGTGTATGTCATGTCACATACCCCGTGAGTCCCATGTGGGACGGTATGTTTGAGCCAGGGTGTCCCAGTGGCACAATAGTGATGGTCCTCCACAGTCTGTGTGCATGTAGTGTTTACAATGTCTCTGATTTCATGTGCACAATGGGAGACAGTCTCCACATCCACGTTGTGTGTGCATGGACTTTGATGTTGTGCGTGTGTGTGTCACAGACGTCCATGTCTGTCCTGCCGTGGCAAGTGGGACCACTACCTGTGGGGGTCATGGTTGTTTTGCTGTGGTGTATACATGATACTCCATGTAATGCCAGTGTCCATGTGGCAATACAGGGTCCCTGGGAATGTACCTGTCGTTGAGCTGTGGTGCCTGGGGCACATCTGTCCTCACATGTCACTGTGGGGGGTGATTGTGACACGGCAGCAGGAGATGGGAACTGTGACACGGCCTCATGATATCCAATGGGCCAACCTGGGACTAATTGATGCCACTTGTTGGACCGTGTTGACAGATGTTGGCCATGTATGTACCATACATGTCCTTATGGAACTGCACACTTCATGTAGTTGTGCCTCATAATGATGTATGTTGGGATATTGAGTGTGTTCAATGCCGCATATGTGGGGTGACTGACAATCTTGCTTACTTCTCCTCTGCACTGCAGGGCTCCTGCTGTCCATCGACCATTCCCAGACCTGGCAACGATGGTGGAACGGGACAGCATCCGACGGTACCGCTTCACCAGGCAGCTGATTGAGGATTTGGCAGTGCAGTTGTCCCCACATTTGCAGCCTGGCCGGCCGTATCCTACAGCGCTGACCCCCAAGGTGAAGGTGATGGCAGCCCTACACTTCTTTGCCACCGGTACCTTCCAACATACTGTGGCGACTGCTGGTGGGATGTCACAGACCATGTTGAGCCGTGTGCTCCGCGATGTTTTGGCGGCAATGTTGCTATTCCTGAACCGGTACATCTATTTCCCTAGACTGCGACGACTCACTGACGTGAAGAGTGACTTTTATGCCTTGGGGAGGATGCCGCATGTCATTGGCTCCATTGATGGGACACATGTGGCTTTGGTACCACCACAGGCCCAGGAGCAGGCCTACAGGAACCGCAAGCATTACCACTCGGTCAATGCACTGGTGGTGTGTCTTGCAGACATGACCATCACACACGTGTGTGCCCGTTTCCCTGGTTCAGCACACGATGCCTTTGTGATGAGGAGTAGTCGCATCCCCAGGATGATGGCACAGATGCAGAACCAGCGTGCCTGGCTTGTCGGTGTGTACTGACTTTGTGCCATTGTGTGTGATCTGATCTGTAGTATTCCGCCCACTTTTCCAAGTCAGCTAATGTGCACTTGTCTGTCCGTAGGTGACTCGGGATACCCCAACATGCCGTGGTTGCTGACACCCCTCAGGAACCCTGTGACACCAGCCCAGATGCGCTACAATGAGGCACATGGTCGGACCAGGAGAGTGATTGAGCGGACATTTGGTCTCCTGAAGAGCCGCTTCCGCTGCCTGGACAAGACCGGAGGGTCCCTCCCATATGCCCCTGCGAAAGTGTGCAAGATTATCATCGTCTGCTGCATGCTCCACAACCTGGCAGTGCGGAAGGAGTTGCCTCTCATCCAGGAGGACAATGACCAACATCCGCCACCTGTGGAGGATCCTGGCCTGGACCACGATGCCAGTGACGATGATGATGATGATGATGAGGGTGATGTCCGCACACAGCTCATCACCAACTTCTTTAGCTGAATGTGAGTATCCTGAGGTGTCATGTCAATGATGTGAGTTGGCATGATATGTGTAGGTGGTGCTCTGGTGCTGTTGGAGTGTGTCCATGGGCTACTTGACTGGATGTGTGTTGCGATGTGTGCTTACAGGTGGGCTGTACTCCCCAACAGTGTTGACATGCTAACTTGGTTCTGGGTGGGTATCTTGTAACATGTATTGTGCATGAGTTTTGCTGTTCTGTCCTGTACTCCATTGCTTTTGACTGTGTGTCATTTCTGTCCTTCACAGGGTACTTTCAGATTCGTTTGGTCAACTGTGTCCACCGACGACGTGATTGCACTTCCAGGGTGGTAGCTGTTGTGTCCCTACAGGTGATGTGCGCCACACCCATGGACTTCCTTCCGTCTACAGTTGTTGACTGTGTGCCCGCTGCCAGGTGGGATTTCCTTGCATCTGTAGTGGTTACGACATGTTGCAACTGTGTAATAAACCTGTGCTTCACTTTGTGATGTGCGTTGTCTGTGGTCACACATTTGACTGCCATTTGCTTACTGCACCTGTGGGCTACTTAACTACAACTGGGAATGGGTGTGGTGTCTGTGCATTGCACCGTCTTCCCTGGCAACATCAGTGAGGGCAATGAGTCAGATGGCCTAGGTGTGTATGTGTTGTGTAGCCCTGGTGGTGTGTCTCCCTCATATGTGTCACGTTGCCTTTACTCACATGCCTGTGTTGTACTTGCTGTTGCAGTTCGCATACACAGTGTAATTTTGCAGTTCATCATCCCCATAACAGCACCCACGTTGGAATCACAACAGATGCAAGTATGGTGTATTAGTGTGTTTATTGTGATACATTTGTGTGAATAGTGCATAGGATGGGCAGTGCTGTACATAAATCTTGCAATCAGAAGTTCCTAGGTGAATTGAAAGTCCTGGTAGACAGAATCCCCAGTATCGGGCCACAGTTGTCTGAGACATTGGTCCAACTTGTACTCCCCATGCAATGTGTGGGAGTAGTGTTGCCGTCAACAGGGTGAACAGTCTGTGCACAAAGGTGAACATCCAGAACAGGTTCAGGCTTCCTGGGAGTTGCGCTTGGCCATCGGCCTCTCACTTGCCCCTCTTCGGACGACCCCTCTTCTTGGGGGGGGGCCCCTCAAGTACAGGCTGCTGTGGTGCAGGGGACTCTCCGCCAGAGTCATCCTCCCTCCCTGTGGCAGTTGCAGTTTGGGCAGCACCATAAGTTGTTGGCACACAGGGAGGTGTGGACTCGTTGCTGTTCATCTGGCGGAGGCATTGTAAAATGTCCCTGTGCACCGCCGTCATCTCATGCAGTGCATCCCACTTGGACTCCACGCGGGACATGTGTGAGTCCACGCGGGACATGTGTGACGTCCACACAGGGACATGTGGGACATGTGAGAGTCCAAGCGGGCATGATGTGCAGCCTGCTGCTGTTTCATGTCTCTGAGGAGCCCCACTACCTGGCTGAGGTCTCCGGTACTGGACTGGTACGCATCAGCTATGCGTACCAGTTGTGGGTCATCATGCACACCAGCAACTTCTGCAAGCAGCGACCTCTGTCTCCCACCCCTCCCACCACCCCTGCTGACATGTGCAGTGCGTGCAGTGGCACGCACAGATGACTCTGGTCCACCTTGGAGGTTGGTGGTGGTGGTGGTGTCCATGGCCCCAGGTTGGTCCAGGGTCCCTGTGCTGGTGTTGCTCCTTGTTCTGTCCATGTCGGCAGGGATGGTATTTGTGTTGACAGTCGTTGGAGGGGTGGGTGCAGGGGGTGCAGCTGGTGGTCCTGCTGGTGCTGCAGCTGGTGGTCCTGCTGGTGCTGCATGTAGACTTGCACCGGATGTGCCAGGTTGGTCTTCTTCGTCCGAGGAGGGCAGAGGCTGTACGACACCAGTGAGCTCCGCATCCTCTTGAGCCTGGGACTGGGACTCCTCAGCGTCTGCTGCTGTGTCCCCATCATCACCTGTTTTTGGGAGACACACACAATGTATGTTATGTTTCTGCAGGCATCAATGATTGACACACATAACAGTTGTGACTGTGGCTCTGGGTGCGGGCCTGTACATTGCATTGTCCTAAGTCGTCACAGTCAGGGGTTGATATTGGTGTGGCACATTGTCCTGCATTATTTGGGCATTTCTATGTATTTGTTGGGGTGTGAACATGGTCTGCATTGGTTGTGTTTGGTTGACAGCCGGCCCTCCTTCCCACCCACACAGCCAGTCAGTTATCCCACCATGGACTGTGCTTGCATTGCAGGGAGTGGAAGTTGTCTCTCAGGATGTCAGTCAGTGGTGTCCTGCTGTTTGTTGGTGCACAGTTGCCAGCAGGGCCTTGTGCTCCCCACAGCAGTAGCCAGTGTCAGCCATCTTGTGAGTCCTTCTCCACTCCCTGTGATGTGTGCATGGTTCAGGGTGGTGTTGATGGGACAGTTGTGGGGGTGACCAATATCAGTGACTGCCACTCCCATCATGCTATTGCCTCCACCCCACTTGCCAGCATTCCCATACTTACTTGCTTTTGTGGGGAGTTCGGTGTGTGTGGGTGTGAGGGCAATGGCAAGATGGCTGACAGTGGTGTCCTGCTGTTAGTTGGTGTGCAGTTCCCAGCAGGGCCTTGTGCTCCCCACAGCAGTAGCCAGTGTCAGCCATCTTGTGAGTCCTTCTCCACTCCCTGTGATGTGAGCATGGTTCAGGGTGGTGTTGATGGGACAGTTGTGGGGGTGACCAATATCAGTGACTGCCACTCCCATCATGCTATTGCCTCCACCCCACTTGCCAGCATTCCCATACTTACTTGCTTTTGTGGGGAGTTCAGTGTGTGTGGGTGTGAGGGCAATGGCAAGATGGCTGACAGTGGTGTCCTGCTGTTGGTTGGTGTGCAGTTGCCAGCAGGGCCTTGTGCTCCCCACAGCAGTAGCCAGTGTCAGCCATCTTGTGAGTCCTTCTCCACTCCCTGTGATGTGAGCATGGTTCAGGGTGGTGTTGATGGGACAGTTGTGGGGGTGACCAATATCAGTGACTGCCACTCCCATCATGCTATTGCCTCCACCCCACTTGCCAGCATTCCCATACTTACTTGCTTTTGTGGGGAGTTCAGTGTGTGTGGGTGTGAGGGCAATGGCAAGATGGCTGACAGTGGTGTCCTGCTGTTGGTTGGTGTGCAGTTCCCAGCAGGGCCTTGTGCTCCCCACAGCAGTAGCCAGTGTCAGCCATCTTGTGAGTCCTTCTCCACTCCCTGTGATGTGAGCATGGTTCAGGGTGGTGTTGATGGGACAGTTGTGGGGGTGACCAATATCAGTGACTGCCACTCCCATCATGCTATTGCCTCCACCCCACTTGCCAGCATTCCCATACTTACTTGCTTTTGTGGGGAGTTCAGTGTGTGTGGGTGTGAGGGCAATGGCAAGATGGCTGACAGTGGTGTCCTGCTGTTGGTTGGGTTGCAGTTCCCAGCAGGGCCTTGTGCTCCCCACAGCAGTAGCCAGTGTCAGCCATCTTGTGAGTCCTTCTCCACTCCCTGTGATGTGAGCATGGTTCAGGGTGGTGTTGATGGGACAGTTGTGGGGGTGAGCTATGTCTGTGACTGACTCCCATCATGCTATTGCCTCCACCCCACTTCCCAGCATTCCCATACTTACTTGCTTTTGTGGGGAGTTCAGTATGTGTGGGTGTGTGAGCAATGGCAAGATGGCTGACAGTGGTGTCCTGCTGTTGGTTGGTGTGCAGTTCCCAGCATGCCCTTGTGCTCCCCATGACACAGCAACAGTGTCAGACATCTTTGATGGGCCTTTCCACTCTCTGTGGGATGTGCATGCGTGAGTGTGAGCTTGCTGGGCCATGTGGTGGGGGATGTAGAGCTGTGACTACGACTCCCATCATGTATTGCCTCCACCCCCTTCCCAGCATGCCCATGCTTCCTTCCTTTGACTCTGCTTCCCTGTGGGGTGGGCTGGCTGTGCTGACAGGATGGCTGGGAGTGTTGTCCTGGCAGTTGTTTGGCTAAAAGTCCCAAGAGTGTCCCTGTGCTTCACACAACATAACCCAGGGTGGTGGTTCTTTGTGGGATCTTGAGTTAGGATGGGAGGCATTGCATTCTACCAGGTGGGTTCTGTGGAGTTTGTGTTGAGGGGGTGTGAGGGGAGGTGCTTGTGACTATGGTCAGTGCTGCAAGTCCTCCTTCCCACCCAGCCAGCCAGATATCCCACCATGGAACGTGCTTGCATTGCAGGGAGTGGAAGTTGTCTCTCAGGATGTCAGTCAGTGGTGTCCTGCTGTTTGTTGGTGCACAGTTGCCAGCAGGGCCTTGTGCTCCCCACAGCAGTAGCCAGTGTCAGCCATCTTGTGAGTCCTTCTCCACTCCCTGTGATGTGAGCATGGTTCAGGGTGGTGTTGATGGGCCAGTTGTGAGGGTGACCAATATCTGTGACTGCCACTCCCATCATGCTATTGCCTCCATCCCACTTGCCAGCATTCCCATACTTACTTGCTTTTGTGGGGAGTTCAGTATGTGTGGGTGTGTGAGCAATGGCAAGATGGCTGACAGTGGTGTCCTGCTGTTGGTTGGTGTGCAGTTCCCAGCATGCCCTTGTGCTCCCCACGACACAGCAACAGTGTCAGACATCTTTGATGGGCCTTTCCACTCTCTATGGGATGTGCATGCGTGAGTGTGAGCTTGCTGGGCCATGTGGTGGGGGATGTAGAGCTGTGACTACGACTCCCATCATGCTATTGCCTCCACCCCCTTCCCAGCATGCCCATGCTTCCTTCCTTTTGACTCTGCTTCCCTGTGGGGTGGGCTGGCTGTGCTGACAGGATGGCTGGGAGTGTTGTCCTGGCAGTTGTTTGGCTAAAAGTCCCAAGAGTGTCCCTGTGCTTCACACAACATAACCCAGGGTGGTGGTTGTTTGTGGGATATTGAGTTAGGATGTGAGGCATTGCATTCTACCAGGTGGGTTCTGTGGAGTTTGTGTTGAGGGGGTGTGAGGGGAGGTGCTTGTGACTATGGTCAGTGCTGCAAGTCCTCCTTCCCACCCAGCCAGCCAGATATCCCACCATGGAACGTGCTTGCATTGCAGGGAGTGGAAGTTGTCTCTCAGGATGTCAGTCAGTGGTGTCCTGCTGTTTGTTGGTGCACAGTTCCCAGCAGGGCCTTGTGCTCCCCACAGCAGTTGCCAGTGTCAGCCATCTTGTGAGTCCTTCTCCACTCCCTGTGATGTGCGCATGGTTCATGGTGGTGTTGATGGGACAGTTGTGGGGGGGCAATATGTGTGACTGCGACTCCCATGATGCTATTGGCTACACTGACTTGGCCAGCATACACAGAATTCCTTCCTTTGAGTGGTCTTCACTGTGTGTTGGTGTTGTTGTGGTGGCTACATGTCTGGATGTGTTTGTTAGTTCTATTTGTGCCACTGCCTAGCTGTAGTTGTAGTTGTGTTTGTACATGTGATGGCACAGTTGGATGTAACTTTTTTGATGGCATGTGTTGTGTTTATCTGACTGACATACACATTTTGGGATGATTCTGTTCTGGTTGCTGTGTAATTGCTATGAGTGCATGGTTTGACTCTCCCCTTGACAGTGATGTGTGTGTGTTTTGTGGCAGAATATTGTTTACATTTGTTGTGTACTCACCAGCTCTGGGATGTTCTCTAGACCATATACGCTCACTGGCGGAAGGATGGCCCGCACCTTCTCCTCCCAGGGCCTGAGGTATATTGGCTTGGCAGGAGGGCCACTGCCGGTGTATTGGCTGATGATGTAGTCTTTCTTGAGCAGGTCCCGTACCCTCCTGCGCACGTCATACCACCTGTTCTGGATGTCGCTCTTTGTGCGCAGACATGGTGATTGTGCGCTCACCCTGTTGATGATCCTCTCCCACATCTTGGTTTTCTGGGAGATGGGGGTCTGTTGGACCAGTGTGCCAAACAGCTGTGGCTCTACCCTGAGGATCTCGTCTACCATGACTTCCAATTCACAATCTAGGAACTTGTGATTCTTCTTGGGGGGCATGGTGATGGGTGGTGATGGTGAGTGATGTGTGTGTTGGTGTGCAGGTGAGGGTGTGTGAGTGTGTGTATTGCTGGGTGTATGTGAGGTAGGTATTTGTTGGTGTGCTGATGGTGTGTGGCTTGTGTGAGGGATGAGCTGTGGGTGTGTGGTTGCTGTCTCTTGGGTGCTGGCAGTGGAATGGCATTTGCAAAGGATCATGGTTGTGATTTGTGTCCTTTATATGGGTGGAGTTGTGGGTGTGTCTTTGTTCTCTGTCCCCACCCCCCAGTATTTATTGGCTTTGTAATTGCTTGTTTGGCCTTTTTTTGTGTGATTTTTCCTTTGTACTGTCTGTGCATGTTGGAAACGTTCTTGTGACCGAGTCGGACCCTGCATTTGTCTCGTACGGTGTTCTCCGTTTCTTTCACGCTGTGTTTGTGCAGTTTTCTATGCTGCGTACGCGTCGGTCGCGGTGTTTTGTGTTGCTTCGGCTCGGTTTTGTATGCGTGTCGGTCGTACGGCTTGTCCTCCGTCCGACTCGGTCGTGGTTTTCGCGCCTTGCATCGTACTTTGCGGTTTGGAGTTCGCGTGTACGTTTCGGTCGGATTTGTTCCGGGTGCGTGTCGGTCGGTTCGATCCGCGTGTTTTTCCGGCCGGATTGCTGTTTTCCGTGCGGCTCGGTCGTTCGGCTTGGGTTCGGTACGTGTCGGTCGGATTTTGCACGCCTTGCATCGTACTTGGCGTGTCGAGCGCCACAGGTACGTGTCGGTCGGTATAATTTCCGGCTCCGAGTCGGTCGGTGCTTTTTCCGGCCCGAAACGGAATCGACCCCTAAATAGGAGGATTTAAAGAAGGAATAAGGAGGGTTTAAGAGAGGGTTAGGGAGGAGTATACAGAGGGACAAGCAAACACTCGCAAGATGGCAACATTTTTGATTCGATCAGCCATTAAATGTAGCATTCATAGCTATTAAAATAATTAAATTACTTTGAAATAATTTTATTCACCATTTTTAATACCGTTTAATACAAAATAAAAATATATTTTCTTTACTTTAGGTGGAATTTTTTTATTTAAAATTTAGAAATATATATATTTTTTAATTTAATATATTCAAAATATTTCAATATTTAATTTAAAATGAAGTTATTACTGCTATAAAAAACACATTGTTCCACATTTAAAATAAATATATATAATTAACTAACACCTTTTAGTTAACATGAAACTCTGTTTCAGATTTTTTTAAATGTTTAATAAACCTTTAAACGTTTCCCTATAGTTTACTACAGGGAGATTCCTGCCCCCTCCGCCCCCAATTGTGTAGGCCTCTGTCAAGTGTGCGACTTCTCAAATACTGTCATAAAGTTATAACTAGTGCCAACTTAACGGTTGCATTTGATGATTTTACTGACTCAATCCCCTATTTCAGGGGGTGGGGACATGTAAGTCCACATTTTTTTTGTAACTTTAACCTTGTGAATGGTGACTAACCAATAGTAGCAAATGTACTTTAAAGTGTAAGAGTAAATTTACTTGTAGGAAATCTGCACATGTAGATGTACCTTTTTGAACAGGCCCTTGAAATGTCCTGGCTGCATTTCAACATTTTGTGAATGATTTGTTCAGAGGTATTTTGGACTATTAACTGGTGATATACTTCAATGGCATTTTAATATTTTCAGAAATCTTGATAATTTTAAACATATGAAAGAAACACTACACAGCTTATGAAAAATGTGTCCAGTTTCCAGGTTACAAATGGAAGAAGACAAAGGTAAAACAGTTAAGGAATGGCTATTTCCTCATATTGTGAAAGATGTGCAATGATTCGTAGGATAATATAATTTCTACAGATTGTTTATTCAAGATTTTTTTGCTGTAGTGTTTCCTATAATGGACTTGACTAAAAATAAAGTAACATTCCATTGGAGAACAAGAAAAAGATTTTGAAACTTTTAAAATAGCTTTTTGTTCAGCGTTTATGCTTGCAGGCTGATTTTCTTTTAGAGACTGATGACTTAGGGGCTGATTACGATGTCCGCCCGCCACCGTAGCGGTGATTGGGACCGCCCGCCAGACATGCGGCGGTCCCACCACTGCAATTAGGATGCACCCGCCATACTGATGGGTGCATCCAGGGCTTTCAACATTGCGGGCGGTGCTGCTGGCTGCAGCACCATCCGCAATGTTGAAAGTGCTTGCACCGCATTTCCCTGCACCGCGTGGCGGGCACCACGCAGTGCCTGCCACTTGGTGCATGGAAATGCAGGGGGGTACCATGGGTACCACCCAGTGCGGGACCCCCCCACACAAGGGGGGCCCGCAACGGGCCCCCAAACCCAATCCCCACCAGCCTTTCCATGGCAGCATCGCCGCCATGGAAAGGCGCATGGCCACACACATCCTAATATGGCAGACGGTGCCTGCTAGGCACCGCCACCATATTAGTGGCCCTGCTCCGCCCGCCAGGCAATCGATGTGATTGCCACCGGCGGAAAAGCGGCAGACGGACTTTGCGTCCGCCGAGATACCCACTGCCATCCTGATATGGCGGTGGGTAAATCTCAATATGATGGCGGAATGAGCCCCTTAGCTCCTGCACATGGAGACACAATGACATCCACAGGCTGTGAACCTACATTCTGTTGCACTTTAATCCAAAACTCTAATAGCTGCTGAAAAAATGACAGGGAACTGCTAGCAATAAAGGTGGTATTTGGTCATGGGAGGTATCATATAGGAGGAGCAAACAATAGAATAAATGTATGGCTGAGTCATAAGAATCTAAGGTGCATTCAATCCATAAATTTCAGGCATGCCTGATGGACTTTTTTCTGTGTTTTTAATAACATCACTAACCCTGGGCGTAGTACTATGCTACGCTCGAGGAGCATGCATAGTTTGCGCTACTACGTGAATTGCACGTAGCACAGTGCAAAAATGCGTAGTGTAGCAGGCATTTTTTGCTTGCTCGCGGTCCTCAACGTCAAGTTGGTGACCGACAGCGAGCAAAATCAACATCCCGGCGAGACTTTTTCCTCGTTCGCGATCAGCAACATCAAGTTGCCGATCGCGAGCTTGGAAAATAAACCTCCCGGCGAGATTCTCAACGCGGGGAGGTCAAGCTTCTCATTGCGAGTGGTCGCGTATGCTCGCGACCGCTCGCGATGAGAAACTACCAGTCCGCGTTGAGAAAGCTGCCGCTCGAGTACAAATCTACTCGAGCGGCAGAAAACGACCGCTTGCACTGTGCAAGATGCCGTTTGCAATGATTGCACAGTGCGGACAAGCATCCGGCACTGTGCAATCAGTGCGAACAGCATTTCCCTACCGCACTACGCAGTTCGCGTAGCTACACGTAGCGTGCGTAGTGCGAAGTGCACTTTGCATAGCTACGCGTAGCGCTACTACGCAAACTACGCCCAGGGTTAAACATCACCCTTAGCCAGGCTTCAGAGAGTCAAAAGTAGATGCTTACCCCCATCAAAACAACCATGATGTAAAAGAGGTCAACCAAGCACCCTCAATTTTGCCAACCCAGAGAAGATTTTTTGCATTGTGTCGACATGACAGGACCAAATAGATGGAGTATGTTGGCTCTAAAAAGATGCTAAAAGCCAAAAGATAGTAAATATTTAGTTGTATTATCAGTTTATAATTTTCATTCCCAAGTTTCAATTAAAACAATAAATATTGCATTGGGGTCACCAGACACCAATGTCAACGCATCCATGTGTTCATTAAAATGCTGAAATCCTTTCACACAATTCTTGGTGGCCTTAATTTCAACATTTAATTAGATTTATAAAGGATTGTAGAATATATGTACAAGCAAAGGTTGATCACTGGCCCTCAGCCAGAATATTGTAACCTCTACCGACTCCAAAACAACTTTGGGAACAAATCTCTTTGATTTAATAAGTAGAATTCCCACCCTAAGAATGTTATACATCATTGATAATAGTAAGCCTGGGTAGAGTTCGCGTAGATGCGCTACGCGGAATTCCGCAAAGTTGCAAAAAAACTCAGCGAGCTACGCTGAGTTCCGCAAGTGAGCGTAGTTGCTTGTTCGGCCCTTTCGCAATGCGTTTTTGACGTTCGGAAATGCGTATTGCGTGTTCGGGGGCAAATATCGTTCAAACTGTTTTTCATGTTTGTTATGGTTCTGGGACTGTTTTTCTATCCTCCCTATATATTTTCAATCCTTTGTTTCTGAAAACTTTTTTCTGATCTTTTTTATTTATTATCTAACCCTCTCTTTTCCTGAGTGTATATTTTGTGTTTTTTTCTACTTTTTGTGAGTTTTTTATTGCGTTTTTGACTGTTTTTCTATTACTTGCTTTTTATTTTTTTTACTTCCTTTCTTTACATCCTACATTTTCTTTTCTGACCCCCCCGCCCGCTCAGAACCATGGTGAAGAAGAGTAGCAAGCAGGGGAAAAGGAGGAGCGAGAGCCGTGGCCGCCTTCCATGCAGAAGGCGTCGCCCGGAAGGGGTGCAGGCCCGGGCCTTGTTTTCCAAGGTGGAGGTGGCCACACTGTTTTTTTTTGTCCAGCGCCACCTCCCCTTAACCCCGGCAGCAGGCGGCAGCCCTGGGTCCGGGTACAGGCTCCGGGAGCGTCACCAGCAGTGGGCGAGGGTGCTCCGGGCAGTGTTTCGCTGCTCTAGGAACCGGTGCACCCATAACCAAATGACGCACTGGTAGTCCGACATCCTGGACAGGGAGCAGAACCTGCTGGACCTGCTAGGTGTTGAGGTCCCGGGGCTTGGTGAGTAGCTAATTATATTACTATTGTGTTCTTCTGTTCTGTGTTATTGTGAATAATATTTGTTCCCATATAGCAAGAATGCTTCTGCTGCTTACATGCAGGTAACTTACGTTTAAAAATCTTATATTATGTGATTGTTATTCTTCCAGACAGGTGCTCAGCGCTACTAATCGCACTTGTTTGCAACTTTGCGCTCGCTTGGGCTGGTTATGTAAGAGAGGTTAGAGAATTTAAGTTAGGTAATGCAGATAGGAAAGACTCCAGTCCTGTCCTTTGTCCTGTCGGGCTGTCCTGTCAGGCTGTCACTAAGATAGTGGTAGTAGTTAGTTAGCTAGTTGAATCACTGACAAAATATCGACTACCACAATATCGAGGTACAAAAATATCGTGACAAAAATATCGAAGTCAAGAATATCGACATCCTATCTACATCATGGTAAGTACAAAAATATTGAGAAAAAAATATCGTTGTCAAAAATATTGTTGTTAAAAATATCGGTTTTTTCAATATTAAAAAATTATGTAAAATAAAGTAAATAATACATATAATTAAAAGAAACATAGTTAAAAATATTTTAAAATGTTTAAAAATGAAAACTAATACATATAATGTAAAAATAAATTAAACATATACATATATAATATATAATATATACTTACTTAATAATATTCATAAATAATTATTTTAATAACTTATAAATTGTTTAAAACATGTTACAAATTATAAATACATATATACACATACAACAATAATATACATAAAAATATAAAAAATATATATAACAAATTAAGGGGCCCATTACGATACCCGGCGTAAAAAAATCCGCCAGGCATGGAAGCGGCAAAAATCCGCCCGCACACACCGTCTGAACACCGACCACGCCATTACGATTACACAAACCGAAAACCGCCATCGGCGGAAAAATCACACAAGATACTGCCCGCCATCGTCCGAGTCGGAGTCAAACCGCCCGCCACGGACGGAAACACGCACGACAACACAAAACCGCCCGCCCTCACGGCCGACACACCGCACGTGAGATTACGATCGCACCGCCATGAGCGCGGGAAAACTACAAATATACCGCCCGCCAGCGCAAACAACGCCGATGAGAATCGACACGGCAGAAGCCATGGCGCCCACGTCCCTGCACAGAAACCATCCGCTGACAAAAACAATCGCACACAACATGGCCAACAAGTCCACACAGCAAGGCACGCACAAATACACAAGCACAGTACACATCCCGAAAACACCCCCCTGGACAAACAAAAACTACAAAGGCCAGAACACCAGACACAACACACCTGAAAACAACAGACCATGAGGACACACCCACATAGGTAAGTACAAAAGCAGCACTCCCACAGACCACAACCCCTTGCAACATTGCAAACTAGAGAGGAGAGGAGAGGACACAGTGACACAGCAAGGACAGCAGCACACCACAGAAACGCACACATCACAACCACCACCACCACCACCACCACCAAACACCGGCACCACAAACCCCCTGCACATTACACAACACACACCGCACCAGCACCACAAACACCATGGCACCACAAAGAATGCCCAAGTTCACGCCCATGGAGCTGACGGTCATGGTCGACGAGATTATCAAGGTGCACCCACAAATCTATGGGAACCTGGTCCAGCACACACCACTAGCCACCAGAAACAGAATGTGGAACCGGATCGTAGACCAGGTCAATGCAGTCGGGACCCTGCCCAGGAACAAAGTTGAAATCAACAAACGGTGGAATGACGTCAAGAGCCTGGTCAAGAAGAAGGAGAACAAGAACAGAGAGCTGGCTGCCGTCACTGGCGGAGGGAATCCCGCGCTCTTCAAGACCTTCAAAGCGTGGGAGGAGAAGGTGCGAGTCATAATACATCCGGAGATCCTTGCCGGATTAGCAGGGGGAGTGGAGGCTGGTAAGTACAAACTAATGTATACCAGCACACCGCTATGTACTCACATGCACTACCACCATGCCACAGCTCCCAGGAACAAACACCCCCATGTCCAGCACACAATACACAACACATCACACACACATGCAACAGACACCACCACACACAGCCCAAACCGAACAACTGTAAGATACGTGGGGACATGTGTACACTCAGCCAGCCACGTAACCACCAACAGGTCCCCAAGTATGCCAGAAGCGCCACAACGAGCACCCACCACACCCATGTGTCCGCCATAGCTGCACTAACCGACAAGTAACAGGTAAGTGGCAGGAACACAAAGTGCAGTGGGTGGGAGGGTGGACAGCCCAAGTACAACACACACCAGGCCCCTAGTCCCACAGCACAGCAAGGAGGAGCATCCCCCACACCCCACAGCCACGTGTCAGCCACCGCAGTGCACACCGACAGCCGAAATGTAGACATCACGGTCCACAACAATCGGTGTCAGTGGGTGTCCAGCCACCACCACGACCCACAACACCCCCCACCCCCACAGACCTGCAACATGGAGCACCCCCGCTTAGAACCATGTGGCATCCAGTACAGTGCACGCCCGAACAACCTGCAGGTGGGAAACTGGACAGGGCTGGATTACTGGAGGCATGAGGACCGTAACACGACCAACACATGGGACATGTCACGTAGCAGACGAACACGCAGCACCGCCCACCGTCACGAACAAGTGAACAATGTGCACACAGACATGAACCACAGACTCACACCTCACATGACCCATCACAGACACAGCAACACCCAAGGAGCCACGTCTGCATGCACAAGCCACACTGAATATAGTACCACACGGCAGCCACTGTGCAACTCATCACACACAACCGAAACACCATTGAAGTCCTGTCCATGTAGCCCCTACTGCCTGTCAACCACACACCCCACAACTACGCCTATGTAAGACAAACAACACTAGACGCAACAGAGCGGAACAACATAAATGCACACGAACACCACTGAACCCATCAAACACACAGACACACCATGCACATACAACATACCATCCATCCCATCCGTCAGCCCCAGTCTCTTGAAAGGCATGTCATCCGCACAGCTGCCACACATACAGCAGTCACGCTAAGATACATGCCCATGACCAACCATGTGCCAGAAGTCAATGAAGCGCACGCCACACTGTGAGCACCAACACACAACATGGGCCACACCCCCCCCCCCGAGCATTGCAGTGATGCACATGGCACAGGGCAGCACGCACACCAAGGAGATGGGACAACTGCAATACGTTGGCTGGCACACAACCAACACTCACTCATAACGATGCGTCCAATGCCATGTCCAGTAATCACAACAGACAGCAAATATGCAGGCCATGTCAGGCATGCACACACCTCAGACCATGCACTGTCATGCTGCCACAACACATGTCACGTTCGGCACCCATGGCTCACAGCATGTACCCCAAAAGCATATTCCCTCCCAAATGCGAATCTGGGGCATGGCCCCCATGTTGCCATATGCGTTCCTAAGCGTTCCATTTGAACCCCAAAAGCATATTCCCTCCCAAATGCGAATCTGGGGCATGGCCCCCATGTTGCCATATGCGTTCCTAAGCATTCCATTTGAACCCCAAAAGCATATTCCCTCCCAAATGCGAATCTGGGGCATGGCCCCCATGTTGCCATATGCGTTCCTAAGCGTTCCATTTGAACCCCAAAAGCATATTCCCTCCCAAATGCGAATCTGGGGCATGGCCCCCATGTTGCCATATGCGTTCCTAAGCGTTCCATTTGAACCCCAAAAGCAAAGTACAAACCAGACCCAGGATGGGCCAGGAGCCCGCATACACCAGAGTCACAATAAGTAGGGGCACAGCAACACACCCATCGGCATGGCCAATCCGTCCCATGCCACATGTGCACAGCACACAGTCCCATTGCCAAGCACACACAACTACAAATGGTACAGCCACACACACGCCTCCGGGAAACCCATGTACGAGATTGCACGAACTGTTAATGTCAGACGACAAATACATACTTCGCAAGGTGCAACACAATAACAAATCTCATTCTCTCCACAGGTGACGAACTGCTGGATGCTGGGGATGGAGCCAGCAGCCAGCACAGCCAGCCTACAAGCCCCCAACGAGGACACACGGATGTGGAGGATCTGTCCTCCTCTTCGGACACGGACCACCAAGCAGGCCCATCTGGTGTGGCAGGGCCCAGCCGCTCCCCAGGACCCCTCCTACCCACCAACTCATCATCCAGGGCTGCTGAACATTCCCAGCCCCCTGCTGCCACTGTCGTTGCGGCCACACCCACGGACATTGCGGCCACTACCACTGCCGCAACCGCCACCATCGCCGCACCGACCACCACCGCCGCCACCACCACCACGTCTTCGCTGGCACCAGCCCCAGCGCAGGTGGTGGCCCGGCCGACTGGATCCACCCTGGGAGCCACAGCGAGGACCGTGGTGAGCAATGTGGCTAGTGGGCAGGCCGGTGGCAGCAGTACCGGTAGGAGGAGCAGGGTCAGGGAAACGCAAGTCTCCCCTGGGAGCCATGCCCTGCCTCAAATGGCCAGAGTCCTTGGGGCCTATGAAGAGGCCCAAGGACAATGGGCCAGGTCTGCTTCAGACACGCGGGAGGTGCTGGGGGTGCTGAGGTCCATGGACGCCCGTATGGGCCAACTCGTGGACCTCATGGGCCAGCTGGTGGTGAGGTCACAGCCAGGGACAGCAGCTCCACCACCGCCACCACCTGCCGGGGCGCAGGGTCGAGCAGCAGTGTCCAGTTCCCCTGCGTCCACAGCCAGTGAGCACACCTCAACCACCAGCAGGTCGCAAGCAGGCACCCCCCTCGCAAACGTGGAAGGGGCCGTCCGAAGTGGAAACAGATCTCCCGGGAGGACTACGCACGCTCCAAACGCAAGTGAGGCAGCCAGCCAGCCTTCCTTGACCACCCACTGCATTGACTTGGACTACGATCCCACTCCACACAGCCATCTGGATGGCATGTGTGTGTTGGACTATGGACATAGAACCAGTGGGTACACCCTGGGCATCTCGCAGCCATGACCGACAGCTCATTGTCACTGCACGCACCACTTTTGTCATCACCTTACACACAATCACATGTCACAGTTTGAAATAAATGCACCTCTTACACAAACTGCTGTTTGTGCCCTGTGTTTTATTTGTACGGAATACAACGGCCACCTTGGGCGGAAAGGCACCTGATGCGTGGCATGGCAATGGAACCGGAGGGCCTGTAGGGACCTAGGGGTGGGAGACAGAACAGGAGCACATTCAATGAGTGTGTCACACACCCATCACACAGTACATGTCAACAACTACAAGCAATGTACACACATCGCACAGAGCAATAGGGCACAATGCCACAGCCACCAACAGTGGCATACTACCCTGGCCATGGAGAGTTGACACACAGCACGCAGTGAACAAACGGCCACCCTGACACAGCACACACACACCTGCACAGATACAGCCACATCAGCCGGCGTACATGGACACTCACCGTCAAGTGAAGTAGTGGGCGATGAGCTGCTGCCGCACATTCCCAGCTTCCTCCTCTCCGCTGTCCTCCTCACTCGAGCTGTCCTGGTCTGCGGGCTGGGGCCCTGGTTGATCTCCGTCATCCACGATGAGGGGGATCTGCTTCCGAATGGCCAGATTGTGCAGCATGCAGCACGCCACCACTATCTGGCACACCTTCTGTGGGGAGTACGCCAGCGCACCCTCGGTGCGGTCCAGGCACCTGAACCTGGACTTGAGGAGGCCAAAGGTACGCTCGACCACACGTCTGGTCCTCCCATGTGCCTCATTGTAGCGATCGTCTGCTGGGGTGCGAGGATTCCTCAATGGACTGAGCAGCCATGCCCCATTCGGGTACGCAGAGTCACCTGGGTGTGAGGGACACAGAGAACCGTTGCTATTCCAACTGGACAGGGGACAGCATCGCACAGCCAGCACGCTACACCACTCCACATACTCACCGACAATACAGCCACGATCCTGTTGCAGATTGGACATCAGTCGTGGCAAGATGCTGTTGCGCATTATGTGTGCGTCATGGGCCGAGCCTGGGAACTTTGCACACACGTGGGTGATCACCATGTCCGCAAGGCACACCACTTGCACATTCAGGGAGTGCGTGTGCTTCCTGTTGCGGTACAGGTGCTCAGTGGCCTGTGGTGGAACAAGGCCAACATGTGTGCAGTCAATGGCTCCAACGACGTGTGGGATTCTGCCAAGGGCATAGAATGCACCCTTCACTGCCACCAATTCACGAGCCCTGGGGAAGCGGATGTACCTGTTTCGGTACAGCATCATGGCTGCCAGTACATCCCTCAGCACCTTGCTGAACATGGGCTGGGACATCCCTCCTCCACTGCCCACTGTATGCTGGAATGACCCAGTGGCGAAGAAATGCATGGCGGCCATCACCTTAGCCGTGGGGGTGACAGCTGTCGGATACACCCTGCGGGGACGGAGATGGGGTTCCAACATGGCACACAGTCGATGCAGGGTTGGCCTGTCCAGCCGAAACTTCCTAATGACCTCTGTATCGTCCATGTCCGCCAGCAATTGGTATGGGCGGTCAATGTTCGGTCTCCGCCTAGGGAAAATGGCAGTGGACACATGTCAAAGCAACACAACACATAGCAATTTCGCATACACATCACTGACATGACTGAGCAGGCACATGAGCCACAGCCCAGCTGTCAAGCTGGGACGGCACGGCCACAATACACTTACACAGGTCTCCCAACAATGGCAATGGCTAGTGATACAAACCACTGCCATGTGCATGCACATGGGGATCTAGGCCCCAATGACTTGCGGGGCGTGCTGATGGGGACTGACTGCATATTCGTCAAGCGGCAACGCCACGGCAACATGAATGTCTGCTGAGCATGGAACTGCTTCCGAGGCTGGATGAGTATGGCACACGACGACGACGATGTGGGCACAGGCTGAGCGGCCAAAACAAGTGGGACCTGTGGCACGAGGGGATATGAGACAGTAGTAGGTGTCAGCACTGCACCCTATGTACAGCACTGTACGGATCACACCTCCCGAAACATTGACAGGTGTCCACATTGACAGCCCCATGCCAAGACGGCTGTGTGCTTGCAGTCACAAGTCACAGGTGAGAGGTTACATTGCACGTGCCAGGTGGCAGACGTACATAGTGGGAGCTGGCATGTATGTGCATGTGTCTCCTGTTCAGGATCCACCAGATGGGCGCTGACTCTGTACTGAGCATTGGACACAGCATGTTCCGTGGAAGGCTTGTGTGTGTGGGATGGTGGCACTGGATGTGCCTCCGTTGGGTGGGGGGCCATGCACAGGGCGGGTACGTCGATGATTGCGCATTGTTGGTCACGGTGGGTGCACCCACTAAGATGTGTTGCCCTGTGTTCAATTCCTATGTCCGCATGATGATGGACTGTAGATGTGGGCAGACTACACATTGGTCGATGTGCTGTCTATATGCATGTGCCTTCACACCAGGCACAGCTGCCCCTGCACATGTGACCCCTGCTGGACTCGCTGCTGGGTCTGTGGAGCTGATGCACCTTCTGTGCGTGGGGCGGACAGCTCTCCTCACTTCCCACATTGCGCATGTCATGACTTTGCCGCAGGTGACATGGATCATGGAGGGCCCACATGTACGCGTGGGTAGGCTACACATGATTGTTCACTGGTCGCCACCCCCAGTCAGTGTTTCGAATGGGAAGGTTGTCGTGCTGGTGGTATATTCGATGTGGCGGATGGGCGGGCCTAGGTGCGGGCTTACATTCCGGACATGGGGGGTAGTTGGATTGGCGACTAGTTGCAGTACACACGGGACACGTCTCTTCCTTTCCACATCTGGGTCATCCCTTGTACTCACTGACAGTGATACAGTCATCTTCGCCCCAGCCCTCATCTCCTCCCCTCGCTCCCCCAATATGCATGTGCACCTGCGAGGCTAGCGCTTGCACAGGCAGCCCCAAGCTCGCACCAGAGAGGGCAAGGAGTGTATGTGTGGGTCCAGTTGCACGGGTGGGCTGTCTCAGGGTATGATGTGTTACGGGACGCCGTCCACCTGCGTGGTGCCCCAAATGGAGACCCGGCCTGCATGGACTATGCATCACAGTCTTCGCCTTCCGGATCCGCCACCTGCGACACCCAGTGGCTGTGGCTGCCCTTGCGGCCAGGCCGCGTCCGTATGTGACTGATGGCCCACACATTCACTCTTTGGCCTCTCTGGGGAGGGCTCGGGGGTGGTGGCGCACGCGCTTGCACTTAGTCGCAATGGCATGTGTCGTGGTTGGTATGATGGGCAATGGATGGGATGGTGCGAGCCACCTCCCGTGACGTCAGTGCTGCTCGTGCTGTGGTGCGTCCCCCTACACTTCCATCTGACTTGTGCCATGCTAGACGTTGAGGTTCTATTGCCTGCGTGATATGACCAGGAGGAGCGCGAGGAGACCTCTCACACACCATGCTCCACTGCCATCCCGTGCCCTGTATCGCCTGTGCGGATTGACTATGTTGGGGTTACACCTGGTCGACTGGGGCTGTGTGTGCCTTGTCAAGGGGCATGGCGGGCGCATAACAGGATCCAGCTTGTCCACAGAGGGTGGGCTGAGGTGCGCCTGGTACCGCTTTGTACGTGTGCCCGGCTGCTGTGCACACACGTGTTCACTCCCCCCGACAGGTGTCCTCTCACAATGCCCAGGGAAGCGGTGGTGTACTGTTCATGACCCCTCCCAACACGGCGTGCTCCAACTTGGCATGTGCGCATCTACCCGTCACACCCACCCACCTGAGCACTGCGTCCATACGACTTCACACGACACATGTGTGTCTTCCACAGTTGTGCTACTCATTTGCGTTGACATCCAATACCAGTGGACTACATGGTCATGTCACGACTGCCGTGTACTTCACATACTCTCATCCTCTCTCATTCGTACTTGTGAAATGAGTCAGCGGAGACAGTTTTGGTTTCAAACATTATATTGAGTCTTCTGTCCTCTGTGATGCAGTATAGTGGACACTACTGGCAGCGGAATACATGTTGAGGATATACTGAGCATGATTGCAAATGGGATAGGGTGTGGGGTTACATGTGATTGGCTGTTGCATGTGGGATGTGGGCTTCAGAGTTACATCTGCTTGGCCAAGGCTGTGCTAATGTACATTTACGTATAGCTGCGGAGCTGCGGACTTTGACACAGACGGTATACATGTAGCCTACCAGACCGCTTGGCATCATGGGCACAGTCCATCTCAGTTCCATGTGACAGGTTTGCTGCGGTTGTTCCTCATGCACGCGTGCATGTGAGATGACATCAGGGCATGTGCTTGCGTGCATGCAGCGGCGTGCAACTTGTTGTTGCAATGTGGTGGTTACTGGACATGTCACAGTCACTGGGGTCGTGTTGTAGTTGTATGCACTTGTCGTCCATGCAAAGGTCCTGGTATGGGATTCCCGGGGCGGGGGTGGGAGGGGTGCAGCACCCACAGACTCCAGGCGACCTATTCATGTCCACTGAGCGGTGTGTGTGTCCATGGGCGCTGGATCCATGTCGTGTCCTGGTTGTTCGTGCAGTTCCGTCCATGTGGGTGCGATACACAGACCCCATGCCACTGCCTCCCACGATGCATGCGGTGTTCCTGGATGTGATGGGGAACAGTGTGCATGTCCAGGTCATATCCGATGTCATGGCGATGTCGTTGATGGTGTGGTTACAGTTGCCGGTCGTTTGGTATGGCTGTTGTGGTGGTGACTGGCCAGTCCGTGCGGAAGCTAAGCATGGGTGCGGGGTTGGACATCATAGGTCAATCGGGGAACCTGCGTTGTGGTCCGACGAATTTACAGGTTGTCAGGTATGCGATGCCGTCCAGCAGGGCTTCCATGTCATTGGTGGTGTACATGTTTGCCAGCCAATGTAGCGGATGGTGGCTGTCAAGGTGTTGTTCGTAAGTTGTCCCTTGGAGGACCATGATGGGGCATGCTGGGTGACATTCGATGTAGCTGTTCTCGATGATCCGTCGTGTGGAGGCACAGTGGTCCCATTTCAGTGCGGGTGCGATGTTGGCCACATACGCCATGCCCCCATAGGCAGAGCAGGCCCTGTCGTGTGCGTCCAGAGGGAGGAGTAGTGGTAGCAGGTCCGCCTTTAGACATGCCGGGTTGGAGAGGCACATCTCCACGGGATGCTGGTAGGGACACCTCCGACAGTAGAAGACGGGCATGACGCAGCTGAACAATGTGATGCGGTAAGTCAGTCGGTAACTTACGTTCAGCAGGGACAGGAGATCGCATCCCAATGTATGTATCAGGTTGGTTTTGTACAGCTTGAGCTGTCCGGCGTAGTTGGGTAGGTGTGTTGCGGTTGCCATTTCGCAGCGGTGCGTTGTGGTGGCGTGCTCCGGCTGTGTGTGCAGTCTGCAATGTGCACGCTCCGAGGTTGCTGTGAGCTCTGTGTAGTCGTAGGGAGACAGGACTTGTGTTCTGTTGGCTTGTGCGGAGGACACGGGCCCTCATCCCACATGCTTCTCAGACAGTTCAAGGTCAGTGATGTGTGACTCCTTCCAATTAACTTGCATGTGGCCGACATGGGGGAGTGTTTTCTTTTTCTTCCCCGTCCGTTGTGTGCTTCTGTGATATGCGCTATCTGCCCTGTGGTCGGTCTCCTCGGCATGCCTGTGTTGGTCTTTTCTTGGACAATGGCTGTATTCACCGGCTTCTTTCGTAGGGCTGTGGTTTCGGAGTTGGAATGGAAGGTCATTCAGTGCTGTCTGCTCTCCCTTGTGTGGGCGGCAGGCTGCCTTTCCGCTCTGCGTTGGGCCTTGTGTGTGAATGTTATTCTTGGGCCACCTGTTGTCGGTCCCCGGGCTCTTTGGTGTTCCGTTTTATATGTCTTGTTCATATGTGCAGGGTGGTATGGGTGTTTCAGTGTGGTACTGGCGTTCCTCTTCCCGAAGGGGCCCTGCTTCTCCTAGTTGGTGTTGCCGCCGCTGTGTGCTACGCCATGTTTGTTACACTGGGGTGTGTCCTGCTGTTGCGTGACTTCACTGACATGTGTGCGTCGGTTGTGTGGCGTTGGGTGTTGTCCGTGAATTGGGCGTTGGGGACATGTCTGTGGCAGGCCTGTCACGTGTCATGTGCGTTCGGGGTGGGGCTGATGTGTGTGCTGCTTGGTTGTGTCCCTGTGTCTGTGTGCGACGCATGCATGGCGCTGTGGTTGGCCTCTGCGTTGTGCGCATGTGTGGCGGCGTCATCGCCGCTTTGGGGCCGTGACGGGGTGGTTGGTTCCTAGTCCCAGGTGGTGTGTACACATGTGTTACGCGATGTTACGATTTGGCCTGTGTGTCATATGTGGATGCAATGGTGGATGTGTAGTGTACACGCGCTGGTGGGGGTTGTCCGCTTTTTCCGCCCTTGCACTGTGTGCGCTGTTTGCGTGCACTTGTTGTGTGTGTGCCTACCTGCGTCTCCGCGGTACGTTGCGTCCTTGGTGGTGCATCAGCAAGAGCATGGGGAGGGCCTGCAGTGCTGGATTCATGCTCGGGGGAGCCGCTTCTTCGTTGTCCGTGCTCGGCGTCCGTGTTACCGCTTCGGTTTGTCGTACGGTATCTCTTAGCCGTGGGAGCCGTTTGTTTGCAGCATCGTAATTTATGCGCCGGGCGGGACGTGATTTCGTCGGGCGGTGTGTGTCAATTGTGCTGCGCCGCTACGTGTACGGACGCACTTTGATGGCGGACGGTGTTGCTGGCTTGCCGGCGGTGTTTGGCCTACTTTTCGCATCGTAATTGGGCGGGCGTGTGGACTGCTGCGTGCCGGCGGTAACTGGTGGTTTTTGCATCCGCCAGCACGGCGGTTGTGCTTCCGCCCGCCATCGTAATGACCCCCTAAATAATTACAATATTTTTAATCTTTTTAAAATAAATTATACACTACATTAACTAAAACAGTAGAGAAAATATTGGATAGCGGAGGGAATAAAATTACTATTCCCACTCCAGTGAATGCAACAGTAGGGAAAGTGTTGGATAGCGTAGGGGTAAAAATTACTATTCCCACTCCAGAGAGTGCAACAGTAGGGAAAATGTTGGATAGCGTAGGGGTAAAAATTACTATTCCCACTCCAGAGAGTGTAACAGTAGGGAAAATGTTGGTAAGAGAAGGGGTAAAAATTACTATTCCCACTCCAGTGAGTACAACAGTAGGAAAAGTGTTGGATAGCGTAAGGGTTAAAATTACTATTCCCACTCCAGAGAGTGCAACAGTAGGGAAAGTGTTGGATAGCGGAGGGGTAAAAATAACTATTCCCACTCCAGTGATTGCAACAGTAGGAAAAGTGTTGGATAGCGTAGGGGTTAAAATTACTATTCCCACTCCAGAGAGTGCAACAGTATGGAAAGTGTTGGATAGCGTAGGGGTAAAAATTACTATTCCCACTCCAGAGAGTGCAACAGTAGGGAAAGTGTTGGATAGCGAAAGGGTTAAAATTACTATTCCCACTCCAGTGAGTGCAACAGTAGGGAAAGTGTTGGATATCGAAGAGGTTAAAATTACTATTCCCACTCCAATCAGTGCAACCGTAGGGAAAGTGTTGGATAGCATAGGGGTTAAAATTACTATTCCCACTCCAGAGAGTGCAACAGTAGGGAAAGTGTTGGATAGCGTAGGGGTAAAAATTACTATTCCCACTCCAGTGAGTGCAACAGTAGGGAAAGTGTTGGATAGCGTAGGGGTAAAAATTACTATTCCCACTCCAGAGAGTGCAACAGTCGGGAAAGTGTTGGATAGCGAAGTGGTAAAAATTACTATTCCCACTCCAGAGAGTGCAAAAGTAGGGAAAGTGTTGGATAGAGTAGGGGTAAAAATTACTATTCCCACTCCAGAGAGTGCAACAGTAGGGAAAGTGTTGGATACCGTAGGGGTAAAAATTACTATTCCCACTCCACAGAGTATAACTGTAGGGGAAGTGTTGGATAGCAGAGGGTTAAAATTAACATGCTTATCAATTAAATAAGTTTTTTAATTAAATAACAAATTAATAATTAATTAACAATAAATTAATTATGAATACCAATAAATTAAAATTAATAATTACTTTAATAACATTAAATTACTTCCCACCCTATTCCCCCATAAACCTACAACCCGCTCCTAAAATAAATTAACACAATTAATATAATAAACAATTAATCAATTAATAAAAAGTACTTACCAATTATTAAATAATTAACAATAAATTAATTATCAATACCAATAAATAAAAATTAATAATTACTTAATTATAATAAATTACTTCACACCCTATTCCCCTATAAACACACAACCCGCTCCTAAAGTAAATTAACACAATTAATATATTTATCAATTAATAAACGTTATTACCAATTAATAATTAATAAACAATAAATTAATTATCAATACCCAAAAATAAAAATTAATAACTAATTTATTATAATTTACTTTCTACCCTATTCCCCTATAAACCCACAACACGCTCCGAAAAAAAATGAACACAATTAATATAATTAGCAAATAATCAATTAATAAAAATGAATGACCAATTAATAATTAATTAACAATAAATTAATTATCAATACCAGTAAATAAAAATTAATAATTACTTAATTAAAATAAATTACTTCCCACCCTATTCCCCTATAAACCCACAACCCGCTCCTAAACTAAATTAACCCAATTAATATAATTATCAATTAATAAAAATTAATTACCAATTAACAATTAATTAACAATAAATTAATTATCAATACCCAAAAATTAAAATTAATAATTACTTTATTATAATTAAATTACTTCCCACCCTATTCCCCTATAAACCCACAACCCGCTACGGAACTAAAAAGCAAAATTTAATTAAAAATAATTAATAATTTCTACAAATTATTATTTAATTTACTATAATTAAATTACTTCCCACCCTATTCCCCTATAAACCCACAACCCGCTACGGTACTAAAACGCAAAATTTACTTTAAAAAAAATTACTAACTTCTAAAAATGTAATATATATATTTTTTTTTAATACAAAACATAACAAAAAATGTGGAGCACATAGATATAAAATACATACTAAAATACAAAACACTAATATAAACATCGATATTATTAACAACGCTATTTTTGCAAATGATATTACTAACTTCGATATTAACAAAAACGATATTTCTTACCTTCAGGTCGATATTCTGGTCACCGATATTCTTGATGTCGATATTCTGTCCCTCCGATTTTAACAACTCGATATTTCTGTAGGTCGAAAAAAAAACCTCGATATTATGTCTGTGCACCTAGCTAGTTAGTATTATTTGGTCTTTTTAGCGGCCTGCGTGACGCGTCCTCTCACATGACTTCAGTCCTAGTAGAACCTTTTGTTGTTCATATAGTGAGTGAATAGCAACCAACCAATTTGGTGTATGGCATATGCGTGCGTCCATCTATGCATTTAAGAGGAATAAATGCATACTTACGGGGTGATTACGATGGCAGAACGATCGCCACCGCCGCGCCGGCGGTGAGGTCCGCCGCCCCTGCGGAACGCGATTCTCTGACCGCCATATTACAATGGTGGTGGGATCCAGACCGCGGTGGAGGCAAAGCCCGTCCGCCACGGAACCGCCACAGGCAATCGGTATGATTGCCTGGCGGAGCGGTCAGCATGCTCACAATGGTGGCGGAGCCAAGCAGGCTCAGCCAGCCGATTACGATTATGAGCCATTGAAAGGCTGGCGGGTATTGGTTTCGGGGGCCCGTTGCGGGCCCCCCTGTGTTGGGGGAGGTGTGGGTGCACTGGGGGGTACCCATGGTACCACCTTGCATTTCACTACACCATGTGGCAGGCACAGTGTAGTGCCTGCCACGTAGTGCAGTGTAATGCACAACATGCTCTTTTCGACATCGCGGCGGGCCCGCTGTTGGCAGGCACCGCCCCAATGTTAAGGGTGCGGAATCTGACCGCAGCGGTGGCGGTCCCATCCTAATCGGGTAGGCGGGACCGCCGCACGCATGGCGGACAGTCACAAACACCACTACGATGGCGGGCGGATCGTAATCAGCCCCTTAGTGAACTGGCCCGTCAAAGGGGGTTGGAGTTGAGACTGAGAGATGATTGCGAATGAGATCAGAACTTAGAAGCAAATATAACTTTTTTGCAATTCATTCCAATTCATTCCAATGTCTTTGGAATAGGCGGGCTTGGTAGGTTTAGGATTCAGGAATCGGAATGGAACTGTGGAATAATAAAGATAGGATGGTACGCGACTGCGATGCTAGTCTACTAGTAGTCGATCTGATTTAGGATAGGTCAATGTTATTGCAATTGCCGTTTCCAGTCTAAAAATCTTTTTAGAGCGATTATTTAATATTTATTTATTTAACATCAATCATTTTTTTGTCTCTTTAATTATGTCTTACATGATTAGCATCCAGGGGCAAGAAGAAGAAGCCTGGGTCTGCTGAGGGGTGTGCGGGAGCCGGAAGAGCCTCCCATGGACAGGAAGCCTCAGACACAGATGGCGCTGCTCGCCCTAGTCCTCCTGGTGTTATATTAATATATATTCCCTAACTTTTACCGCTCTATTATTTCCATTTCCTAATTTAAATTTTTCCCAAATCCTCTTCGATCTATCTGTTTCTAAATTCTTGTTTTTTCTCCATTACCTACTAACATTGTTCTAGTGTCTACTTTTTTACATCAAATCAAACTGCCTCTGATTCTGTATTAGTCTGTCTGTAGCTTGCTTTCTTCTTGTTTTCCACTCAGCTTTCCCTCTCACCTTATATATGTTGTGGTTGGATTGCCTAGTGGTGGTAATGTGGACTCAGAGAACCCATTGGTCCTACTACTAGTACTAGTAGTAGTAAGGACTCCTTACTACTACTAGTACTAGTAGCACTAATCTGCTGTGCAGATTGTATGCCCAAGTAAGGTATTCTACGCAGGTTTTTGAGATGAGAAGGCTTTCTTTTACTGTCTCATGCTCAATCAGTAAATGGTGGTCACTCACGTTGGATACCCCAAAGTGGTGTATTTTACTTTTTCTATTCCAGGCCTAGTACTTTTTTTATTAGCAGCAGTTGATGGTGAACACTGAACAACTGATTACCATGCACCATGGATGGAAGGAAGTAAGAGGGGGAGGACGGCACCATTATTTTCCAACTAAGAGAGACCTCATGTCCGCCCAGTTGGCCACTGTTTCTTCTTTTCAAAAAATGAGATGCACCAATAGCTCTAGCCACTGAGTCCAGTCCTTTGGGTTGTCCTTTTCAAAAATTGCCACCAACAAAATGCCCAACCGGATATTTTGTTATTTGTGATAGGACATACTGTCTACTGTACTCTAGTATCCGAATTGTAGATAGTGATGTGTGTGGTGTATGTATTATTATTATGTATTTTCAATTTTGCTAATGAAAAAATAAATAGGAGAGGCGTATTTGGCATCTAAAAAATGTGAAATGTTTTTTCCAGGTGTACCGACCACCAGTGCCGGGGCCAGCAGTGAGGGCCACGCCACTCCGTACGGAGCGGATGCCGCAGCTGCAGGGGGTGAGCCAGCAGCAGTGGCGGGCGGTTGTAAGTCATATTCCTTACTTATTGAGAATGATGAATACACTCGCTGCCAGGGTGTACACTCAGTACACTGTACTCCTGCTGAGACTAAGGGGCCAATTCCGATCTCGATTCGGAGCCCTATTTCCCGACCGATTCGTACACGCGTCCGGACGAGCGAGTACGATGCGAAATCGCCGACCGACTCGTTCGGGCGTCCCAACCGCTCCGACCGACTCGTTCCCGGGTCGAACCGCACCGACTGACTCGCTCGGACACGACTCGCACCGCGCAATGGAGACGTTCCCCGGCCGGGTAAGTACGATGCGCGCTGCGAGCAGTCCGACCGACACGCGCCGTCCGGCTCGAAAGAGCAGTCGGAGCCGTACTCGGGGTCCGTTTCGGACCCCCTGTACTGCGTAGCCGCGTGAGTCGCACACAGGGGGACCCATGGGTCCCCCCTACCTTTGCGTGTACGGCACGAGTCGCTTTGCCGTGTACCCGCTGTAGGGGGCGCCCTTGTTCGCCTCGCACCCATTGAGGCAATGGGAGCCCACATACGCGTTGTACGACCGGGTCCCATTGACTTCAATGGGAGTCTGACCGACTCGAGTACGATAGCATACGGACGCATCGTACTCGTGCGGTCGGGCTGCACGGGTCCGATTCGGTCGGAAATCTCTCCGGGTCCGGCTCGGTCAGAGAGATTTCCGGCCCGAATCGGAATCGGCCCCTAAGTTGTTGTGAACACTGAACAGTTGAAGAAGATAGCCTTTACTTACCATTAGCATTAGCACCGGGGGTTGAGTAACTAATGGCCTATTCTATTCTATCTTCAACTCAGCAGAGAAAGTTTTATGACGCAGACAAAGAGTCAGACGACATGTAATATATGACTGGCAGAGAAGGGTGCGTGGGTGAAGGAAGGGGCCCCGGGATGCATATAGGTGGCTGATAGGATGCATGGGTGGTTGAAGGATGGGTGAGAGGTGAAAGAAAGCAGAAAGGATGCCTGCCTGGGTGGGGGAAACTGTATGGGTGAAAGGAATCCTCTGGGGGGTTTGATGGGTCAAACTCAAAGGCAAGCAAGGACTCATGGGTGGTGGTTAAATCTCAAATGACAAATGTATGTTGTCGGTGAAAGGTTTATGATAGCCATGTTTGTATGAATGGATGCCTGGATGGTATCATAGTAGGTGAAGAGTCAGACTGGATGAAGAGAATGTAAAAGAAAATTAAACCGTGCCACAGTACCAAAGCCAAGGGTGAAGAATAAAATAATGCTAGAAGAGCATTGCAATGATAAATGAAAAAACCCTGGGAAGAATAAACAAGGACTGGTTTTTTCCAAGGTTTTTGATTCAAAGGTTTGAGGTTGTATTTCAGAATGGAATACTCCCTTGTCTCACAGTAGTTTGCAAGCACAACATATATATTGTGCATGACTATGTACCCTACCCAACCATCATCAATCGCCTCCCTCTGACTCCGAGGCCCACTTCCGCTACCTACCCATGTCATTTTGACCGTGTCAGCCATGGGTGGCCTATCGGCTGCTTGGTTAACTACTTACAATCAAACAATAGTAGTATGTCATCATCAAGTGAGTGACGTGACGTGACGTGACATCGTGCCGTATATCATCCTCATTCAAATTAAGCATATATCATGTGCCTTGTTGTAGTAGTCAGGGTGAAAGTGAAATTGAGCATTTGCCATTGATTTAACAGAGTATGGCCGTAATGGCAAAATAGATAATTGTGTAGTACAGCTGCCCCACCTGCAGACAGTAGTAAAGTAACGTGAGTCTGCGAGTTGCGACACAAGTATGTCTGTGTCTAGGGCACAAGCTGACTGAGCTGGCATGCCTACAAGATTAATTGTGCTAAACAAGAGAGAGAAGAAGAATACTTGTCTACTCCATAGTGCCTAATGCCTGAAAGTCTAATCATTAATCATCACATCCAAATCTTAGGGGACGAGGAAGTGAGGATACCACCACAAATGTTATGTACTGCTAGTGCTACTGTGCCACTATAATTTTATTTGTGTAATTTTGTGTTACTGTTTTGTTAAGAGTATTGGTTACAATTGTCTTTTTTCTTTCTTAATATAGCTACTCCTTCCCAACCCAACAGGCAGGAGTTAGCAGCAAGGAAATGGCAACGGAAGCTGGAGGCCATCCGGGCCGAATATTGCCGACTGGTTGTCCTGGTGAAGGAGGAGGCAGCAGCTTCTTCCAATGCCCTGGGCCCCAGCCAGGCCCCCCGTGCCTCCGGTGGTATGGCGCCATGTTCTGGCAGCCACCCACTGCAACTCATCAACCACTGCTGCCCACCCCTGTTGTTCCTGCAGGAACTTTCGGCGCCGCATGCTCCTCTGGATGGCACGCCTAGAGGCCAGACTGGAGGATGTCCTGGAGCGCAATAGCCGGCACGCCCACTGCTAGACCTCATTCTTCTTGACTATTGCCCCTTTTTTAATCCTTTTTTTCGGTGGGTGGGATGTTGGGAGTTGGGGAAACTTTGGATGTTGTTCTTGGACATTTGGACTTCTAGGAGTGACATTTTGGAGTGGACAATCATGGACATTTAATTTACTGGACATTGGTTGGGGTTAGGTAGAGGGGTTGGTCAGGTGTTGTGGGTTTCTTCTAGTTTATTTGTTAGGGTAATAAATTATTTATAGTTTTACAATACATATGATGTAAATCTTTTCTGAGGGGTTACTCTTTTACGACGCCTTGTTTCCTCCTTTGCTGCAGGGCCACAGCCAGTTTTTGAAATCTGCCAATAGTGTAACACACACCAACAGATAGATGCGATACCCTCACTTGTCTTACTACTGTCAGTCTCTCCACCTAGTCTATGCAGTCTGCAACTAAAACCCCTTTGTAGTATGTACTCGGAAGGATGTGGATGTGTGAATTAATTAATTTCCATAGTATATACATTATTGCCTCCCCCCACACTTCTCTTAACTGTGATTGATGTTTAGGCGAAGCGATGGCTGCATGGTGATGGTTTGGTTTACCAAGGTGCCATGGTAGGTGGTGGTAGCAGTAGTAGACAGTTGCATATGCAAAAAAAGAAAATGAGACAGTCAGTCACCTGAGGGAGACTAGGGAACGAGTAGTAGAAGTACATTACACAAGAAGAAGACTGCCAAAAAAGAAACCATGATGATGATAAGCAATGCTAAAGTAAAATAAAACATAATGGTGGCAGGGATAGCCTAGTAGTACAAGTTACAAAATGAAGTTGACTCGACCTATGAAGTGGACAAGCATAACCTTTAGTGCTGGAAGGATGATAAATCGATGCCGGCAATTAATGATGATGGATTATGTTCCTTTGGAAAAAAATTGAATAGCGCATACTGAGCATGGGTGGGCAATCTAATCTATTTGTTGCCAGTGTGGGCTATATATATATATATATTCACTGAAAAAACCATAGGTTTCAGACACGTTATAGTTAGAAATTAGCATTTAAAAAACCTTTGAAATTCACTGAAAAAACCATAGGTTTTAGGGACAGTTATAGTTAGTTGGACATTGCACTCGTACAAAACCCGTGAAATTCCCCTGTTATAGTTAGTTCAGCTAACTATAACTCGCGCCCCCGCAATGCACTGCTGATGACGTCACATATTACATCACTCATGACATGGTCAGTGACATCACTGATGACATCACTGATGACATCTCAAATGACATCACTGATGACATCACTGATGACATCACTGATTACATCATCCAGTGACTGTGTGTTTCTGTAAAGTTTAAATATGTTTAATATATATAGGGAAAGGCGTATTGAAGAATGAGTGGGTGTATAAGTGTCTGAATGGATGATTTAGTACGTGAGTGACTGACTCTACAAGTGAGTGATTAAACGTATCTTACTGAATGCATGGGTTAGTGACTAAACTGTGTGAATGTCTGTATCCGTCTGTTTGTTGGTGTGTAAGTGGATGCATGGATTTGCGAATAGCTACATGAGTGTCTATATGGGTTATTGATTGGTTCTCTGAGTATCTGTATGGCTGCCTGAGTGTTTGTGTGGGTGGGGTGTGTGTGACTCTATACATAGATGTGTGAGTGGGTGATTCACTGGGTGCATGATTTCAAGAGTGCATCTGTGATGGACTGCTTGGGTGGGTGAGTGTGTGTATGGGTGTGTTAGTGAGTGAATGTATATCTCAGTGGTACATGTGCGAGTAACTACATATGTAAAAGGCAGTATATATGTGTGTTAGAGTATTTACATGGCTATAAGTGAGAGTGTGTTATTGTGAGAGTGGCTGTATGGATGCGTGTGTGCTTGTATCAGTTATTGTATAAGAGCGTAAGAATGTGCTAGTATTTGTATGAGTAAGTGAGCTGGTGTGTGTATAACTGTATAGGTGAGTACATGGGTGTGTGATTAATTTTTTGCATGACTGACTAGGTGTGTGAGTACCTCTATGGATGAGTGGCGGTGTGTGAGTGTTTATATAGGTGTATGAGTGCATATGATAGTCCTGTACTGAGTGACGGTAAGTATGAGTGACTGTACAGGTGAGTGAGTGGATGTGTGTGTAGACCTAAGAATCAGTGAGTGGGTATGTAGTTTTTGGTGTTGGAGTGTCTATGGTTTTGAGAATGGCAGTCTGTAATTTAGAGTGGGTGTATCAAAAGTTATATTAGGGTGTGAGAAGATGCATGAAATTATCACATGGATGATGTCATCAGTGATGTCATTTGAGATGTCATCAGTGATGTCATCAGTGATGTCACTGACCATGTCATGAGTGATGTAATATGTGACGTCATCAGCAGTGCATTGCGGGGCGCGAGTTATAGTTAGCTGAACTAACTATAACAGGGGAATTTCACGGGTTTTGTACGAGTGCAATGTCCAACTAACTATAACTGTCCCTAAAACCTATGGTTTTTTCAGTGAATTTCAAAGGTTTTTTAAATGCTAATTTCTAACTATAACGTGTCTGAAACCTATGGTTTTTTCAGTGAATTTCAAAGGTTTTTTAAATGCTAATTTCTAACTATAACGTGCCTGAAACCTATGGTTTTTTCAGTGAATTTCAAAGGTTTTTTAAATGCTAATTTCTAACTATAACGTGCCTGAAACCTATGGTTTTTTCAGTGAATTTCAAAGGTTTTTTAAATGCTAATTTCTAACTATAACGTGCCTGAAAACGATGATTTTTAAGTGAATTTCAAAGGTTTTTTAAATGCTAGTTTCTAACTATGCCAACAGAGGTAGGACATGTGAAGAAAGAAGAAAAAACGCACAGAAAGAAGCAAAAGATGTGCAGAAAGAACCAACAGAGGAGCAGAAAGAGGCCTTGTTGTAAAATCATCCTGTGCCCACAACTTTTTCAGACGGGTACTGGTGGTAACTGACTCTGACTAACCAGAGCCAGTGCACGTTTGCACAGTGGTGAAGGGAGGGGGGGCCTGAGGTGACATGTGTGCAAACGCGCCCCGTGGCGCGTTTTAAGTTGCGGGATTAAGTCCCCTTGAATCCTGAGGGTCCCTGGGGTCCAACTAGCTCCCCAGGTACCTACAGTTAGGACCACAGAGCTGAGTTGCAGAGAGGCGTTCCGAGGCCACGCACCTTTTTTCACCTCTCTGCAACGCACCTCTGTTGTGCTTACTGAAGGTACCTGGTGGGCTAGTTGGCCCCAGGATTCAAAGGGAATTAACTCCCCAACTTAAAACGCACCACAGGGCGTGTTTGCGCACATATCACCTGAGGCCCCGCCCCTCCCTTCACCACTGTGCAAACGCGCCCCGTGGCGCGTTTTAAGTTGGGGGATTAGGTCTCCTTGAATCCTGAGAGTCCCTGGGGCCCAACCAGCCCACCAGGTACTTCCAGTAAGCACCACAGGCCTGCGTTGCAACGCCTGTAACAAATTGTGCAGTTGTGTTTAGGTAGTGAAGAGGGTCGTGCTGGGGGTAGTGTTTTAGGGTTTAGGGTAGTGCAGTGGTGTTTGTGTAGTGTAGGGGCTCATGCTGGGGGTAGATTTAGGGTTTAGGGTAGTGCAGTGGTGTTTGGGTAGTGTAGGGAGTCGTGCTGGGGGGAGTGTTTTAGGGTTTAGGGTAGTACGATGGTGTTTGGGTAGTGTAGGGGGTCGTGCTGGGGTTAGTGTTTTAGGGTTTTAGGGTTTAGGGTAGTGCAGTGGTGTTTGGGTAGTGTAGGGGATACTGCTGGGGGTAGTGTTTTAGGGTTTAGGGTAGTGCAATGGTGTTTGGGTAGCGTAGGGGGTACTGCTGGGGGTAGTGTTTTAGGGTTTAGGGTAGTGCAGTGGAGTTTGGGTAGCGTAGGGGGTACTGCTGGGGGTAGTGTTTTATGGTTTAGGGTAGTGCAGTGGTGTTTGGGTAGTGTAGGGGTTCGTGCTGGGGGTAGTTTTTTAGGGTTTAGGGTAGTGCAGTGGTGTTTGTGTAGTGTAGGGGGTCGTGTTTTAGGGTTTAGGGTAGTGCAGTGGTCTTTGGGTAGTGTAGGGAGTCATGCGGGGGTTATTGTTTTAGAGTTTAGGGTAGTGCAGTGGTCTTTGGGTAGTGTAGGGGGTTGTGCGGGGGTAGTCTTTTAGGGATTAGGGTAGTGCATTGGTATTTGGGTAGTGTAGGGGGTCATGCGGGGGTAGTGTTTTAGGGTTTAGGGCAGTGCAGTGGTGTTTAGGTAGTGTAGGGGGTCGTGCTGGGGGAGTGTTTTAGGGTTTAGGGCAGTGCAGTGGTGTTCGGGTAGTGTAGGGGGTCGTGCTGGGGGAGTGTTTTAGGGTTTAGGGCAGTGCAGTCGTGTTCGGGTAGTGTAGGGGTCGTGCTGGGGGAGTATTTTAGGGTTTAGGGTAGTGCAGTGGTGTTTGGGTAGTGTAGGGGGTCATGCTGGGGGTAGTGTTCTAGGGTTTAGGGCAGTGCAGTGGTGTTCGGGCAGTGTAGGGGGTCTTGCTGGGGGTGGTGTTTCAGGGTTTAGGCAGTGCAGTGGTGTTCGGGCAGTGTAGGGGGTCGTGCAGGGGGTGGTGTTTCAGGGTTTAGGGCAGTGCAGTGGTGTTCGAGCAGTGTAGGGGGTCGTGCAGGGGTGGTGTTTCAGGGTTTAGGGCAGTGGTGTTCGGGCAGTGTAGGGGGTCATGCTGGGGGTGGTGTTTCAGGGTTTGGGGCAGTGCAGTGGTGTTCGAGCAGTAAAGGGGGTCATTCTGGGGGTGGTGTTTCAGGGTTTAGGGCAGTGCAGTGGTGTTCGGGCAGTGTAGGGGGCGGTGCAGGGGGTGGTGTTTCAGGGTTTAGGGCAGTGCAGTGGTGTTCAGGCAGTGTAGGGGTGGTGCAGGGGTGGTATTTCAGGGTTTAGGGCAGTGCAGTGGTGTTCGGGCAGTGTAGGGGGTCGTGCAGGGGTGGTGTTTCAGGGATTAGGGCAGTGCAGTGGTGTTCGGGCAGTGTAGGGGCGGTGCAGGGGGTGGTGTTTCAGGGTTTAGGGCATTACAGTGGTGTTCGGGCATTGTAGGGGGTGGTGCTGGGGCTGGTGTTTCAGGGTTTAGGGCAGTGCAGTGGTGTTCGGGCAGTGTAGGGGGTCGTGCTGGGGCTGGTGTTTCAGGGTTTAGGGCAGTGCAGTGGTGTTCGGGCAGTGTAGGGGGTCGTGCTGGGGCTGGTGTTTCAGGGTTTAGGGCAGTGCAGTGGTGTTCGGGCAGTGTAGGGGTCATGCTGGGGCTGGTGTTTCAGGGTTTAGGGCAGTGCAGTGGTGTTCGGGCAGTGTAGGGGGTCTTGCTGGGGCTGGTGTTTCAGAGTCTAGGGCAATGCAGTGGTGTTCGGGCAGTGTAGGTGGTCTTGCTGGGGCTGGTGTTTCAGGGTTTAGGGCAGTGCAGTGGTGTTCGGGCAGTGTAGGGGGTCGTGCTGGGGGTGGTGTTTCAGGGTTTAGGGCAGTGCAGTGGTGTTTGGGCAGTGTAGGGGGTCGTGCTGGGGCTAGTGTTTCAGGGTTTAGGGCAGAGCAGTGGGGTTAGGGCAGTGTAGGGGGTCGTGCTGGGGGTGGTGTTTCAGGGTTTAGGGCAGTGCAGTGGTGTTCCGGCAGTGTAGGGGGTCGTGCAGGGGGTGGTGTTTCAGGGTTTTGTGGAGTGGTGTTCCGGCTTTGTAGGGGGTCGTGCTGGGGTGGTGTTTCAGGGTTTAGGGCAGTGCAGTGGTGTTCGGGCAGTGTAGGGTGTCGTGCTGAGGGGTGTTCTTTCAGGGTTTAGGGCAGTGCAGTAGTGTTTGGGCAGTGTAGGGGGTCGTGCAGGGGGTGGTGTTTCAGGGTTTAGGGCAGTGCAGTGGTGTTCGGCCAGTGTAGGTAGTCTTGCTGGGGGTGGTGTTTCAGGGTTTAGGGCAGTGCAGTAGTTTTCGGGCAGTGTAGGCGGTCGTGCTGGTGTTTCAGGGTTTAGGGCAGTGCAGTGGTGTTCGGGCAGTGTACAGGGTTGTGCTGGGGCTGGTGTTTCAGGGTTTAGGGCAGTGCAGTGGTGTGCGGGCAGTGTACGGGGTCGTGCTGGGGCTGGTGTTTCAGGGTTTAGGGCAGTGCAGTGGTGTTCGGGCAGTGTAAAGGGTTGTGCTGAGGGTGGTGTTTCAGGGTTTAGGGCGGTGCAGTGGTGTTCGGGCAGTGTAGGGGGTCGTGCTGGGGCTGGTGTTTCAGGGTTTAGAGCAGTGCAGTGGTGTTCGGGCAGTGTAGGGGGTCGTGCTGGGGCTGGTGTTTCAGGGTTTTGGGCAGAGCAGTGGTGTTTGGGCAGTGTAGGGGGTCGTGCTGGGGGTGGTGTTTCAGGGTTTAGGGCAGTGCAGTGGTATTCGGGCAGTGTTGGGGGTCTTGCTGGGGGTGGTATTTCAGGGTTTAGGGCAGTGCAGTGGTGTTCGGGCAGTGTAGGGGGTCTTGCTGGGGGTGGTGTTTCAGGGTTTAGGGCAGTGGTGTTCGGGCAGTGTAGGGGGTCTTGCTGGGGGTGATGTTTCAGGGTTTAGGGCAGTGCAGTGGTGTTCGGGCAGTGTAGGGGGTCTTGCTGGGGGTAGTGTGTCAGGGTTTAGGGCGGTGCAGTGGTGTACGTGCAGTGTAGGGGGTCATGCTGGGGGTGGTGTTTCAGGGTTTAGGGCAGTGCAGTAGTGTTCGGGCAGTGTAGGGGGTCATGCAGGGGGTAGTGTTTCAGGGTTTAGGGCAGTGCAGTGGTGTTCTGGCAGTGTAGGGGGTCATGCTGGGGGTGGGGTTTCAGGGTTTAGGGCAGTACAGTGGTGTTCGGGCAGTGTAGGGGGTCGTGCAGGGGGTGGTGTTTCAGGGTTTAGGGCAGTGCAGTGGTGTTCGGGCAGTGTAGGGGGTTGTGCTGGGGCTGGTGTTTCAGGGTTTAGTGCAGTGCAGTGGTGTTCGGGCAGTGTAGGGGGTCTTGCTGGGGGTGGTGTTTCAGGGTTTAGGGCAGTGGTGTTCGGGCAGTGTAGGGGGCCTTGCTGGGGGTGATGTTTCAGGGTTTAGGGCAGTGCAGTGGTGTTCGGGCAGTGTAGGGGGTCTTGCTGGGGGTAGTGTTTCAGGGTTTAGGGCAGTGCAGTGGTGTTCGTGCAGTATAGGGGGTCGTGCTGGGGATGGTGTTTCTGGGTTTAGGGCAGTGCAGTAGTGTTCGAGCAGTGTAGGGGTTGTGCAGAGGGTGGTGTTTCAGGGTTTAGTGCAGTGGTGTTCGGGCAGTGTAGGGGGTCGCGCTGGGGGTGGTGTTTCAGGGTTTAGGGCAGTGCAGTGGTGTTCGGGCAGTGTAGGGGGTCATGCACGGGGTGGTGTTTCAGGGTTTAGGGCAGTGCAGTGGTGTTCGGGCAGTGTAGGGTGTTGTGCTGGGGCTGGTGTTTCAGGGTTCAGGGCAGTGCAGTGGTGTTCAGGCAGTCTAGGGGGTCGTGCTGAGGCTGGTGTTTCACGGTTTAGGGCAGTGCAGTGGTGTTCGGGCAGTGTAGGGGGTCGTGCTGGGGCTGGTGTTTCAGGGTTTAGGGCAGTGCAGTGGTGTTCGGGCAGTGTAGGCGGTCGTGCTGGGGCTGGTGTTTCAGGGTTTAGGGCAGTGCAGTGGTGTTCGGGCAGTGTAGGGGGTCATGCTGGGGCTGGTGTTTCAGAGTCTAGGGCAATGCAGTGGTGTTCGGGCAGTGTAGGTGGTCTTGCTGGGGCTGGTGTTTCAGGGTTTAGGGCAGTGCAGTGGTGTTCGGGCAGTGTAGGGGGTCGTGCTGGGGGTGGTGTTTCAGGGTTTAGGGCAGTGCAGTGGTGTTCGGGCAGTGTAGGGGATCGTGCTGGGGCTAGTGTTTCAGGGTTTAGGGCAGAGCAGTGGGGTTAGGGCAGTGTAGGGGGTCGTGCTGGGGGTGGTGTTTCAGGGTTTAGGGCAGTGCAGTGGTGTTCCGGCAGTGTAGGGGGTCGTGCAGGGGGTGGTGTTTCAGGGTTTAGTGCAGTGGTGTTCGGGCAGTTTTGTGGGTCGTGCTGGGGTGGTGTTTCAATGTTTAGGGCAGTGCAGTGGTGTTCGGGCAGTGTAGGGTGTCGTGCTGAGGGGTGGTCTTTCAGGGTTTAGGGCAGTGCAGTAGTGTTTGGGCAGTGTAGGGGGTCGTGCAGGGGTGGTGTTTCAGGGTTTAGGGCAGTGCAGTGGTGTTCGGCCAGTGTAGGTAGTCTTGCTGGGGGTGGTGTTTCAGGGTTTAGGGCAGTGCAGTAGTTTTCGGGCAGTGTAGGCAGTCGTGCTGGGGCTGGTGTTTCAGGGTTTAGGGCAGTGCAGTGCTGTTCGGGCAGTGTACAGGGTTGTGCTGGGGCTGGTGTTTCAGGGTTTAGGGCAGTGCAGTGGTGTGCGGGCAGTGTACGGGGTCGTGCTGGGGCTGGTGTTTCAGGGTTTAGGGCAGTGCAGTGGTGTTCGGGCAGTGTACAGGGTTGTGCTGAGGGTGGTGTTTCAGGGTTTAGGGCAGTGCAGTGGTGTTCGGGCAGTGTAGGGGGTCGTGCTGGGGCTGGTGTTTCAGGGTTTAGGGCAGTGCAGTGGTGTTCGGGCAGTGTAGGGGGTCGTGCTGGGGCTGGTGTTTCAGGGTTTTGGGCAGAGCAGTGGTGTTCGGGCAGTGTAGGGGGTCGTGCTGGGGGTGGTGTTTCAGGGTTTAGGGCAGTGCAGTGGTGTTCGGGCAGTGTAGGGGGTCTTGCTGGGGGTGGTGTTTCAGGGTTTAGGGCAGTGCAGTGGTGTTCGGGCAGTGTAGGGGGTCTTGCTGGGGGTGGTGTTTCAGGGTTTAGGGCAGTGGTGTTCGGGCAGTGTAGGGGGTCTTGCTGGGGGTGATGTTTCAGGGTTTAGGGCAGTGCAGTGGTGTTCGGGCAGTGTAGGGGGTCTTGCTGGGGGTAGTGTGTCAGGGTTTAGGGCGGTGCAGTGGTGTACGTGCAGTGTAGGGGGTCGTGCTGGGGGTGGTGTTTCAGGGTTTAGGGCAGTGCAGTAGTGTTCGGGCAGTGTAGGGGGTCATGCAGGGGGTAGTGTTTCAGGGTTTAGGGCAGTGCAGTGGTGTTCTGGCAGTGTAGGGGGTCATGCTGGGGGTGGGGTTTCAGGGTTTAGGGCAGTACAGTGGTGTTCGGGCAGTGTAGGGGGTCGTGCAGGGGGTGGTGTTTCAGGGTTTAGGGCAGTGCAGTGGTGTTTGGGCAGTGTAGGGGGTCGTGCTGGGGCTGGTGTTTCAGGGTTTAGGGCAGTGCAGTGGTGTTCGGGCAGTGTAGGGGGTCTTGCTGGGGGTGGTGTTTCAGGGTTTAGGGCAGTGGTGTTCGGGCAGTGTAGGGGGCCTTGCTGGGGGTGATGTTTCAGGGTTTAGGGCAGTGCAGTGGTGTTCGGGCAGTGTAGGGGGTCTTGCTGGGGGTAGTGTTTCAGGGTTTAGGGCAGTGCAGTGGTGTTTGTGCAGTATAGGGGGTCGTGCTGGGGATGGTGTTTCTGGGTTTAGGGCAGTGCAGTAGTGTTCGAGCAGTGTAGGGGGTTGTGCAGAGGGTGGTGTTTCAGGGTTTAGTGCAGTGGTGTTCGGGAAGTGTAGGGGGTCGCGCTGGGGGTGGTGTTTCAGGGTTTAGGGCAGTGCAGTGGTGTTCGGGCAGTGTAGGGGGTCTTGCACGGGGTGGTGTTTCAGGGTTTAGGGCAGTGCAGTGGTGTTCGGGCAGTGTAGGGTGTTGTGCTGGGGCTGGTGTTTCAGGGTTCAGGGCAGTGCAGTGGTGTTCAGGCAGTGTAGGGGGTCGTGCTGAGGCTGGTGTTTCACGGTTTAGGGCAGTGCAGTGGTGTTCGGGCAGTGTAGGGGGTCCTCCTGGGGCTGGTGTTTCAGGGTTTAGGGCAGTGCAGTGGTGTTCGGGCAGTGTAGGCGGTCGTGCTAGGGCTGGTGTTTCAGGGTTTAGGGCAGTGCAGTGGTGTTCGGGCAGTGTAGGGGGTCATGCTGGGGCTGGTGTTTCAGGGTGTAGGGCAGTGCAGTGGTGCTCGGGCAGTGTAGGGGGTCGTGCTGGGGGTGATGTTTCAGGGTTTAGGGTAGTGCAGTGGTGTTCGGGCAGTGTAGGGGGACGTGCAGGGGCTGGTGTTTCAAGGTTTAGGGCAGTGCAGTGGTGTTCGGGCAGTGTAGGGGGTCGTGCTGAGGCTGGTGTTTCAGGGTTTTGGGCAGAGCAGTGGTGTTCGGGCAGTGTAGGGGGTTATGCTGGGGGTAGTGTTTCAGGGTTTAGGGCAGTGCAGTGGTGTTCGGGCAGTGTAGGGGGTCGTGCTGGGGGTGGTGTTTCAGGGTTTAGGTCAGTGGTGTTCGGGCAGTGTAGGGGGTCTTGCTGGGGGTGATGTTTCAGGGTTTAGGGCAGTGCAGTGGTGTTCGGGCAGTGTAGTGGGTCTTGCTGGGGGTAGTGTTTCAGGGTTTAGGGCAGTGCAGTGGTGTTCGGGCAGTGTAGGGGGTCATGCTGGGGGTGGTGTTTCAGGGTTTAGGGCAGTGCAGTGGTGGTCGGGCAGTGTAGGGGGTCGTGAAGGGGTGGTGTTTCAGGGTTTAGGGCAGTGCAGTGGTGTTCGGGCAGTGTAGGGGGTCATGCTAGGGGTGGTGTTTCAGGGTTTAGGGCAGTGCAGTGGTGTACGGGCAGTGTAGGGGGTCATGCAGGGGCTGGTGTTTCAGGGTTTAGGGCAGTGCAGTGGTGTTCGGGCAGTGTAGGGGGTCGTGCTGGGGGTAGTGTTTTAGGGTTTAGGGTAGTGCAGTGGTGCTTGTGTAGTGTAGGGGTCGTGCTGGGGGTAGTGTTTTAGGGTTTAGGGTAGTGCAGTGGTGTTTGTTTAGTGTAGGGGGTCATGTTTTAGGGTAGTGCAGTGGTGTTTGGGTAGTGTAGGGGGTCGTGCTGGGGGTAGTGTTTTAGGATTTAGGTTAGTGCAGTGGTGTTTGGGTAGTGTAGGGGGTCGTGCTGGGGGTAGTGTTTTAGGGTTTAGGGTAGTGCAGTGGTGTTTGTGTAGTGTAGGGGGTCGTGCTGGGGGTAGTGTTTTAGGGTTTAGGGTAGTGCAGTGGTGCTTGTGTAGTGTAGGAGGTCGTACTGGGGGTAGTGTTTTAGGGTTTAGGTTAGTGCAGTGGTGTTTGTGTAGTGTAGGGGGTCATGTTTTAGGGTAGTGCAGTGGTGTTTGGGTAGTGTAGGGGTCGTGCTGGGGGTAGTGTTTTAGGGTTTAGGATAGTGCAGTGGTGCTTGTGTAGTGTAGGGGGTCGTGCTGGGGGTAGTGTTTTAGGGTTTAAGGTAGTGCAGTGGTGTTTTTGTAGTGTAGGGGGTCATGTTTTAAGATGCAATGCTCCAATACCTGACCAGTCTGCACTACATAAAACTGCAAAAAAACTAAAAATAAAGTGTTTTGCACACTTTTGTCATTGGGCTATATGTGGGCTACATCTGGGTAATATTTGTGCTACATTTGGGCTCTTTTTTCACTGGTGGCCATCTTGGAAGACTTCTTTGTTATGAAGTTTCCTAATTTCTTCATTTACTGCAGTCTCCTCAGTAGGAAATGCTTTCAGTTTTTTACTTTGATTCCATCAAGAAGGCATTCAGATGTCTCACATCTGCCATAAATTCAGAATGCAAAGAAGCAAGAAGAACTTCAGTGAAACGTGGCATTCATTGTTGTGGTTCAATTACTACTAGTACAAACAAACAAATATAATATATAACTTAGTGTGTGGTCACACTTGTTAGCGTTATTAATATTATTACATTTATTACCTCATTTTCATTTTTCTTTTTTAAATGCAACCCATTTTCCTTTAAGGAAAACGGGCTGCATTTAAAAAAAAAAATGATTGCTTTATTTAAAGGCAATCCTGACATGGTGGTCTGCTGACTCCAGCAGGCCACCATCCCTGTAATTTTAGCGATTTCCTAGGGGGTCTCAAATTGCGACCTACCTCATTAATATTCATGAGGTAGGTCATTTGCGACCCCTTAGGAATCACATCAAGTGTACTACACACTTTCATGCATGCTGTATTGCGATTCCCTAATTGCGAATTGCAAAGATTCGCAATTATGGAATCGCAATACATTTTTTTGATACATCTGGCCCTATAACTTGTAAGTCAACAAGTAATCATCTACAGAATAATGAGCAGACTGAAGTGATTAATTGTGCAACTCGAAGCTGTTTTTCTCAATACCACACCTGTGGAGAAACACAGGATTCTGACCATGAGCCTACCTAAAGGCCTTGTTCCCGAGTTAGCTGATTGTAACACTTGGGGTAGAGTGTTTGCAGCGGTATATTCAATGTGATTTGGCATTCCCTCCATGACCGTTCTCCCTTCCGTGATAAAAACGTGTTCAAGGTGAGCATGGGGCCGAAGCCGCCCTGGAGTTGGGTGAGACTGGTGGGAGTGTTCGATATCGTTTGCGATATGATCCTTGCTAATGTAAAGGGGGAAGCTGGAAGCTTACAAGTGGCACAACGCTTGGAGGCTGTTGTGGACGCAGAAAAGCAGCGCGAACTGCCAAAGATTATTGCTAAAGCTTATAAAACCTTAGGGCGCAATAGTCTGGGAATTAAGCCTTTTAATCAGGCTCAGCCTCAACAATAAGCCCAGACTGATAAGGATGGGTGCCCGTCATTTCCTAAAAAGAACTGGAGAAATAAAAAACAGAGGCAGCAACAACAGAAGCAAGGTTCGCGTGCTGGTTCACCGACACATGATTCTTCTGAGCAAACTTATGATTTGCGCGACCGCGCTAAAATTAAGACTCCTGATAGATTTCAAGTCCCTGATCAGCGCTCTCCTCGTTCTTTACAGGACATATCAGACTCTCAAGTCGGTGGTGGGGGGCACCAGGATTGCAGCAAAGGTGCGACCACTCAACAGGGACGGGATCAACCTCAACAGTTTGACGTAAAAGCCAAACAAGAGGGACTGCCTCCTTTTCAACCCCCGTATCAAAAGAAAAAAGTTGCCGCTTTAACAGCGAAGTATGCCTCAGATGGTGAGAACGCTACTCCTAGACTGGACATGGGCAGTGACTCTGCTGGACAGCGCGGCAGAGGTTACAATAGTGCGGGTGGCACTGCGTCCCTGTCTGGAGGCGAGAGCAACTGATACCTTTATTACAGTCGAAACAGCGGATACTCGAGTAGGCTCTATGAAATAGTCTTCCAATTTGAGGGTAATATACAGTGTACAATTACAGCGTTTTCTGGGAAAATCTCACTTCCTCATATGACATTTTGTTGGCGGAGGCGGATTGGCCTCCACCATTTGTTCTGGCAACTTCTAGAGGGGAGGACGTGATACTTCCGAGTTTTTCACATTATGTCCCTGAGGAAGCTAAACAGGCTTATGCTTCGGAGTGGGCATTGGCCCTTACCCCGGCAGTGTACCGTAATCAAGTGGGCTGGGATAGAGATTCACCGGCACACGAGATTCCATTGCAGTCTATGCCACAGCCACAACCGAAATATCCAATCAGACGAGAGGCTAAAGCTCCCGTTTGTGACATTCTGACTCAGTTGGAATATCAAGGTGTAATTGAACCCTGTGTATCACTGATAAATAATCCTCTTTTTCCGGTGTCGAAACCGGACGGTTCATATCGTATAGTATTAGATTATTGAAATTTGAATAGTCATTGTCATACATTTGCGGTACAAAACACACACAGCTCTGCGCTACTGAACAGCATAGTTCGTAAAAAATACAAAACGACACTGGATATATCCAATGGTTTCTACAGTCACAACTTGGCTCCTGAGAGCCGTGACTTGACAGCATTTAGCACCGTATGAAATCAAAAAAGATTTACGCGTTTGCCTATGGGGTATAGGAACAACCCCGGGGTTTTTGCTGCACGTTTTGTGTCTTTTTTACACAGCATAGACCCGGATGCGTACTCGTACATGGATGATATTTATCTGGCGGACGAAGAACTGATATCGCATCTTGTCCGAGTCGACCAAATTTTTCTGTCATTTGCCGACTACGGATACAAATTTAATTTTGCTAAATCACACATCGCTTGCTCTGCGGTGCTCTTTTTGGGCTACGAGCTCAATAATAAGGGTAGGGGGTTAGCCCCCCACTTTCTGGAGAAATTTGCACAATTGCAACCTCCGTCTAGACTGAAGCAGCTTCAGTCTTTGCTGGGATTTTTAAATTTCGGGAGGACATACATCCCTGATTATGCCCAGCGTATCAAACCACTCTATGTGTTGATACAACCTACATATTCTTCAGCCTGCTGGCTTCCGGAACATACCTCTATTCTACAATCTTTGCAGTCAGATCTGCTAGCGACTAACAACTTGTTGACTCGTGATAATTCTACGAACCTGGTCATACGTATTGTACCGGGGATGGTGGATTTCACTTACTTGGCGTTCAACGAAGGCGACACAGTACCTATTGCATACAAATCACATTTGTACACAGCAGGGGAAATGCGATTTTCGAATGTTGAAAAGATTTTGAATGCGGTCCAAATGGCGATTCTGAAAGAATGCTCGTTGGCGCAGGGGAAACACATTCTTATGGTTTCGCCTATCCCTGCTTTAGAAGCTGTGACTAAGGCGAGTGTACCGAACTCTAATGCTTTACATCCCCGTTGGATACAATGGGCTACTTCTTTGACATCAGCTGATGTCACGTTTATCTTTGATCCTGCTCTTCAGAGACAGGAGTTTTTACAGTATGAACATGTTCATCCTCCTCCGTTGTCATTGCTTTCTTTGGATGAGTAAAATGTATCATTTATACCGACGGCTCGGCTCAACCAGCCATTGGGTCCAAACATGCTTATTCAGCAGCTTGCGCTATTGTGGGTGGTTCAATTGTAAATGGTGAATTTAAGTCCTCCATTGTGCATACACAGGCACTTGGGTACTGTACGGCGCAATTAGCAGAGCAGCATGCTCTTGTTTTAGCTCTCGAGTTTGCAGATCCTAATGTGAATACTCTTATTGTGTGCGATTCTTACTACTGTGTCCAGTCTTTTAATGACAACTTATTCTTTTGGTCTCAGAATGATTATCGGGACTCTAAATGCAGCACAATTAAGCATAAAATGCTTTGTGTTCGAGTGGTGGAGCTTAAAGAACATCTGCCACTCACAAAGGTTATTCATTCTGTTGGCCATCAGCGTGTGGGAGCACATGCTGTTGGTAATTCTTTGGCTGACGAGGCAGCCAAATCTGCAGTAGCCATGTGTTCTGTTGCAGCAGTTACAAGATCCATGACTAAAATAGATAATGGCATTTTGCCAGCTATAGCTGCTATGAAGGGTGGAACTGCTTACCCGCCGGGCTTCCCTTCAAAGTATTCTTATCATTTATCTCCTGAACAAGTTCCTTATGCTACAATCCCGTCGGTTGGGGATTGGCTGATTCCCAACATGGATCGCAGACTTTCTTTGATCATAGCCACACACGAGGGCATGGCTTCTGCACATCGCGGGGTGTCTGCGACTGTTTCTATTTTACAGCAATGTTATTGGTGGCGTGGTTTATATAAACAGACCCGTAATTATGTGCTTTCTTGTGACATTTGTCAACAAATCAAACCATCTACGGTTTCACGACCACCACAGACACATCAAATCAGCCGTTTGGCTGTGTATATATTGATCACTGCGGTCCATTGACTTTTGATACTGCATATAAATGTATATTTGGTGCAGTTGATTTGTGCACTAGATTCCTATGGGTTTGGCCACAACGCAGCACTGACACTCGAAATGTCATTAGAGATTTGCGTGTCTAAGTTGGGACGTTTGCCTGTGGCACCTTCCATTCTGACCAAGGTCAAGCGTTCGCCTCTAAGGCATACAAGGACACGATGAAGTCTTTGGGGTGCTGGTGCAGTTTTCATCTCTATACAGGCCTGAGGGCAATTCAATAGTGGAGCGAATAAACCGTGACTTAAAGCAATCTTTGACAGCTAGAGTCTTAGGTACTGGCAGGAACTGGTTGGCCCATTTGTATGGAGTTCAACGTGCACTTAATAATCTCCCAAGAAGATCTCTGGGTGGGCGGACCCCATACGAATTGCTCTTTGGCATTAACATGTTTGTGCCAGACCTTGATGGTCCAGACGTTGTGGCGGCGTCTGCAACATTTGACGTAGATAACCATTCTACTATGTTACAGGACCGCGGAGCTGAGTTTTTCAGAACTTCGTGAGCTCTGCGTAACGCGGAGTGCGGAAATCTCTGCAAACTCCGCAAGCTGAGCGGAGTTCACCGCCCAGACTTAATGAAGATGAACATGACTTTTATACAGAGAATGTTAATCCTGTTATGTACGTTGTGTGCAGGGGACTTTTCTAAGAATCCTTATGCATAATAAATTAGGCTAGTTTCAAGGAAACCAATCGACATTTATTTAGCACATAACTTGGTAAAAGGCCAGTGCTAGAACCGTTTTGCAGAGCAAGGTAGGACAAATGTAGGTGAAAGGTTGTTTGCAACTTAGGCCTAGGTTGGGGTACATAACAGTCGATAAGGAAAAAATACTTATGTTCCTTGTTTAAAAAAGATAAAATAAGAACAACTGAGGAAGCTGTTAGATATTGTTTTAGAATCAGAGAAGACTGTGCAATAATAACAATGATAAAATTTTTAGATCAGGCCTATCAAGCACTAGCTGTATGATTTTTATAACCCTCACTTGTGCACCTAAAGGGAAGACACAACATTTTCATTGTTTAATTGGGTACTGGATTTTCCTTCTGGGAGAAATTATCTGTTGCAAAAATTGTGTGAACTTTTATGGGTTTTGTGCACATTTCTGTACATTAACACTTTATCATTTTGGGCAAAAAGGCAATAATACCAAGCTAGATTGAAGAAATGCCATAAATGCGATGGTCAACGGTATGAACAACGTGGCTAATGCTGCTAATGGCTGAAATTGGAAAGTTTTCTCATGCATCCTTATAATTGTTAAAAGATTAATGAACTACATATTGATTAATTGCATGTAAACTACCATTGAAGTCATAATATAAATAGAATTTTATGCTTGGAGCTTTATGCATTGAATTTGACCATCGTAAGCTATAATTGTACGTTTTAATTGTAGAATTTTTACTATTTTAGAAACTTATTTATGCTATGTGTGATGATGCATACTTTTATTGTAATCATTGATTAATACAATAAACTTTACTGCTACTAAAACTGCCTGGTAGCTAGGACACAGACCATACAGGCTTAAATTAGGGCAATCTGTAAAGTATTTATGAAGTACCAAAACAGTAATAAAGTCAAAATGCAAAACAATAAAAATACCAAACTAAATTAGAAATATAGAGTAAAATTGAAATGACACCAAAATTGCAAAAATCCAAAAGGAGGAACAGGAGATATGAATTTTTAAAGATTTCAGTAGGAATAAGGCCAAGAAGTATAACATGCCAATGACAGTAAGTGGTTTTGGTACACTGGAGCCCAGGTGCAATTTGACACTAATTGTGATGGAGTGTGAGTCGGATACACCAACCATGTTGGGCCTGGTTCAAGATTTTACTTTCTGACTTTGGCCCTTCAAGTCCCAGTCCACCACAGGAGTACACTTTTCTAACCCCCCACACCCCAACCCCCGGCCCCCTAGGTCCTCATGAGAGGCACTTAGAGACTCTCAGGGTGTCAGACAGAGGACAAACAGAAGGGTTCAGTCCAGTCTATTTATCACTTGTCAGCTGGATAATTCCAGGAAAAGGCCTCCTGTAGCTTCTCATGTCCTTGTGGCATAAACAGGAGGTCAACCTTGCGACCCTAATAGTCTACTTCTTTGTCCTGTGTACAAGAATAGGAAAGAGGAGCTACAGTCCTTCAGGGCTCTTCTCAGGTCACAAGCAGCAGGTTAAGTCACCTGATCTTCCTCAGGTCTAGACGTAGGTGTCTGGAGATGCCATACTCATGCCTGGCAGCTAATGGGTGGGTCTGACTCCTGGGCATGGCTTAAATAATGAGGTTAAAGTTCCTAGGGCCAACCCTATCCACTTTGGGCATTTTGAAGATGGTGCAAGTCTTTGGCCACATTAAACTTTGGCTCAGAGGGCTAGAGTGTGAGTAGGGAGTGTACCAGAGAAATCTTATGGTTCTTCCACATCTAACAGTGAACTCCAGTTTGAGGCAGTCACTGAACCTACAATAAACCCAAGGACACAAATCTAGAAGAACAAACGTAGGCTTTACAAGCAACAAGACAGTGGATACTCAAGAATTGTTTTGGAATCATGTTTACCTTCCCTTCAAGTGTGTCCCCAGTGTTATATGTAAAACCCAGAGACAGAAGTCTACTGAGGGCAAAGCAGGTCCTTTGGCAGAAAGACAGTGCATACACAGGAATTGTATGGCATTATGTTTTCCTTACTTTCAAGTGCATCCTAAAGTGTTATATGCAAACCCAGCAGACCTGTGAAAAAGGATTTGATATTCAAGCAGGATTTGACACTGTAATGTCTAAAAGGATGCTCACAGTACCAACTCGGGCATATTCTGTCAGGTTGTAGACTATTGATTAACAGAAAAGAGCAAATAGGGACAGGGGACCCTCATAGATGAAACAATTACTGCAAACATCGGTACAATGAGCGAGTGTGTCACCAGTCATAGACACCTATCAGCTCACCTGTAATTGTAGGTCTTTTCAGACATATCCCCAAGAATTCTGTTTATTGTAGGAGGGGGTGATGCCTGCTCTCTTCTGATGAAGGAACGCTGATCCCAAACTAGTTGGTTGGTATTCCAGACTGTTATTACACAGTAGCACTAATTTGGCAATATGATGCTCCTCATTTGCCAATGACTGTAAATAAACACTCTACTGTAGCTCAGGGAATATCTACATTGAATCATGTGTGTGGAAATTTGTTCAGTACTTTCTGATTGTCTGTTTTGTTAAGATTGCTGCTAGGGATAATGCACCTCTGAATGTCTTCTGGCCACTTACTCTGATGCTGATAACTATACCTGCTTGAAAACAATGAATGGTTGGTGCCCATGTTTGGAAGAGATGGGCACAATCTCACTTAACTGGGCCTGCTATTCTTGGAAACCTTGTGTATACCCAACTGGCGGGTCCTGGAGGGAATGGAACTGGAAATGCAAGAAGAAGTGGCAGCTATGGCTGCACTTGTTTATTCCTCCTGAAACAGCAGCCAAAACCCACCTTCTACTAATCATTCATATTTAAAACAATGTTTGTGATCTACTAAGGATAATCATAAGCACAGGTACACCAATGGTGATCAAAGTCCATTGTCCACTTGCACTTATTCTGATCATTTCAAAACCAATGTATCTAATGTCTATGATCAACCATCACCGTTGGAAAAAAACAAATACAGCAGGTACTCTTTTACCCATGACTACAAGACTTAAATAATATGGGGAGACCAGTGGACATACTGTACTGGAGCAGCTCTTGCACTCTAAAAACTACACATTGTTGCCACTGGCATGGGTCTGAAGAAGGTGATCAGAGGAGGGAGGTACCTCCTGAATGCATCTCCTTGTTCACCTTCTCTTATCACTTCCATGATAATGGATGATCAAATCTTTTGCTTCTTCCTCTAAAGCATCCTTACCTACCAATTCCTCATTGTCTCAGGCATTGAATTATCCTCCACACTCCCATGGTAGGCTCAGCAGATTATTCAACACATTTTTTAACTGTCCAACTACCTCAGCAGATTTCCCTTGACAGTTGTCGCACCCTCCTCTTCCACCAGAAGAGAGGGCATGAAACTGAATTTCAGCATGAAGCCATTGTTCTTAATAACCTCGACTATATCCTAATTTCAAATATTGTGAAGTCTGTCCCACTTCTTCTCTTCTTTACTGCCAAATACCTGATAAAGTCCCAGGACATGTGCAAAGAGAAATATTATTCAGCTTCCCACAATATTTATTCACCGACAAAATCATCAATTTCATCATAACTTTCACCAAAACTTACTGCCACAAAATCAGATCACTGTCAGTCACACACAATTTAAACTACTGCTTGCATCAATGTTCGAAGCAGTATGCAGCCCCTCAGAACCCTGCCAGGTCTGACCGATCAAACACAGGTGTACCCACACACATAGTGATACATTAAACAAAATCATTCACCTCCCTCCTTAAGACACAGAGCCCCCTTGTTTTGTTTGGTTCTTTTGGATTTTCAGATCCCTCTATAACAATGTGTCCCAATCCCATGAAACTCAAGGATGGACCTTCATAACCTATGCTAAAGTTTGCATTAAAACCTACCCCATTCAACCTAATAAACTAACACAAAAGACACAGCTCCTTCTCTCAAAGAGGCAAGTAGCAGAGATTCCAACTGACACCATCAGCTTCTTCACCATGCTATGCTCAGACTTCTTCACCGCAAGAAGTCATTAGGCCTTTATGCACCTTGCGATACCACCAGGTGCTTCTCTATATTGCCACATAGTCTCTTGCTGGGAGTTTTCACTTTCTGAATACTGCTTCAGATTTGATGTTCATCTGTTTGTGTCAATTTCATGCAAACGACATCTCAGACTATAGAACAATTGTCCATAAATTAATATGTGCAATTGCAAAGAGTACCTTGGTCAAGACATTACTCTCTGATCTTTCTAGATTATCACAGTTCGCGTGTACAGGAATTTAACTAAAAATATAACTTTTTCAGAGGATGATGTGGATATTTAACAGATAAAATAAAAAATAAATCCAGAGGTAATCAATTTCAGGAACACTTTGTTGGTATCATGCTCAGCCTCAACCACAATTTCCTGAGATTTCTAGGAATACTTTGCGGGGTTAGTTAATGAGGCTTTGCCAGGACACTCACACGGCACAAAGCAACAACGCACTGTCTGGATTCTCACTACACATTCTAGGCCCATCCTTTGCTCCTTGCACGTGAAGTCCCGTGCTAGTAAACATGCCTAGTATACAGCATCAGGCACATCACAAAAACCTGCGTGGACCACTAGCGGAAAGGTAGAATCTGGCTATCAGGCAATACATCGAATAAATAAAACTCTTTTATTGTACTTATTCGATGTATTGCCTGATAGGCAGCATCTACCTTTCAGCTATTGGTCCACGCACTGTAAAAGAGGAGCTCGTTGTACAGGTGAAAGACACCGCCGACGAGTCACAGTTCAGAGTAAAGTTCATCCGGCCAAACTACACTAAGTCACATCACTGTTCCCGCCTCTTACAGCACCAATAGCATAACAGGGGTGACATGGGCATTGATGCAAGCAAAGAAAAAGACCCCTTTCATTTTATAGGGGCAGTAAAATAAATCAATTATAAAGGCTGAATGGGCCCATCGGGGCTCTGGGCCCCGGTGTCACAACACCTGCTGCACCAATGGTAACTACACCCATGTAACAGCACGGGTCTGTTGGAGTCATGCTGTGTTTATGTAATGCCAACGTACTTATTTGAAGCCCTATTACGAGTACCCCATTTCATTTTTAATTAGAGGAAAAGAACGACAATTTACTTTGCTGACAAAACCTTTAAAGATTTTTCCTAACTGTTGAAGACTGAAAGTGTAGACAGGCTTCTCAAGAACACAGAGAATCACATAGAAAGAAGACATCAGAGCCAGCGGGACGCTGGATTGAAATGCTTCTGAAGAAAATCGAGTAACCTCTGATCAGCACATACAGGGAGAGAGAGGGCTTTACCGACTCTTCCTTCTGGGCCCTTTTAAGTTTGTAAAGTGTTAACTCTTATGTACTCGCTTGTGTGTGCCCTTTTATCAATTTGGGTTTAATAATGCAAAAATGGGACCTGTTTCTTTGGAACCCTCCAAGCCAGTAATCTTCACGTTATTGGTGAAAGCATCTCCATACCAGATATTCACATGGCTATAATCTCTAATTGAAACTGAAAGGCGAGGACTGACTAGAGAAATCTCTTTTCAGAAGTGACAAGGTAGACGGAAACATACAAGGGCCGACTCAATAAAACACCAAACAGACTAAGGGGTCGATTCCGATTCGGGCCGGAAATTTCTCCGACCGAGCCGGACCCGGAGAGATTTCCGACCGAATCGGACCCGTGCAGTCCGACCGAACGAGTACGATGCGTCCGTATGTTATCGGACTCGAGTCGGTCGGACTCCCATTGAAGTCAATGGGAGCCGGTCGTACAACGCGTACGCGGGCTCCCATTGACTCAATGGGTGCGAAGTCGGACAAGGGCGCCCCTACAGCGGGTACGCGGCGAAGCGATTCGCGCCGTACACGCACAGGTAGGGGGACCCATGGGTCCCCCCTGTGTGCGACTCGCGCGGCTACGCGTACAGGGGTCCGACACGGACCCCCAAAGTACGGCTCCGACAGCTCTTACGAGCCGGAGTGCGCTGCTCGGTCGGACTGCTCGCGGCGCGCATCGTACTTACCCGGCCGGGAACGTCTCCATTGCGCGGTGCGAGTCGAGTCCGAGCGAGTCGGTCGGAGCGGTTCGAGCCGGGAGCGAGTCGGTCGGAGCGGTCGGGACGCCCGGACGAGTCGGTCGGCGATTTCGCATCGTACTCGCTCGGCCGGACCCGCGTACGGTTCGGTCGGGAAACAGGGCTCCGAATCGGATCCGGTAAAGCCGAATCCGATTCGGAGCCCTACCGGCCGAGATCGGAATCGGCCCCTTAATCGTAATTACGTATGTGCAAAGTTGCAAAGGCTGCTGTCTCTAAACTACACATTTTATAACAAGCATTTGCAATGCAATCGGTCTCGCCTTTGCGACCTTATATGTATTTAGCTATGCAGCACATTAGCCTCGGCGCTGAAACATCTACTGTTCTTTAACATGAAGGGAAAGTAAGCACCAAACTGCGTGACACGCCAGGTATGGGAACACATGGAGAAAAATATTGCCTTTCAGCGGGAAATGGTATAGTCCAAAGCTCTGTTTTTAATATAAAATCAGGGCCTTCAGTGGTCATATAACTGAAAATACAAGATTTGAAAAAATATTATTGTCTACGGGTGCTCTTGGAACACAATTTCTATGGACTGGAATCTAGGGAATGCTAAAGTGATTCTGGTATTTTACTGACCTCTGCTGGTCGTTTTCTATCAAAAAAGTTAAATAGAGGCAGTTGCCAGAAAAATAAAAAAAAGAAAGCCCCTCAGCAGAAAGCAATTCTGGTATTTTACTGACCTCTACTGGTCGTTTCCTATCAAGGCAGTTAAATAGAGGCAGTTGAACAAGCAGAAAGAAATTCTGGTATTTTACTGACCTCTACTTCTAGTTTTCTATCAAGACAGTTAAATAGAGGCAGTTGAACAGAAAAAAAGTCCCTAAGTGGAAGCAGACAAGTCCTAGGGCTGATCTCCAGAGCCCACAAAGTACATACATATAAAGTATATACTAAAGTATATACAAGAGGTCTCAAATGCTCGACCTAAAAACGAGCAAGCCCTGAAAGTACTAAGCTTACAAAGCAATTTAAAAAACATCATCTCAACTGGCCCTAGAGTATAAAAAGAAAGTGTCACTGCTGCTTCCGAGGGCCACAATTGGCAATGGGTGAGCGCCGACAGAGGCAGTTCCATCCTATCCTGGCACTTCTCTCATGCTGGGAAACAGCATGAGAGAAGGGCCAGGATTGGTTAAAATAGTTGGCTGGGGCCCTCACGTCACAAAGAAGAAGAGGACCAGAGCAAGAGGGACAGCTGCTGCACTGTTAGTATTTTTTTTTTAATGTAATTCCCCTGCCCCCCACTCCCAGTAGTTGCCAGCGGCAACTGTGTGTAAGGGTGAAAAATATCTTTATTTCTCCTCGTTTTTTTCTCTTTCTATGTGTACTGCATTCTGCAGCACACATAGAGAGAGGAAATGACTCTCAGGGTTGTTTTTGTGCAGGAAGGTGCCCTTTCCTGCACAAAAACAATCCTGCCCACAATGCAGGCGCCCTTCCTGTGTTGGCGCTAGGCAGCATATTGTGTGTCAACACAAGAAAGAGACAGGAATACGCTGTATTATATTAAATACAGAGCATTCCTGTCCTTTCCCTATCACGCAGCGCAGCAAGGTGGCTTTCTGCCCTGCTCTGTGTGATTTTTTTGATAATTGTGCCTCTTAGTCTTTTCCTGGGCCAGACTCATTGCTTCACTCAGCCCTAATCATAATATAAGTGCTTAATTTGTAAAAAAATAGAAGTGCCAGGGCTCTTGTCAGGAGTCCACTGCAGCTTACAACACCCATTGACCCTGCCAACGCTGTCAGCGCTGTCAATAACTGTACCAATACAACTACTTACCATGACACTTCTACAAGTGTGACAATTCAGACTTATCCAGGCCGCCCAAAGATATAAAAATGGCTTGGGCGGCTGGTATTATAAATTTTTAATGTATATAAAAATATTAAACAACTGTTGTTGTGCTTATTTCAAAATTAAGTGCCGTGCCGAGCACTGAAAACCATCTGCTCAAATTAAGCACTGCAAATTATGTTTCTAAATCCCTAAACTCCGTATTACCATATGGATTAAAATTATGCAACGAAATCCGTTGACTTCAATTTATTATGAGAATTGCCATGAAGATGGCGTCACAGTTTTGTATTTCTTTTGAAATAATTTACATATGAAAAAATACTAAATATTTCTGAAGTGTTTTAATAATTTCGAAACATGGACTAATATATATATATTTTTTTTAGTTTAGTTTAGTTTTAGTTATTTAAAAAAAAAAAAACATGGACTAATATTGATGAAGATTTACGAAGTCATTTAGAACTCGGTGGGGCTGCAGCCACGCCACTGGGGTTGCCTACCAGCAGCCACCCCATTATACATAGACTTCACCTAAGGTGTTCCGGCTGATACGGCGGGAGTACGTTTGCGAAAATGCCATGCTTCCCACGTCACATTTTAGAGACAGCCTGGGCTACTTTTTTGTTTTGAAGAAACAAACCAGGAAGCCGAGATTTTTTTTTCTGAAAGAAAAGAAAATAATGTCAGTAATGGACTGGGAGTTCTTTTTTGGCAGCATGCTGTGCAGTTTTTTTTTTTCATATTTCTGAGCATGACACTACAACGTCAGTTGTCCTGCCATTGGTAGGGCCTGTCTTTCACTGCTCTCCAGCTGGCAGGCCTTTTATGATTGGTCGACTGTAATGGGGCTCTGACAGCGAAGAAAGCTGAGAATTCACTGTCAGACACCAAGCAGTGTCCATACATCATAAATCGAGCAGAGAAATAGCAACTGAGGGGGAAAAGGGGCGCCCACTGGGTTTTAACTATCATTATTGTGTTTGCCACCGCTCACATCTCTTTCATTGCCCACTCTTGCCTGACTTTGGTTTGGTTATTATGGCTGGTTGCACGAGGCAGTGTAGCTGTGATAAAAGATGTGCTTCAGAGATTTCTGTACACATATCTGGCACTCCCTGTGGTAATACTGGCTTATCAGCTGAAAGAGATCCAGAGTATGTATAGACATTTTATTTTGAGCAGGAAGGCAACAAATGCTGTAATGCAAGCATCTGGCAAGGGTGACTGAGTGGTCTGGAATGTAAGCCTTTTAAGAATATTATAACAAAAGTAGTTCCAATTCGTGTCAGTCTGATCGCTCAAATGTTCTGATAAGCATTTGGAATGCATGCACCAAGTCGAGGCAGGAGGACACTACAGGACTGAATTTTGGTCAAGGGAGACACAATGATGACATACATGAATGATATCAAGCCACTGATGGAAGTGTGGGCCAAACTGACGACTTTACTGCTTATATCCTTCCCTTGATAATGTACACACATGCCTCATAATTGACTACATACATTTCTCCCTCGACCTCTATGTAAGTAGGGAACATTGAAAGGTGGAAAGTGAGGAGTTGGGCAGATGCTTTCTTATGTATTTCTCAATTTAAAAAAAAGTTTAAAACCATTGTCAGTCAGTCAGTCAAAGTAATGTTTATTTAGACCACAGGTCTTTAAAACAGATAAAAACATGACGTTTGATATACATTCTGGTGTAATGACTAATTTCATCTACAATAATCATTAAAATAGATATCCTGTAAAACGGAAAAAGGAGAAACAGTAAACAGAATTCCATATACTTCATTACACAATTGCACAATATATAATTCATAATCACACCCATTAAATACGGTAACTAAATAGTTTTAAGAATAATTTTTAAAAAGTCTATTAAAAGTTATCCTTTCTAAAATTCTTTTATCAAATAAAACTAAAAATCCCAGCTCAGTCGCGGCTTTCATTCTAAAACCTTTTTACGGCATCCATACATCTCCCAATAGCTATTTCGATATCAAGGTTCGGCATGTCAACAAGGAGTTTTACAGCTTGTGCACGACATACAATGCCATATTTTAAAAAGATGGGATGTAAAAACAGTTTCCGCAGAGCTAATACTTTTGAGCAATCCACTAATATGTGCAAAATATCACATTTTGTACCTAACATACATATACATTTACCATCGGATTGCATCACCTCTGTTTTTATTTTCTCATTTATTATCCAGGGGTTAATTCCAATTCTTAATCTTAATACTTCACATCGGGCCCAACGATTTGGCAATATGTCCAAATATGGGAACCAGGCTACCTTTTTGCCAGCTATTTAATATAAATTGCACCTATTTTTTTCTCTCTCAAATACTGCCAGTCTTCCTTCCATGAGATTTCCTTCCCTAGAGTTCCTAATTCACTCTCAGTGGCTTCTACTTGTAGTGTCTGTTGGCATATTCTCTCCTTCGGGTTCCCACATACAGAATACAATTTTTTTCTAACCTTTTTGGCCCATTTTAAGTCGCTATACTGGATCTCATTTTTACACCATTGCAAAACTTTCTGGTCCTCTCTCAGACCCAATCTTTTCCAAAATCTTAATAGAGCCACTTGAGCCTGTACATTCCATGATGTCATCCCCAGCTCTATTCTTATTGCCTGGATCATGGATGAGCCCGGTAGCGACATTAAGGCCTTTATGCTATGCACTTCCCTTCCTCGATATCCCAGCCACTTTTACCACTTAGGCAGAGTAATTCTGCCCCATATTGTAACTGTAGGGGTATCATGGCACTATAAACCTTAATCAACAGTCTGTGGGACATTTCTCCGTAAGCACGATTACATTTTTTCAGGCCACACACTGATATATGGGCCTTGACTTTTAGGGTCTCCAAATGCATATGCCACTTGAGGGACTTGTCAAACCAGACTCCAAGATATTTATATTCATTCACTATTTCTAGTTTTGTAGGGCCCAAATACCAGTTACACTTAAGATCTCTTTTTTCCAAAACATAAGTCTTTGGTTTTGTCCATATTTACAATTAAATGTTTTGCCACACAATAGTCTCTAAATGCATCTAACTTCCTTTGTAGGCCCAGCTCTGTCTGGTCTAAGATTACTAAATCATCAGCACACAGCAGACGCGATAATTGTTTTCCATTCATTCTTGGGCTTGCACTTCTATACACCTCTAACGCAGATGGCAAATCTGCTAAAAATATGGCAAAGAGTTGGGGGGCCGGCACACAACCCTGTCTTAAACCATTATTAATTGCTATTTTCGGGGTCAATGTCCCCTCCGTATCCTTAATGATCTATGCCCAGTTTGACCTGTGTAACTCCTGTATTATGGTCAGTAGCCCTTTTGGGATATCATATTTATTCAAAGTTTCCCAAAGGCACTTCCAATCTACCAGGTCAAACGCTGCACGAAAGTCTACAAAACAGCAGTACAACTTCCCTCTTTGCTCAATACACTTTCGTGCAACCGCCCACAGGGCAAAACAGTGGTCAATCATAGATTGGCCCTCCTTAAAGCCACCCTGCTCTACAGGCACGATTAACCGCTGCTCTACCAAATTCTTCAATCTTGTCAGAACTATCTTTGCAAATACTTTCTCTCCTACATCCAGGAGATTGATCAGCCTATAATTTTTTGGGGCTTTCATATATCCTTTATTATTTACTGGTCTGATTATAGCTCCCCTCCATCTATTGGGGATTTGGCCCGAATCTAATATAACCAAAAACATTTGTGATAAGATTTCGGCTCACCATTCCAACTGCGTCTTTATTATAATTGCGGGGAGGTTATCTGGTCCTGCTGCTCGAGTCAAATTTAACTTCCTTATAGTATATTTTACATTATCTACTGTTAAAATTAAAACCATTGAAGCTTGTACGAGGGATCCACCTATGATGAGAGCAAGAGGTTGGGCTACTTGCAACTTAGATGTTGGGTGAGGTGATGGCCTTGGACACAACACGTGCAGGTGGCATGGAATGGATGCTGTTTGAACTGGCAGCCTTAGGGTGGTCTTCTCCCAAACATTTTGCCTCACCTCCTCCATGTTTGTGCACTTATTTGTGTTGGTCTTAGGACTCTGTGCACATTACGACTGCTAGCCAGCGCTAAAGTGCTTGTGCTCACTCACCTAAAACTTGGATACTTTGGCTTACAGCTAATTGGCATATTAATTTACTTATAAGTCCCTTGTAGAGAGGTACACCATATACCCAGCATCTGTAAATGAAATGCTAACCAGTGGGCATGCAGCACTTTCTATGCCACCTACTTAAGTAGTACCTAAAGCTTTGTCCCAGGTCTGCCATTGCAGCCTGATTGCAGTTTTAAACTGCCATGTCGACTTGACATTAAAAACCCCTTGCCAAGCCTAAAACTCCCCTTTTATTAGATATGTCACCCCTAAGGTAGGTAACCCATAAGGCAGCATACTGTGTAATTAAGAGGTTGGACATGTACTCTTAAGTTTTACATGTCCTGGTAGTGAAAGACTCCTAAATTCGATTTTCACTACTGTGAGGCCTACTCCTCCCATATGATAACACTAAGGATTCGTTATTACATTTAATAGGCTCTAATTTTCAATTGGGAACAGGTAGATATGTCATGTTTTCAGTCCTTGAAATTGTGTTGAAAAGGCCTATTTAGTGGTAAAGTTGTGTTTTTGATCACAATTTTAAAAATGCCACTTTTAGTAAGTTTACCTCAGGGCACTTAACTCGCGCTCCCATCTGTCGCACTGCGGTGTGGGAAAACTTCCCTCTCATTAATCCATGTAATCTTAAGTTATCCGTTTTCATCACTTGATACCAGTAATTATCCAGTTCCTTATTCCATCACTCTTCCGTGCTTAAAAAATCACTGCGGAGATAGCGTAATTCCACCTTATGTCTTTATTTAACTTTTTCATATGTCTACTGAGTGCCCATCCAGGCATTTCACAGCTACACGTAAGGATGAAACTAAAGGTGAAACATAATACCGAGTAGGCCCATTCCTTTATGCCCAATGCATTTCGAGCCTGAAAGGCTCTTCATCAGGGGTCTCTGCAACAAATAAACAAACAACTCAGCTGACTGTTCACTACTACCCTTCATTTATGTAAAACAATATCACCACCCCCAGTGTCACCACCCCGTCACCCCCCATAATTCAACAAACCTCTCTGTTCAAACGCCATACATATCCCTATCCCTGAGGTATACTTATGTATGAGCTGTGATCGGGGGCGGTTCACAGCATATGATCGCACGCACCAACAATGATAGCATACATGAATTATGGATTCAAAACAAGGGAAGGAGTGCATACTTATCATATATTTTTCTACTTTTAGTAAGTTGACATTTTTCTGCCCATAGCTCTTTTGTGCCTGTAGCCTGGCCTGCGTCACATGACTGGGTGTAACTGACAGTTAGACTTTGTGAATTCCTCCCAGACTGTCACACAATAGTGGATAAGGTGTGCCCTAATGGACCATCTGCAGGCAGGATGGGGGGGACAAGCTGAGGAAAGGCCCACTTATAACTAAATAGCCTGTGCTCTGCCTCCACACACAGGGCCAAACGACCCGCATTGTCATTGTAGTCAGCTTGGAACCAGGACAGTGGAGGCAGGAAATTTCATGCACTTCAAAACTACTATCTAGAAGCTTCTTCCACCTTCCAGTACCAGTGCACCAGGGTATAAAAGTAGGACCTCAGACACCAACTCTTCAGTACACTTCTGGACCTGTGGATACTTTGTCAGGAAGAAGTACTGCTGTGCTTCTAGATGGACTGCTACTCTACTGGACTGCTGCCCTTGAAGACTGCTGTCCTGCTGGATTGCTGCCCTATTTGTCCTGCTGCTCTGCTACCTATTGCCTGGGGACTGGATCTTCACCTGTCCCGAGATCTCCTGAGAGGCTCATAAGGGCTAGTTTGCTGTCCTCCTGTTCAGAGCCACATGGAACCAAAAAGTCTTCCTCCATCCTGAACCCACACCTTAACCCAGCCTGAGTGAGTCATGATCCTCCAAGTGGTGTCCCTTCAGTACTGGACTCTTTAAAGTGGTGCTAAATGTGCCTAGATAGCCAAATTATGAAAAGAGCGGAGTTAAAAACTTTTTGGGCAAAAAAGTGCTCTGACAACCAGGAGGAGATCGGGACCAACCTGCTCACCTATCTCCGGTCAGGTTGACTTCATGGCTTCTCCTGCTATCTTCTTCTCCGCAGCAGCAAATCCGATTTTCGACTTTTATTATGACGACAAAGTCCGAATGTACAAATCTTCACCGCGGCTTTGTCCCAAGGCCACTCCATCCTAAGGCACCTCCTGCAGTCTTGCCCCACTTAATTTTACCTTCTTTGAACATTTTCTTCAAAAAAATGTCTACATCTGAAGGTAAGCGCTGACTGAGTCCAATTCACGTCTTGTACCATCGCGGTCAGCCTTAACATTCACCTTTGAATCGGTCTCACAAGACTAGATGTACACAGTTAGAGCTTTGATCTTTTAGACGCTAGTTTTCACTAAAACGTTTCAAATTAATAACTCTGGTTCTACTCATTGGATTTTTGCGATTTAGTTGTCAAATAAATTATTAAAATGTAATTTACTCAATTTTTCTAAATTGGTTTGGGATTTTTCTTGTGGTATGTGTTCGCTTAATTACTGTTTGTGTGCTGCATAAATACTTTACACATTGCCTCTAAGCTAAGCCGGAGTACTTTTTGTGCCAAGCTACCCAGGATTAAGCACAGGTAAATTTAGTGACTTTTTCTGGTTCACCATGCAAGGGATTGTGGCTGTTGCTTGACCAGGACTCCCACCCCCACTCAATCAACTATCCAATTTCTAACAGATGCAATTTGAGAAAACTTTTCAAGACTTATGCTTTCTTAAAAGGCCTGGTTTGTGACATTTGCAAGATGTTTGGTACATCCTGTCCTGACATGAGCTGAAATGATCTGACTAGATGGGAGGAGATGATAGATGGTGGTTTGCCTTGGAATGAAGCACTTCTAGGAAGTGCTCCCTAGCACATTCGGAAAGTTATGGGTTATTCAGTGTTGTAAGCTCTGTTCATCTTCATTTTGGAGTGGAGGATCCAATGTTGGAGTGTATGACCAGTCAAGACAAGGGTTTGTATGTGCCGGTTTAGAAATAGCTTATCATTGGAAAAGAAGAAAGAATCAGTGTAACTAGCCATGATTAATAACTGATCAATGATTCAGGCAGATATTGGCGCCTCTGATTCATCTCATTGTGGGAGGATCCCTGCAACTGCATTACCCAGGACTCTGATGGCCTTTAGACTTTATTGGGGTAAGTGATTTGCTGACTTGAGATGGCCACTAATAAGACCGATAATTTAGGCTGTTTGACTCTAGAGACTGAAGTTTAGAACAAGCAAGACTATGCCATTGATATTTTTGTGGGTTCCATAGTTTTCTGATGGGAAGTACAGGTGTGGGCCAGAAAGGCAAGACTATTGTGTGCAGTACTTCTAGTTCAGTATTATTCTCTGCTGCTGTGACATTATATATAATTTTCTTGAGCAACCCCCCCCCCAAAAAAAAAAAGAGTTGCTAAAATGATGTGCTCCTTGGAGAACTTCGTTTAGTTACGTGTTTTGTTGTTTGATGGGTTTATTACACACAGTATCTCCTACATTGTTTTCTGTTTGCCTTGGGCTCAAACTAAACTAGCTGATGTAACCCAACATTACCCTCATCCACAGCTTCTATCAACACTGTGGACTTTCTCTCTCTTGCAGCCTATTGTCATTTCCTTAAAATACAAGTGGGGGAAGGATTGCTGGAAAGATGAACATTTCCCTTTCTCTTTCTCTGGCAGGTAATCAGATGAACACAGCTAAGTATGTCTTTCCTTCAGATCAGTAGCGGCTCCTGGTGGGAATGCTGCCGGGTGGTGACGTGGGCGAGGGGCAGGGTGGGGGTAAACTCTGGAATAGGGCCCAAAGTGGTAAGTAAACAAATAAATAAATAAAACGAAATTTGTTGCGCGCGCTGCATCGCATTTGGCGATGCAGGGTGCGCAACGAATTTCGTTTTATTTATTTATTTGTTTACTTACCTCTGTTGGGCCGTATTCCAGAGTTTACTACCCCCCACCCTGCCCCTCCCCCGCCCCGCATCACCGCCCGGCAGCACTCCCACCAGGAGCCGCTACTGCTTCAGATCCAGGTTCTGAATAGCAGAGTAATCCATGAGTCCAATGGAGGCCTGTCCTCTATTTCACAGATCTTTCCCATAGATTTATATATTTACAATTTTTGTTATTGCCCAGCCTAGAAACGAAAAGCCTAACACCGCGCTGTACAGATAATAAAGGCTTCATATCCGATGATTCATATCGAGATATTGCCATTGTCTTGTAAAAGATGGGGCTTAGACTACTTCAAAAAATAGGGAGGAATTCTAAAAACAATTTACATACAAACTTCAGTCAATAATAGCTACTGTAACCAATTAGGTCTGGCTGCGTACGCGATCTTTAAGTGATCTTTAAACTTAAATGTGAAGATTAGGTGTCTGTGTAGAGGACATTTAAAATCACAGGGTAATTCCCTGAAAAGGTCCCTACAGAGTGTGCAGGATGGTCATGGTGACCCACGATCTTCTAAACCTTTACGCACAGCCCCATTGCAGCAGCATCTACACAGTGGTGCATATGTTTTACAAAATCAGAAAGCACCCAACATGTCAATTACAACTCAATGACCTTCCTCTCGGGGACACCTATTACCAGCCCTCGACATTTTCCTACTTACCTGGTTTCAACCTTCTGGTTTTGTCTGACAGAGTTCTGGTCACAAGACTAGACACTACAGGGAACACTTAAGCTACATTACACACTATCACATTCCTCCACCTGATCCAGTTACCAAAACTTGTTTGCACATTTGAACCAATCTGTTTTTTACATTGTACATAAGTTATAACTGTCCACTTGACTGTAAAATGCTGCTCCTTACCATAATGGGGCATAACTATTTTTATTGGGTGGGAGCAAAATATTTCACCATCCCCACAATCCACGGGTATCTGTCTTATTTAACAGTTACATTTTAAGAGAGCTGATTGGAAACAGAAGACTAAAAGAACGTTGTCATCCAATAGCAATTAACACAGTGTGGAGGGTGCTAAAAGCAGTTATGAAAGGAGACCATTTGAGTCTAATCAATAGAGCTACTGGCTTGATTGTTATTATCACCAACATGATTGCAGGTTTGCGGTTAGTATACAAAGTCCCAAATATGTCACAGCAATTGACTGAGAACAGTGACAAGCTCTGTGATTAACAACTCGCCTGGCAATTAGATACATCAGTGATGAGTCGGACATGCTTTGCTTCATCCAAGCTCACTTCATCTAGTATTGAAATTTACAACATGAACTGCATTCACTACACGTTTTGACATGTTTTATTCAAAAGGGAAAGCAGTTTAATTGAAAAACGGCATTTGTTTTATGATTTGGGAAAGATACATAGAGGCATGTTATTGATGAATAATATGAATGTGCGCACTAGGGCGTTTGCCAATGCGATCAAAAGATCATTCTTTTACCCAAATATGTATTAAAAATATTATTATATTACTTTCAAATAGACATTAATAACATCTACAGTTATGAAAGGTAGTTTTAAAAATAGGTCCTCTCCTAAATTGTATTTTTTAAACTAGTCTCGTAAGAGAGCCTGTTGTAGTTCCCAAAATGTCTGCTGTTTGCACACCTTGTTGTTTCTGTCTCCAGTGAGGGCTGAGGCTTCCATTCTTCCTAAAAGCTCATGTGCTTCTTTATAATGGACTTGGGGTTCACTCCAGTACATACTCTACTGGTGAAATGTCAAGCGTCTTAGCGTCTATGATTATTTGCTGTAACATTCTACTTGTGAATATGGGCAGCAAATAATTCAGTCCACGGTATTGTCTTGCAAGTATCCTTGTAGAATCTTTTCATTTCCTTTCATTTGCCTAGATCTGCCAACTGGCTGCGCCTCATCACAAGGGACAGTTTGATGCCTACAAGGTATTCTACAAGAATATTTTCTTTTAAAAATCGTCTTACATAAATATCATAGCCAGAATAACAACTACAAAAATATCATGAAGATAAGTATACAGAGATAAGTCTGACATACAATCTGCCTACAGACTAAGGGGCTGATTTAGCCTTTGGTGGGCGTTATTCTGTCCGCCAATGAACAGAAGATCACCATATTTTAAGTTCACCACTGGCCCAGCAGTTACCTCTCTGAGTTCACAGGGGCCCGGTGAAGCCACTGAAAGTTTGGTGCACGGACTCCATCATTTAGGGAGTCTGTGCACTAAACTTTTTTTGTTTTTCAAAAACAATCTCCCAAACAGTGACGGCTCCTCCGCTAAGGCAGAGGAGCGTCGACCCACAAGAAAAATAAAATGATAATAACAATGTTGTTATCATTTTATTTTTCATTATTGGCTATGTAATGCCGGTGCAGGCGGGGCTGCGCTTCCCGCAGAGCAGGGGAAGGAGTGGAGGCACTCTCTTAAGTGCGCATGAGGATTTGGCTGGCCGTCTCGGGCTGGCCAAACCATCATGCACACTTGGCATGTTCTCCACCGGGCCGTGTTGTACAGCCCAATGGCGAACTTGCCCAGCCTCCCATTCCCTGACTGAGCGCTGAACCACGGCGCTCAGACCAATCACAACACTGAACTGCAGCATTGTGATTGGTCAGGAGAGTCGGAAGCCTGGGTGCTTCCTGGGTCGTCGACCTGAAGAGGACGAGGACGGAGTAAAGCGGCCGCCGGGAAGGTAAGTGTTTTCTTTCTTTGCCCCTTTTCCCCTTTTTTTTTCTTTTTTTTAAGCCCCCTCTCCCTGCCTCACCACTACTGCCCAGTAGCAGCCGCTACTGCTCCCAAAGCTGGCGCTCATTCTTGAAAAATGAAATTCTAATAGCCCCTACACCCTGGAAGCTTTTCCCAGTGTGTGGAGGTCATTCTTTTTTCTTTGTTCGACCGCTAAGGTTTACCTGGTGGTGATTGACAGGGAAAAAAGGATATCTGACCATCCACTCTAAAGAGGACAGGCGGTCTGATGCCCTTACTCCAATGGCCCCTCCATTGGGCCATTGGAGTAAGTTTTCTAACAGTGCAGCTAGATGGGCACACCCATCGGAAAACCGGCAGTCTGCCTGACTCAAAACAGAGCAGGTGGGCCAAGGATTTGGCGGACAGGGTACCCTGTCCGTCAAACTCAAAATCAGGCCCTAAGTTGTCATACCTTCTGTAATGAATTAAAAATCGAGATTTTCAGGTAGAGGCTCTTCATAGATGAACACATGAATTTTGAAATGTGCATGTACATTTTTATGAAACACACAAATATGAACATAGTCTTGAAGGCTTTCTTTTTAAAAATTGCATTTAAATGAGAGGTTATAAATGAAATTGTTGACTCATTCAGTCAACCACGCCATAAGCACACACAGGTTGAGGCTAACATAAAAAGCAGAATTATTTTCATGTAAATGTGCCTGCCAGCGAAACATGGCCTGGAATTTACACCTGTGCCTGACCAGTACAAACTTATTTAGCAATAATTATTCAAGAGGCAGAGCTATCGATTTCAGAGGAAACAGCTGTTGGTGGCCTCCACCTCTTCACACGCCGAGATTACCTTTCTATTGCCCTAGAGCAGGGGTCTTCAAACTGTAGGGCGCGACCCCCAGGGGGGCCGTGGAGCGATGCAAAGGGGGTCACGCCTTCCCGGTCACACTTCTACCGAGGCCCAAGGGCTTCAGCCCCCCCTCTTCCCCCGTCCTGCGTCTCAGCCCGGGCTGTTGCAGTGCAACTCGAGCTGCTGGGGGCTCAGCTGGGCAGTGTCTGGAGTCTTATCTCCAGCACGCCCGAGTTTTTCACAGGTCTTTAAAGACCATTTGCATGTTTACATGCCTTTGTAAACTGGTTACAGAGGCTTAGTTTTTTTCCTGGTTCCAGTACCCCTGGGCCCCCACTCTGCCTATTCCTTACATTTGTATTTTACCTTTACTGCTGCAGTGTGAGAATGCATTTCATGAAAAGGAATATAAAGTAGGGTTGCCAAAAGAAAAATGCATGCCGTGTGTTGTTTAAAGAGCCTGCAAAGACCTCCTCTTGACACTAAATAGACTTATAAATAAAAAAGTATGTATGCATTCGTTATGTGACTTTTCTGTCTTTGTTCTCTTTAATTATCAGTCATGGATCATTGAGGCAGCCCTAGAACACAATTAAAAGTGCTTTCTATTTATATTTGCTGTTCGAAGTATGCACAGATAAGTGCTTAAAATACAGCTTTAGGTGACTGCTTATTTTTGTACCGACTGGGCCATCAAAATAATCTGCTGGCAACCCTAACCATAGGACTGGAAGTTTGTTGCAGGATCAGCACATTATTTATTTACTCCACCCTCGATCCCTTATTAATGCCATAATAGCAATAGTTTAACTTATATCTTAAACCCTACGCCGCCGTCAATAACATGCTGAGTTACTTCAAGTGTCTGGGAATGCACTCTGCATTCAGACAACTCACTCGTCATTCTCGCCCTTCACTTTCACGTTCACCCTGCATTCACAGCGATCACAATGCACTCACACCATTCACCCGCTCACCCTGCACTCACAGTGATCACTCTGCACTCACAATGCACTTGCGCTGTTCATCCTATACCTCACCCTGCAGCCACACGAGTACACTACTCATCCTGCACTCATGTGACACTTCACTCACCTGTCCCCCTCACTGCTCAATATGCAACTCACTCAAACAAGCCCATCAGTAATCATACACTCATTCGTCCCATTCTGAACTTGCATCCGCACCTAAATTCATAAGCCACCTCACTCACCCTGCAGTCACTCCTCTTACCCTACTCTCACACTGTTGCATCGCTCACCGTGCACTCACATGGGCACTCTTGTCACCCACACAGTGCAGAGGGTTAACGTTCCTGCTACAAAGAATATGTACCTTGCAGATCACAGAAATGAGTGTGAGTAAACTATGAGTAGCGCTATAAAAAAATGAAATGTTTGTCAGAAAGGTGCTATAGAGAGATGAGGTGAATTGTTGGTGAGTGGCAGTGAAGGAATTCATGGAGAAGGAGGAAACGGGGGTGGGGCACCAAAAAGACTGTTGCACCGTGTGCGACCAGTGTTAGGAACAGCCCTGGCTGGGAGTGTTAAAGGTGAAGTGAGAGGTTGAATGGGGAGAGTTCAGAAGTTGTAAAAAGGGGTGAAATAAAATGGCCTGCAAAGTGAGAGAGGGATCCGGGGTTAGGAGAGGACAGAGGGATGGAAGGGAGGGGGTGAGAGGAAAGCTGCATGGGTAAACTGCTTAACTCTGCACAAAACCGCCAGGGTTTTAAGGGACCCCTGCTTCTCCCGGCCAGGGCCAAGTGAGCTTCTAATGTGGCAGCACGTATTCCTGCGGAGTGGAAGGCCCTTCACAAAGGTTGACTAGAAATCTTTCTGATGTTAATTGCTGTATTTTGGTTATACACTGGTACTGATGGGGTGAAATCTTTCCTCAGTGTTACTGTGTACGCGGCATCACATAACATCATTTACCTTTTCTTCCCACACAATTTAGTCAAGCCTGTCACGTAATTTGGTCCTCACCTTCCTCATAATTCCAGTAGCCCTGCCTACAGGTTTAGAAATTTTTGTCAGGAGGGGGTCCTTACGCCTCAAAATGTTGACAGGGGGGTCTCGGCATCCAAAAGTTTGAAGACCTCTGCCCTAGAGGAAAACACAGTTTTCCACCAGTTTGAATTTAGAGGGAAACATTTGGACTTTGGATGCATCACACCAAATCTCTCAGAATCTGGATATGCCTCACAGTAGTAAAACGAGGATGTAGGCAAGATACGTTAACCATTGTGGTAGGTGACGCGATGGTTTGAGAATTGCACCAACAGGTAAAACGGATTTGCTTTGTGAAATCTAGAAGCAGAAAAAAGCTGGTTTTGCCGACAGCATCCTGTCTGGGACTGAAATTGCCTGCCAAAGATGTGAATTCGAAATGTAGGCTATATACCAGCCCAGTCTGAGAAAGTCCCTTCACCAGCATTGTGTCCACACCAAGTATTTTCCATCAGCGCAAACCCCCTTATCATGAACACCACAGCTTTTATCCGAGGCAGTGGGGCTTTGTTTGTCCTAGCCTTGCAATCCCTCACCTCTGGTTAAAGAGAAATTCTGAAATCCACTCAAAGGTGTTCCTGTTGCTCAGTTCTATTCTCTTTTCTTTTCTTCGCCCACTTTCTTTCCTTGGTCAGTTGCATTTCTAGAACGCTCGTGCCTCAACATTCTAAGAGGTACAGTTTACAGCTGCTGTGAGAGAGCTGCTGGATGCTGGCCTCATTATGGTATCGTCTTTGATTTACTTGTGAATAAAACTTCCTACAAAGCTTCTGCAGTTCCTTCTTTATTTATCCATGACAGCTATTTTATCATCTGTTGTAAGCATTTTGAAAAGGCCAAACGGTGACGCAGCAGTGTGTAACCCCCCCCAAAATAGCATAATAATAATATAGTTGCGTCATGTGTTGTTTCCATTCTGTTCCTGTATCCAATATTACGCGCCTGATAACATGATAGAAGGAGACACAGGATATGTGTCAGATGTATGCTCTTATGAGTACTCACAACCACAGCCATTTTCGCATAAGGACATGTAACAGGTGTACAAATGTCCATCAATAAATGAGGTGGCAAGTGCTTTTGGCAACTTTTCTTTCATGGAGAAAATATTTAGCTCCTTGGAGAAACCGCTTTCACTATAACCACCATCAATTATGGGAGAGGAGTTGGCCTAACGGCTAGGGCGGTTGACCTCGAATTTGGGAAACTGGGTTCGAGTCTCGGCAATGACGCTGAACATCCTGTGATTCTGGGCAAATCACTTAATCTCTCTGTGCCTAACAAAAATGAATGTGTCCTCATGTAATGCAACTGGTGCTATGTAAAGTGCTCTGATACCTTCAGGTCAAGTTCGCACTATATAAAACTCAATTAAAAAAAAAAAAAAAAATTATGGAGGTTTATGGGCCACATTGCCACCCTGTACATGCATTCACGCCTGCCATTGACAGGAGAACTTTTGTACGTGTTTTCAGAGTTAATCTCTCTGCAACTGATTGTTGAATACCCACAAGCCTATTTGCCTGTGTTTGTTGACTGAATTTTGTTGGTGTCTCTACTCTCCCCAAGACCCCTTCCCCACCACAATGTCCACACTCCCACCCCCACAATTAGATTTGCTCGCAGGGTGGAATTTTTCTGTGTTAATGCAGTTTGTGAGTAAAATCCCACCATTTCAGAATCTGTGGACCAGGTTTGGGACAGTGTCTCACAAATGCATTTTTTGCACACCTAATTTAAACTTAGATATGCAAATAGATTCAGAAATTAGGCACAGGGTATGCAGCGGCTGTGCAAATACACCACTTAGACCTAGGGATAACCTTAACAAAGATCCTTCATAAATACCATACACCTGTGTGTGGTATAAATGCAGATCTTGAAATGCAGGTATTCCTTTGCTGAAACCTGTGTACAGAACCCGTACTGGAGATGTTATTTGATGTCTATACACAGGTGCACGTGGTTTGGAAGCTATTCAGTCTCAGTGGTTGTGATGACACACACACGTGCAGATTTATCATTCTTTCACACAGCACAACGCAGATAGCCACTTTGCTGTGCTAAGGGAGAGGGCAGGAATGTGCTGTATTTACCATTACACAGTGCATTCTTGTCCTTTCCTAGCGCTGGTACACTTTCGGCTGCCTAGCGCCAACGCAAGGCACCCTTGCGTAATGTTGGGAGGGTGCCTGCATTGTAGGCAGGATTGTTTTTGTGCATCAAAGGGACACCTTCCTGCACAAAAACAATCCTGAGAGGTATTTTTCTCTTTTTATGTGTGCTGCAGAATGCTTTATTTTTTAGAAAGAGGAAAAAACAAGGAGAAATAAAGATATTTCTCCTCATTGCGCCTCACCTGGAGAGACGCAGCATTTTGACACATTCCCACGTCTACCAGTCTTGATAAATCTGGGAATGCACCAAAATCCATGGGTGGATGCGTGGGAACAGCCACACTCCACCCATGAAACGCATCTCTGCTGCAGAATAATGCAATGCAGAGATTTGCACTGCCTTGTGTTACTCTAGATTTATGAAGACATACAGGGGCACACAAAGTGGCCTTGCGTGGCGTGATAAATCTCACTTAGGTTTTGCATCGCCCTTGTGCCCCGTTGCCCCGTTGCGTGGCGTAAGGGACACGCAGAACCTTGATAAATATGGGCCGTCATTTGGTACAGATATGCCGCATTATCTTGAATCATTGCAAGAGGAGCACCTCTCATCTATCAGGCAGTCTGCTATTATCTCATCTCTTCTGAAAGCAATTATATGCATTTTTCTAATTACATTAATCGCGGTTATGCAATGCATTTGTTGGTTTATGAATAAAATCGAAGAGATCTCTTTTGCAAGACTTATGTTCAAATTCCAGATATTAATATTAAAAATACCATGCATAATTTATGGCAAACTCGGCCAGGGATTTAATCACGCTAATTTCTTACAGACGCACACATCTCTTTCTCAGATGGCTCGTGCTGCAATCTGTATGACGAGAAGTACAATGATAATAGTTCATGTTTTATGAACAAATGCTCTCCAAATAGGGTGGCAAGGGTAAACGAGTTCGTTTTACGCACTGATTAATACAATTACTATCTCATCCACGTGATGAAGCATGTAGGGATAGCACGTGCTCCAGCTGATGCATGTATCTGGAAGATGCTGTTTCAAAAGTTCGCAATTGATACAGGCCGTGCAGACTTTCGAAAAGAACGGCTGAATATTTGCCAAAATACCAGTGACAAAGCAATCTCTCATCGGGAAAAGTATGATGCTTCACTATGCATTACAAAGGAAAATGTGGAATGCCTCCTCGATTTACCAGCAGGCTTCTTTCTTCAGCTGCCTGAGAGAATCAAAGGAGGGTCCGGGCCAACCCACCTGCTGCACATGACTGGTGCTGGGTGCTGACAATGAAGCCAGCCGTTTTCAGCACGCGGAGCTCTCCGGAACCCTATTTCTACCCTCGCACAGAATCCCCCTCAATTAAAAGGCAAACCGACGGCTCTGTCCTCGCGCAGCAAGACTTCCTGCTATCTGACTACGTGTATTATCAACTCCTGTACTCCGCTGAGCGCCTATTGAGGAGGATTCTAAGCACCTCTTTTGTAGCCCCAGGATTTATTGTCGCACACCAGTTTCTTGCTTCATAGAAGCGGCCACAGAGTTGCTGGAGAAGCTCTTCCAAAGAAGAGGATTTCCAAAGAGCGCCGGTGTTTAGAAATGTGATGCTTGCGACTGAATAACTGCACACGTGACGTGAGGAGAAACTGCGAGCTGTAGTAATTGTATCAGAACAACAACGAGCCTGTCGGCTCTGATGCCTCTCTCTGGATTGGGCAGTGCGCCTTGTCAACAAGGCTTGCGTCATTGCATGCAGATTTCCCATAAAGGTACGCGTCAGCGATGGCATTCGCGTTAATCTAATCTGGACGTGGCAAACCAATGTACATTAAGACATTTTGTGCAAGCCATTCTGGTCGGGGAGGGGGTCCCTGGAGTTTTTGGGCAATGCAAAATTAGCCTCAACCGCGACGACTGTGGCAATTTATTTTGAATAAACCGTGTGCTGAATGCAGGCTAATTATCCCCGCATTTCAGCAAACTTTTGTAATTGACTTGTTTGTGTTCTTGGTCCTGTTATACAAAGATTGTGCTGTTGCCACCTCTCGCGAAACTTACACTGTACAGTATTGTGATAGGGAAAACGACATGAAACTATAGCCTTCAGAATTGGACTAAGGCATATACCAGGCTTCTCCAATGAGTAACTCGTGAGCTACTGGTAGCTCTCTAGCGACCTGTCAATAGTAGCTCTCCTGTGTGAAACCCAGTGAACGAAAGTATTTAGCTTTTGCTTGGCTAAAATAATATATGTATACAAAAATTGAAAAGTATGTATTTTAAACTAAAACACCTGCCTTTTCAGAATGAATAAGCTGATGTTTGGAGAAAAACTGTTAAATTTCCCAAATATATTTAAAGCAGACATTTGAGTAATACAAGGCAAACAGTGTTGGGGAAACTATTACTAATGTTATTAACTTGACGCCTTAAGCGCCTAGACGCCCTCGGGTAGTAGTGCGCTATATAAATAAATAAATAAATAAATAAATTAACTTGTTGCTAGGGATACTGCATTTATGGCTGTATGTATTACCCAAGTAGAGGCATCCCACATTGACAAAGCATTTTCTTTTCTTTTACTGCTTGCAACCGTGCCCCCACTGAGGCGATCACGGCTAGTAATCTTACATATGGTGGCCACTAATGTAACCTTGTCTGTTGTGGTTACTACTACATCTCCAATAATATTAGTAGCTCATGAGGATTTCCGTTGAACACAAGTAGTTCTTATTACAGAAAAGGCTGGAGAACCCTGGCATAGACTGTGCCAGGTTTAACCTCTTCCGTGCTCATGACGGCTCCCGGCCGTCATGAGTCACGGTGGGCGTGTGCTCAGGATGCGCGGGGGCCGTCCGAGACACGCCCAGTCTTTAGAACGCCCAGCACCTGGGCGGAATCGGCCGCGCAGCGAAGCGGATATGACAAAGCAAACACAACCCTACGTGTTTGTCAGTGCTTAATTCATAAAAAAAAAAATGCCAGGGCCCTTGTCAGGAGGCCACTGCAGCTGGAACCTCCCATTGCTCCCACTAGCGTTGCAAATAACAGTACTATCACTACTAGGCATCACGCTCATACAAGTGTGACAATTCTGACTTTAAATATACATTAAAATGACTAATACATGCCGCCCAAGTTATTCCTATAGCTTTGGGTGGTGGGTATTAGTGATTTTAATGTATATTTAATTATTAAACAACAGCTGTTGTGCTCCTCAAAAATAAGACAAACAGCATCATCGTGTGGCAGGCTGTCGTAAGAGCCGGTGTTGACAATAAAGTGCTGGTGACAAGCACCAGAAACCGCCGGCTCAAATTAAGCACTGGTGTTTGCAATGGTTTTAACAAGATTAGCACCTCTGCATGGTGTGATAAAACAATGAGTTTCGAAATATAAAGTGAAGTAATGATCAATGTGTGAAAAAAGCAGTGGGAGCCTGACTGTAGGGTCCAGATCGCAAGAGCAGCATAGTTAGGAATGCTGCACAATCACACACAAAACCTATAGGACTTCGATCATCCCGGCATCATGAGCTACCCAGGACAATATTGAATATTCTTCTTCAGCGTCGACTGGTGAACTTTGAGAGTGGCGGGGTGTGAGAACAAATCATGAATTCACCTGAATGGCGCACTGAGCGAGCAAGACTGTTCTAAGTAGGGGCTTGGGGGTTATTCCCCCAAGAATTTCCTTAAAAATTTTTCCAGTACAATTCCAATAATAAATTGAGCAAAAGCATTAGTTTTTACATCTATTTCTATAGCAACACTCAAAGTATTTCGGAGTATTTCTGGTTTGCCAGAAAGACTGACCTCCCACTGTGGGCTGATAGACCAGTGTCAGGATGCCATCCCTGGCAGGAGGGAGAGTGGACAAAAGGCGCCAAGCACTTGGGGCTACTGCACCACACTCTCAGACACCAAGGAGGTTAAACAGCCCTGAAAGGCATGAGGCCTGGCTCTCATCACTGACAGCTGTCAGTGGTCTCTGTGGGATGCTGTCCTGGTGGATAGGTTTGCACCTGGGGTAGAGGGGACAGAAGTCACACCTTGTGGGTGGACTGGTCCACACCCCTGTGTTGGCCATGGTGGTACTGTCTGCCTACTGGGAGACATCTGTGAGCAAAGTAAGGTTAGGTGCTGCACAGATGGGACCCCCAAGTGAGGAGATGGGTTCCTCATGGGTTAGAGTAGTGGGCCCTGAAAGTATGGACAAAGGGATCCAACTGGGTTCAGAGAAGCGCAGAACTAGAATATGCCCCCGGTGTTGTGGGCCAGGTCTATGTTCTATCCCCTCAAGCAGGAAAGTCTATCAAGATATTGATTAATCTACACTGGCTTTAGACTAGGAGGGTGTTGTGTTAGACTTGGCATTTTTAGCGGGCTTACCCCCAGATGTTTTGCTTTTTGAGCTCCCTGTTTTTGACCTATTTTTCGTTGGCTTTAGGACTATGTGCACTTTACCACTGCTGATCAATGCTGAAGTGCATATGCTCTCTGTGTAAATTATGATTATTATTGGTTATCCATGATTGGCAAACTTGATTTACTGGTAAATCCCTAGTAAAGTGCACTGTGTGTGCCCATGGTATGTAAATCAAATGCTACTAGTGGGACGGCAGCACTGGTTGTGCCACCCACACATGTAGCCTTTCAAATGTGCCTCAAACCTGCCCCTGCAGTGTCTGCACGCGCAGTTTTTAACTGCCATGTCGACCTGCCAAGTATACCCACTTGCCAGGTCCTTCCCTTCCCTTTTCTTACATGTAAGTCACCCCAAAGGTAGGCCCAAGGTACCCCCATGGGCAGGGTTCAGTGTATGTTAAAGGTAGGACATGTACTGGTGTGTTTTACATGTCCTGAAAGTGAAATATTGTATATTTCGTTTTTCACTATTGCAAGGGCAAACTCCCCCATAGGCTATCATTGGAGCTGCCTTGTAACATTTTGCATGTGTAACTTTCAACTGGGAAAAGCTAGAGATTTGGAGTTTAAGCTCTCTGAACTCAGAATTTAATAACACCATTTTAGTAAAGGTGGTTTTTAAATTGTATGTTTAAAAATGCCACTTTTAGAAAGTGGTCATTTTCTTGTTTAACCATCCTGTATACCTCTGCCTGTTTGTGTATTCACTGTCTGGGTTTGCAGGGACAGGAGCTCGGGATGTGCATTCACTCTAGACAGTCACAAGGGGAGTTGAGGTGTGTCCTGCCTTTCCTCAGTGACTCATAACCAGGCTGAATAGACCTTTCTGCATTTAGAGTGGTAGGCGGGGTTTTGACTAGCACCTGAATAGACTGTGTCTGCTCTGCACAATGCTGTCTCCACCTCCTGTAGTGAAGCTGGGCCAGGGAGGACAGAAATGGTCTTTGCTGAGCTCAGAGACTCTTGAAACAAAGACTGCAAAGAGAAAATGGGGTATAAGTATTGGACCTAAAACCCCCAGAACTGTAGATTACGTCTGGACTAAGAGGACCATGCCAAGAAGAGGAGCTGAAGAGCTGTCAGGAGGAATACTGCCCCTTTGCTGTGTGTTGCTTTGCTGGGTTGGCCTGCAGTTGCTGCTTCTTCTGTGGGCAGTGGAAAGGACTGGACGTTTGCCTTGCTGTGGTATCCTGCTTAAGAAGATTCCCCAAGGGCTTGAAGTAGAGCTTGCCTCCTGTTCTGAAGTCTTGAGGACACAAAGACTTCACTAGCAGCTTGCTAAACAGCACCTGGACTCCTGATTGCCAAAGGGTGCCAATTCCAGTTCCTGAGACCTTGGAATCGTGTTGTTGGTGCTGCAACCCAAAAAACAACACCGACGCCATCAGTGATGCCGTCAGCGATGCCGACAGTGACGCAGAGACCGGCACCAAGGCCGTAGGCACCTCTTGTGAAGTGCATGACACTCCTCCCTGCCTGCACCACTGCTCCAATGTCCACCGATACCTGCAGACGCCTGTAAGTTATCGGCTTTCCTGATGCCAGCGCTCGCACCGACACCTGTTGCCGCCAGCGCCTGTATCTCATCATCGAGAGCTGATAACCAAGGTGGGTGACTTCCCAAACTCATCGACACCTCACTGCTGAATAGAACTGATGCCTCACGCCAACGCAGTCTCACCTTTCCCGCCAGCCCGGACTCGATGCCTGGCCTCCTTGTGGACTCAACGCCTCCCCTGTGGCAGTAAGGAACCAGTTTCACCTTGGCCCATCTACCCCTCACCTCCATGATGCTATGCACTGTCCGTTGACTTCGTTTTCCAAGGCACATTTACATGGGGGTCTGTGTGACTCTGTGTCCGGCCCGCGCATCTCGCAGTCAGCGCCGTACTTGGGATTTGTGCCTGTCACAACGTCGTAATAGCCCCAGTTGAAGATATATGTTTATAAAAGCTTTATTTTTTCAATAATCGTTCTGAAAGTGATATCTTGATATATGTATGTTGGATTTTTGTTGTTTTGGTCTTGTTTGGTTTAGATAAAGAAACTTTATTTTTCTAAACTGGTGTGGTGTCCATTTGTAGTGTTTTCACTGTGTTACTGTGTGGTTACATCCAAATGCTTTACACATTGGCTCTGGGATAAGCCTGTCTGCTTGTGCCAAGCTACCAAGGGGGTGAGCAGGGGTTATCTAGTTGTGTAACTCCCTTATCCTGCCTTGAAGGAAGGGTCCCTATTTGGACAAGGTGCATACCTCTGCCAACTAGAGACCTCCATTTCTAACATCTGTTAAATATCCAAACGTGCTCTTTTTGGTGCGAAAAGCACCAACATCTACATGTTATGAACCATTTTTAAGGGCCAACTCATAACAGGTGCTACTTATCCCCTGGGTATCAGTTTTTAACCAGTGGGACATATAGGCCATAGAACCTCGTAAATATATCTCCTCAGGGTAACAGTACTTACTGGGTGCAGTAAATACCTCCCCTTTTTTGTGCTACTCAAAATCATGGGCAAGTGGTTTGTGACCTAGGAAACCAAGATCTCAGCAAATGAAATCTTAGTACCTGCATAATCCTGCAGACATTAAGCACCAGATGGAAGTAAGAGACACTGAAACACCTCCAAGACACTTTAAGTATGACCCAAAAACATTGGCAATGATTATTGGTAATAACAAATGATTCAAAGGTATAATTTCACTGTAAATTGATAGGTAAGTATGTTGTAGCCTCTCATCAAACCCTAATAGGGAGTCAATAATTCCATTTGCCTTGCTGTGTAATCTCTCTCATTTTACCTTATCTATTCCTGAATTTGTTGGACTCCATCGATCATCCAAGCCAATAATCCTGCAACAAACCCAGGGTCCCAATAAGTGTTTTATCGCATATGGTGATGAGAACAAGCTGGCAGAAAGGCAACAGCTTACTGAATCAGAAGTGTGACTGTGCTATTAGTCATTGTGGTGAAGCAGAATAGACAAAAGTGCCTGTCCAATTTATTCAGGAAAACTTTATCTGTAGGAAATTGCGTTGCTGGTTGTGGGGTTAAACCCTACTCAAGCTACCACCACAATTCTTGTCAGGATGAAACATAAGCAAACCCTAAATTAACCTGTGCTCAACCCTCTGGTAGCTTGTGTTAGACCTGGCATCATTGGTGTGGTTTCCGTTGTCTTTTTACCTCTCCCTCCTGTATTTTTGATGCTATGCTGGACTTCGTTATTGCTGGTTTATATACTCTGGGCACTTTACCACTGCTGGCCAGTGCTAAAGTACAGGTGCTCCCGGTGTAAATTTCGATTCTGATTGGTTATCCATGATTGACATATCTGATTTACTAGTAAGTCCCCAGTAAATTGCACAATGTGTGCCCAGGGCCTGTAAATCAAATGCTACTAGTGAGCCTGAAGCACTGGTTGTGCCACCCACATGAGTAGCCCTGTAAATTTGTCTCAGACCTGACATTGCAGTCTCTGTGAGAGCAGTTTTAAACTGCCATGTCGACCTGGTAAGTGCACCCACTTGCCAAGCCCAAACCTTCCCTTTTACTACATGTAAGGTACCCAAGGTTCCCCCATGGGCAGGGTGCAGTGTATGGGAAAGGTAGGACATGTACTGGTGTGTTTTACATGTCCTGATGGTGAGATGCTGCCAATTACGTTTTTCACTATTGAAAGGACTAGGTCTCCCATAGGCTATCATTTGAGCTACCTTGTTATCTCTGGAAGTTCTGACCTGCCAAGTGGTGCCAATTCCAGTTCTGGGTCCTCGGAGGTGGTTCTGCTGTTTCAAGACTTGGAAATCGACACATCAGCATTCCAGCACCTGTTTTTTCAATGCATCACCATCGTGTGGGAGAAGTTTCCACGCACTGCCACCATGAGGCCGAAGAAAATGATGCAGCGCCTGTTTGCGGCCAAAAGAACCACCACAACCCAAGTCCAGCACACTGTGTCTCCGACATCCGAGACCACTGCACTGACTTCGACACAGGTCCTGCTGTGTGGCTAAAAGAATCGATGCATCACCTGTCCATGGCTAAAAGAATCGATGCACTGCCTGTTTGCCGCCACTTCCTCCACCTTCAGCACTTCCGGGTTTCCACGCATCGCACCTGAGTGCCAAGTTTTCCACCGCACCACCCGCAGACCAGAACCATCTTCAGATTTTGATGCATCGCTTCCCCTTACAGTACAGAACTGGTGCAACACTTCTCCTGCCTACAGCAGAACTGATGCATCGCTTCCCCGGGGTCTCAGAAACCGACGCATTGCTGTGATTTCCGATGCTTCCCACCTCGGCAGTTGTTTTTCCTTGCATCCAAGGTACTTTATATAAAACCGCCACATACATAGAATTCTATGGACAGAATTACTTAAAATTTTAAAGAGTGATATTTTCAGTTATGTATGTTGGATTTTTGTTGTTTTGTTCTTGTTTTGCTTAGATAAATATTGGTTATTTTTCTAAACTGGTGGGTAACCTGTGATTTCAGAATGTCACCTAAGGTATTCTTATTTGCCAGATGTATATATTTGTAACTTAATGAATCGCATTTAGCAGTGTATGTAAATGGACTTTTCCTTTTTCAAGGGAAAGCACTGACTGAGCAATACTTTATTGAGTGTTCTTAATGGGCACCAGCGAATAGTGATTACTAACCCACACCTCCTCCCTTGAGTAGGCTTTGGACTGCTCTACTTCGCTACCCTGAGAGATTTAAGTGCTACAATAGGGTAGTTCCCAGTGGGGTAACAATTGTTGACCTATTAGTTGGTCACAGGCCTCATATCCTGCACAACTAATAAGTTATTTTTTTACATTATGCAAAACTAAACAATAAGCGAGTGCACTATTCAGTCACATAACCTAATCTGAAATGTTACCCCATCATAGCGTATTCTCAGTGTTATTATGCTTTTCTAATAACAACACATTCTTTCTTGCGTGGAAGAATAGGCTTAAATAGGGAGGTCTGCTTTACTGTAGAATAAAAGAATGCTTCATAGATCTGCAAGTATTGTTTACGTATTCAGCAGTTAGATGATATATATTGCACTGAATGACTAGTATGGGTGCGGTGTGGGTGGGGGCAGTGTTAGAAAAATAAATAAAAGTTACTTACCTGGCTGCCGGCTGATGCCTCGCCTCCATCCTCTTCTGTTCCTGCCGGAAGCCAGAAGCACACACAGGCTCCCCAAAGCCAATCATGACGCTGCTGTCACCAGCATGACAGCAGCGTCGTGATTGGTCAGAGTGCTGTGGTTCAGCGCTCAGACAGGCAGTGGGAGTCTGTGCATGTTCTCCATCCAGGCTGTGTAATACAGCCAGGTGGAGAACATACTAAGTGTTCATGATGGCTTGGCCGGCCCAAGACAGCCGGCCACACTGTCATGCGCAATTAAGTGCCCCAACCACTCCTCCCTTGCTGGCTGTGACGACAGCCCAGCCCCATCCCGTCCTGCCCTGCCCCGTAAGCCTGCTTCAGTATGAAAAAAGAAAATAATACCTTTGTGTTATCATCATTTTATTTTTCCCTTTTTCACTGCTCAAAGAGCAGTGCGGCGGGGTGGAGGAGCCAGCGCTGCTTGTAAGATATTTATGGATATATACCCCACTTACTGCAAGGCCAGTAGCTTGACTGCTGCAATCAGGCTAACACTCAGAGTGAGAGGCCCTGATCTGTCATCAAAGAGATAACTTTAAGTTGGACATGAAAAGAGTGAAACCGAAAGTTAGATAGTACCTGTGCCTCCATTTCTATAAATTAGCAACTTATCACTAGCAGATTTGATTTCAGGATAAAATACGTTCTGATCGCAGAACAACTAAAAAAAGCAGCACCGTCATATACGTTTCTGCAATGAAAGTGGTGCGGGTCTATTACAAACATTTTGAAAAGTCCACTTTGCCATATTCAAGATTTTACCGTGGCGGGCAATGATATGTGTCACATTTCGAAGTTTGTGGTGTTTTCCAGTGTTTCTCTTGTGCTCAACACTTGCTCATAACTCCACTGTCTAACTACGTTTCTAGGAACACTTGATCCTTGTTGTGAAATCAGTGATTGCTTTGCGCTCTACACTTGTTTATAGCCATAAGTAGTTATATTACAATAAGATCTGAGCTGCAGTACATTAACAAATATTGAATCTCTGTTAAAGAATAAAAGTAAACAGAATTATAGGTGTTAACATGTGAGTTATGCTAGTATATTTTTAAATCACCGAGATATGTTCTTGCCTTCAATTATTGTACAATCATTACTAGACTTACTCACTTTGCCCCCACAATGTAGATGAACCTGCTTGTTGCAAGGATTAGTCAGCAATTAAGACCAGAACTAAAGAGGGCTATGCATTGTCAACAACGTGAGAACTGCAGAATGTTTTACATCAGATCTAAATTAAATGTATTACATGGGGGAGCATCTCAAACTACAATGAGTTCTCAAACTCATTTTTACACTGCTTTCTTAACCCTTGCGCCAGGCAACAGACAAAACTTTGCAGTGTTTTATTTCACATGTGTTAGTGTTTTCAGCAGCTTGTTAACTCTGTACAGTACTGTGTACTGTTTTTTCCTCTTTGTCCTGAAACTTGAAGCACTAATTTATAACCAAAAAGTGACCACTCCTGTACCAGAATGTAAATGTCCTTTCTAGGCTGCTCTCCAGACACAGACTTTGTGTAGTGATGCCCCTCACAGCAGAGTAGTCCCCAGCCTAGAGTTGCACAACGAGGTGTGAGGTCTCTCCATTTGGCTGTGATCAATGAAGATAAAAGACTGGGCCTCAATTAAAGGGTCCTCTTCACAAACAAGACTCTGCAGACCCATCCCTCCCCTACCGTCTACCAAAAGGCAGTGCTTCAGGAAGTTGAATCAGCAGCCTCTTGCTGACAAAGGAACCCCAGTCTCATTACAATGATCAGGAGATCACTGCTTCCTACCAGCACAGCCTAAAACTCTTGATATTTCCCAGTATATGCACCCAGCTATTACTTTACGCCTCCAGTCCTTGAGCTGATCATCTGACCTTGATGGAGCAGTATCTAGTGGTGGCCAATCAGCCTGCATACTGTTTACCTGATTTTGTTGCATATGAAAAATACCTATTATATCAGCATTTTGACAAACAAATTATGCTTTCTCTCTACACCTTGCATCCTGAAATTGCAAACCAACCATCTGCATGACCTCTCACACCCCCACCAAGGATCACACCTAACTCAAACCAATTTAATCTACCATAAAAAAACTGAAATTAATGCATGAATGGTTTGCTTGAGTGCACACACCCTATAAATGACTAATAATAACTAACAATACCCAGTAACACTGAACTAACCACTAACCTTGGGTTCCGGAGCAGTGGGCTGCCCGGCATAAAGTGTTTTGATGCCTCATAAGGGATAGTAAGCGCTGTATAAGTGCAATTATAATTGCAATTACATCTGTGACAACTCACACTCTTCTAAAATGTGTTCAGTTTGATCACTTCAACTATCTAATTTTGATTCACATATATATTACTATATTATTTCAAAAACAAATAGTTTTCATGTCATTATTATAAAAGTCAAAACTCAAAGTCAAAAGGTACTTTATTCGGCCTCTGAAAGCCATAAAAGCAGGCATTTAAAAAGACATTTCATCAAGGAGACAATCAATTAATAAAACCGAGATCACACAAATAAATATAGTAAAAACAGCTATACAAATCAATAAACGTCCATTTTTGTTGTGTCCCGGGATCAGGTTTTTTAAACAGCATGGAATACAATATATAGGAGGCAACAGTGCTAAGCATAAAACCAATTGCAGTGAACAATATAACATGAAGATCACATGATGACACATAGTAAACCCTGAGGGTGACCAGCAAAAACAGGCTAGCTACTGCAAAGACAGCTTCTTCCTGTGTCTAATGGCCCCTGTTAGAAAGCTCGTGACCCCAAAGTATCAAAGTCATTATACAGTCAAATCAGGTTTTGCATAGTAAACTCTTAGCTTTTTTTTCAGTACTTTACATCCTCGAGTACTACTCTCACATTTAGAGGAAGAATTCTTCTGTTGTAGAATCTGTATTATTTCTTCCAATATATTCAATTATATTTGGTTTTCCTATTCAATTGAAAAGAAGGGTTATTTTTCCTTCTAGCATTGCCACCCAGGTTCTGAATTTGAATGAATGAATATTCTTTATTGTTTCAGAAGACTTAACATTATTACAAGAAAAAATCAAGCCCTAACACAAATTAGATAAGGTAGGTAGTGCAAATTCTCTAAAATTACTAAAACATGACTATTGAAGTAAATCTGTTACTTTAAGCCAGTCTCTGACCAGTGTCCCTCTGATGGGATATGGTCATCATGCATGCCATCAAATAATCAAAAAGCTGATCTATCCCAAAAAGGATTAAATCATCTAGTGATTCTTAAAATCCTCTATAACAACTCAATCAATGACTCTTCACATAAATAACATAAATGAAAATTATTTAAACAATCTTACATGTATTAAAAATCAAGCTAGCTCAGTTTTATTACTGATGTTAAAACAGAAATTTAGAGCTTCAGAACAGGTTATTCGTCCATGTTTTATGAACATTATCAACAGAGTTCTTCGTTCTGTCATGACTTTGGGGCACAAAAAGAGTAGATGTAGGATAGCTTCCTTTTTATATTTACAGAATCTACAATGAGGAGTGACGGGTGCTATGTTGCTCCAGTTAGATCTATAATCTCTAGCATGCACAACGATGAACCGAGATTGAAGGATGGAGTTTCTGCAGGGTCTGCTTATCGATTTTTTAGATAGAACTGCATGCTATCTTTTATCTGTTTTGTACAATGGGCAGATTTGTGTAAAGTGGCTATAAAATGTGAGTTTCTCTAAACTTGTTTCCCTCGATTTATCATTAGAAGCCTTTTTAAAGTATGTTTTAGTTCTGAGTAAGGAGCAGGCCTTTGTTAAATTATTTAAGTTGCGATTTTATTTGCTGATGTTAAATATCTATACCACGGGGTATCATAATTTTTGGAGATTTCTTGTAAAACCATTGTCAGTGAATTGGGGTTGGCCTGCATTACAAGATAATGATATTTAACGAAGGCAGATTTGCACTCTAGGTCTTGCCTGAGTTGGCTGAATTATAGCGAGTATGCTGTTGTAAATGAGATATTACCACAACATACCGCATGACAGTATAGGTAGAAGCTTAGCTCTAGTAACCTTTATAATGACTTCTGCAGTCGTGCTATGTAGTTGGCCCCTATGAGGGACAGGACCATATAAGTTAAACAGTGTCCGTCAATATCTGCAGTGCATAGACTGACTAAGAGATGTGTCAGGACGCACTGCTGTTTAATGCGCTTGTTAGTGAAGAAACGGTCTGAAATTTTGTGTCTCTGGCTCACCTTGACCTTCACCCAAGTGTCAGAGTTTAGGTGCGATGATTGCCTTGAGTAGCACCTATGAAATACCCCATTTTGTTAGTTTTCCCAATAATATCTGTTGGTTCACCCCATCGAAAGTCACCTAATAATTGAGAAAACCTGCAAAAAGGGGCAGTCTAGATGGTAAAGAGGCTAGAAGTGCCAAGTAAGACAGTACTACTGTGTTGTTGATGGTAGAAGACTTCTGTCTGAATTCAGTTTGATGTAAAGAGATTAGGCTTTCTTTGTTGACTCGTTCCTCCAAACCGCTTAGCAAAATTCTAGCATATGCTTTAGCATCCACATCTAGTAGCACAATTAGCCTGTAATTTGCCTGATCTGAGTTAGTGCCCTCATTGTAGATCGGATGGAAAATAGACCAACACCATGATTGAGGAACTAGTGCGTTGAAGATGATGCTCGATATAATGAAGCTAGACAATTGACCGAGAATTCAGAGTCAGTTTTTTGGCATTCGGCTCTTGCGTTTTTTAGCCTTGACTCCGCAAACTTGTTTGATGATCCTTTTTGATGTTTTTTTTGCACAAGTCTAAGGCCTGATTTATGTTTTGTAACTGGTGGTGGGTACCATGGGTTAGTTTTTCGGCCTTCACCTCTCCAAAACTTAGTATGATGTTGGGGGCTGTGTCCTTTCAGGTGGATATAAATTGAGGCTGTTATAGTAGACCAGTTAAGTATTGCATGATCATTTGCCTCAAAGTTAGAAAATAAGCCTGTTTTTGAGACAAACCTTTACCATTTTCTGAGCTTATCCAAGGACGTTTTGTTCCATTTTATCCTCTTTACAAGTAAATTTGATTCTGTGCCGCTTGGGGTTCCAAGGATAATGAACTGTTTTGCAGGTCGATATTCCAGATAAAATAAGACAGTCAATGGGAGATGTCACTCTTTGTGCGGTGTCCAGTCTGAAAAGAATTGCAAGCGATGATGAGCATTGTGGTGGTAATGATGTATCAAGTGTTGAGATGCTATCATATGTCTTCAGAAAATTAAGATTTGGGTTATTAAGAAGTTGAGCTGTTTGACGGGAGATTAAATTATATGGTGAAAGGAGTTTATTACCTTGTTTCCCATAATGTCAGCTCCTTGTGGTCATGGTGCCCCAGAAGTTTGAATGTTGTTCCAAGTTAGTAAGAATGAAATCTTCTGTCATGTCACTATTATGTCGTGACTTGTATGTCTGCCGTTTAGATCCTCTAGAGTTTCATAGACAATTCCTGTTATCTTACTAAGGTTCCTTCTATACATGTTCAAGTATACATTAATATTGAGTACCAACTTCTTTTGGTGTCTGACTTTGCATCTGGTAAGTGTTATTGCTTGCAACAAAGCATTTTGTTGTTCTATTAAGTTGGCTGTTAACTTCACTGTGGTTGAAACATACATTGAGAATTTTCCAGATGGTCTGCCAAACTTATTACACTTAAATGCTGGTTGGTGAATTTCATGCTAACCTTCAATTGATGTGGGATTTATACACCATGGACCATATTTTACCAAGGGCTTGCATTGCCATTGCGTCACACAAGGCAACACAAGCCCTTAAGTCAGATTTACTAAGCCATGCAAAGCCACCTTGCATTGCTCTGCATGGCTTACTAAATCTAGAGTAACGCAAGGCAGCGCAAGTCTCTGCCTTGCGTTACTATGCTTTGGGAAGTCATTCCCACTCACCCACCAATGAATTTTGGTGCATTCCCAGATTTACTAAGAATAGTAAACCTGGGAATGCGTCAAGATGCTATGCCATCCCAACAGAGGCGTAATGAGGAGAAATATGTTTATTTTTCCTTGTTATATTCTCTTCCTACATGTGCTGCATTTTGAAGCACATGTAGAAAGAGGAAAATGTCTCTGAGGATTGTTTTTGTGCAGGAAGGTCTTCCTTCCTGCACACACACAATCCTGTCTGTAAGGCACCACACTTGCACCATGGCGCACAGATGCCTAAACTGGTGCAGCACTCAGTTCGCGAGCACAGAGAGAGCAGGAATGGGCCAGATCTTAGTAAATATGGCACATTTCTGCTCTCCACACTTGATACAGTGCAGTAAGCTGTCTTGCTGCATTGTGGTGTACCAAATGTTAGTAAATCTGTCTCCATGTCTCTTATAGACAAAGTATGTCACCAGTTTTCAGAAATTTTAAGGCTTCGTTATGGCTCAGATTTAGTTTAAGGCTGGCCGTGTTCTATGATATTAGTGCAAGTTCTTTATTATTGAGGAAAGACTCTGGGTAGTTGGATTGATTTATCTTTCTGAATTTGTAAAATGATTTCCATTCCTGAGTGTGGTTTGAAGAATGCCTCTTAATGTCCTCCAGATTTGTGCTGAGCACCGGAAACTACCGGCTCAAATTAAGCACTGGGTAGTATTAATTTTCTACCTGTCCCACATTTAAATACCGTGCAGTGTTCTTTGTGCAATACTAGGCCTACATAGGGGTGAATTACTAATATTTAAAAGGGAGGTCTGCACCAATAGTTGGAAGAAATTAAATTTTTACATTATGCTTAGCTATATGAATTTGTGTTCTTGAAATAAATAATAAATGAAATACCAGCATTTGTAAAGCGCACAGCTACCTCCGGAGAGGTGTCCCGGCGCTGGGGGCACGCGGGAAGATTAACCGAGATATTGCCCAGAGTCACATGGTGCTGGGCTAACCTGCCACCGGCACCAGGGATCAAACCGTGAACCCTGTGGTCCGGAGTCAGGCACCCTGGCCGCTGCGCCACACCTCTTTCATGAATAATGTTGGAAAATTTTGTATGACTAATTATTTGTAAATGCTATACACTGTCACATGGGTTCTGCCAAGCTGGAAATGAATTGCTTTGAGAGGAATCCTACCCCAGTTGAAAAACCACCTCACTTTACTGACCAGAATATGTAATGGGATAAATACACCAAGGATGATCATCGTTGATAGAAGGAACATGAATAAATAAAGTACTTCATATATCTGAATGTGAATACTGTATGAATTTACATTTTATAGCAACAATCACAGGGTTTAGAGAGTTTCATATAAAATCAGTTAAATTAGAATTTAGGATACATTAAAAGTCTACAGCAGTGAATTCTATGGTACAAGAAAGCAATGAGCACCCATAAGAACAAAGAGGGCTGAAATAATGAGTGACTATATGCAGCTCTAAAGAAAATGTATCTCTCTAAGTAGTAATCTGTAACAAATTTTGTGATTACAGCAATTTGTAAGTAAGAGGACACACTGAATTCGGAATAAATCATCCATAAAAGATGTATTGAAACTGTTGAGTCTTAAATAGATTATTTAACTTAAAGATAATACTGTAGTAGGTTTTAATTCGTAATACGTCATACCGAACCTCAGTATATAAGAAATCCTCTGAAAATGGTGCTGTATATTGTGCTCAGAACCTGGTTTCTAAGATTCTTTCACATTACAAAAGAACTCATATCATCCTATCATAGCTGCTTAATCTCTGCCCAATGTTAAGCCTAAGCCATGACTAAGAAACAAAGAAATTGTATTATAAGGCTATCTTCTGCCTCTAAATAGTTCTTTAATTGCACACACTGTTCAATGTGCCTTTATGGTAAAAGCAAGGTAAAAGAGCACCCTTGCAGTACATAAATTAGCTTTGCCGTAAAGGACTTCATCAATTGACAGATATCCTAAGTAAAATACATTGAGGCTCAAAGTTATAGCAACTTTGATTCAGGGCTGTGTCACCTTAAGTGCAACCCTGAAACAAAATCCAGTTTGGCATTTACTAAAAGCCATGCAAAGTTAATTTGTGTGGCTTTAAACCGCTTAGTAAATGCAAAGTAAAACAAGGCAGCTTTAGTTAGGCATTGCATGGGTGGAGCATGGGCGTTCCTGTGAATCCTCCCATGTAGTTTTTTTTTTTTTTAGAGATTTATATAGCGCGAACTAGACCCAAGAAATCGGGTATCAGTGCGCTTTACTTGAGCACCAGTTTCGTTACAGACGGACACATTCATTTTTGTTAGGCATGGGAGATTAAGTGATTTGCCCAGAATCACAGGATGTTGAGCATCGTTGCAGAGACTCGAACCCGGTTCCACAGCTTCGAGGTCGACAGCTCTAGCCGTAAGACTACATCCTCTCCCCAATGTTCAACGTGAACCCCGGTTTACAAAGACTTGTAAACCTTGGTTTGTGTCAAAATGGTTCACCTACTGACAGAGGCATAACAAAGAGAAATATCTTCTTTTTCTACATTATTTTCTCTTTGGTGGAATATGCCTCTAAGTATTGTTTTTGTGCTGGAAGGTAGCCAGGGGTGCAGCTTCAGGGGGTGAGGGGGTGTTTGGGGTTGTTCACCAGGAATCTTTAATTACACACAAACAAAAACACACATGCACTCCCTCCCTCACTCTGTTTTGAAAGTCTTCAAAAATGTTTGTTATTTTACAAAATATTTTGTTTTTTTCTTTCAGTACCCTTACCAGTTCTCATTCCTCTCCCCTTCCACTGCCACGTAAGCCCCTCTCATGTGCCCTGCTTGTCCTAAAGTGTATTTTAACTTTATATACCAGAGTGATTGTTGGAGAAGCTGAAGCTCTCACCCTCCCAATCTTACTGTCCAATCTACACCCATGAAGGTAGCCCTTCCTTCACAAAAACACAAACACACTACGGCGCAAGGGTGTCTGTATTAGCGCTAAGAAGCTACAAGTTTGAGCTGAACATATTTTGGTAAATATGGTGGTGGTCAGCTTTTTCCCATCCACGCAACGCACACAGCAGCTTGCATTGCTGCACTGCCTTGCTTGAACTATTTATACATATGCTCCTGAATGCCCTTTTCTAGAATGAATGTGGGCAGCGCATTGTTTCCGACGATAGAGAAAATATCATCATACGCTACGCAAATTGCCAATATTAACTCCAGATATCCAGTGACTGTTTGCTCCAAGACTGCAACCCGAATAAATTGTTCTGCTTAAAAGATAAGCTAGCAGAATTTGGGTTATTCAAACTTGAAAGTAAGTAGCTGCTTATTTTTTGAGTATCATAATATGGACATGATTGGACGTGAAATGCATGTTTTTGACTGAAATAAACAATTTTGTTACGAAATATTACATTATTATTTGATAGGTTAATGAAATTAATGGATGCAGAATGGAAACGAATGGAAAGGAATATTATTAGTGCTCACTTAATGGAGGGTGTGGCCATGTGCAGGCTGTTTCGTAAGTAATATTTATTGACAGCTGATCCATACAACATAGGTGGCTTTAACAAGACTAGAAATCACCCTTAGCTACAATGTATGCTTCACACCTTCCTGCCAATCGCCCATTCCAGTTTTATATTACTATTTACATACGGAGAATAGAGTGACACTGAGCATCTTCTATGGAGAATGGTTTTAAAGCTGGACATCAAAGTACACAATTTAAAACAAGAGATGGGCAGGTGTACGTCGCTCAACTCAAATGTGTTCTTTAGTTGAGTAACAGGAAACAACGTTTCGAACATGAAAAAATAGATCACTAGACAATGAATCAAAGTTTTACCTCAACAAATGATAATATCGGTTTAATAATTCAGATGTGGGAGTACAAATAGAAACAATTCAGTTAACGATGTCCCAGTTAAAGGAGGGTGAATGCCAACAGGATGGGGCGAAAAATGATGGTTGGTACATAGAAGTCTTTTGGTAGAAAAAAATAAATAGTATTTCCTCCATCTTTTTAGTTCAATTTCAAAGGTCGAAGCTATCCGGGCTGAATCGAACTTTAAAGCGTATAAAAGGAATAAGAGAACAGTAAATAGGATCAACAAATGGATAAAGACCAATGGCTTTGTTAAGATCCATTTCAAATAACTGAAGCCACAAACACAGAATAGTTTGGTAATTAATTAATAATTTAGAGTAATCGACGGTCTCCCCTGAGCGTCAACTGTGTATATGCCAGAAATGGACAAACATACTCCTATTATATGTATTTTATATGTATATGTGCAAACCAGTCTATGAAAACAATGTTTGCCTCTAGTCACATGCTGACAGAACGGGGACCCTCTCTATTTTCGAGAAGCAGACCCAAAATACTCAGGCAACGGGTGCACCAGGACCTAATAATGTTCTGACATATTTTTCGAAAATATATTCCAGCTCTTAAACTGGGGTCTTAACACCATGACACAAAGAACCGTGTTCAACGGACAAGCTCCTGGATTCTTGGAGAAGCTCTTTGCTGTATCCTATTTTTATTTTTTTAATGGGGATCCTTCCTCACTGAAATACTATAGGCTGCTTGCCCAGCTAGACACAGAGGAGACGATTGATGGCATAATTCCCTTAGACAAGCTGCAGACATGGGTGGAATAAAAGGGTTTACCTCTGGAGTTAGGACTAGTAATGATAGGATATCTCTGCAGAGAGTAGAGGACAACGCAGCTTATAAAGTCAAACTACCACTTACTGCCTGAGTCATAGGGGCATATTCTCAAGCAGTTATCGCCGCGTTAGCGGCACTCTTCTGCCGCTAATGCGGCGATATTCTTATTGCCCTATTCTCAAGCTGTCACTAACAGCCGTTAGCGACAGCTTTCAGGCGATAGCGGCCGCTATTAACATTGCCAACGATGTTAGCGACAACTAACGCTAATCATATGCAGTCTAGGCATTCCCGTGCTAAAAAGCACGCTAACCCCACTTCGCGATATTCTCAACGATCGCCCAGACCGGCGATGCAATTTAAAAAAAAAACACACGCTAAGGCCCGTTAGCTGCTGGAACTTAAGACCAGAAAAAAGCTGCTCTTAAAAATGGGGATAACACTTGTGGCCACATCACAGCAGGTTCTGGTGCTGGACAGCGCTGCAAGTAATGTTGCAGCGCTGCCCAGTGACAAAACTACAGTGCAGGAATGCGCACCATCAATAAGATAGTGCGCATTCCTGGGCCCCTGTCATGAAAAGTGTTGCTGCGCTGCGACAAGGCAGCGTTGCAACACTTCTCACTACGCCCTCCTTGCGACAGCATGGATGCGCTGTATTCACTGGACAGCGCTCCATGATGCAAGTAATGACAGATACGTCAGGAATCCTGACGTATCTGTCCGCGCTAAAGTCACGCATTGCTGCAGTCGTGTCACAACCATGACGCAACTCCATCAATGCCTGGGGCCAGCCTATCCCTGTGGCACTGCGTCACCCTCACGCCTGTCATCAGGCAGGCGGAAGGTACTGACGCAGTGCCGTTCATGAAGGGTGCCCGAATGTCGGCGATGTTGGAGATCCATCGGTGGTGTTTGCGCGCTGCGGTGTCATCATCTGGAAGCATTGGCGGAGTGTTGGTGCGGAGGGAGTTGACGAGACGTCCTTCGGTGGCCTTGATCCAGCTGCAATGGGGTGTGATGATGGCGGTGGCGTCGGGTGGGCAAGGTGAAGATGTGACGTGACGAATGATGGTCGGTCCAGGAGAGTCCGGTGTCGTGGCTGCAGTAGAAGTTCCCTCTGGCAGAGGTGACGTGCTCGACCATGTGTCCTGCTATGTGGCTTGTTGCGGTGACTTGCTGCTTGCGTCTGATGTAGGGGACCTTCCCCAGGAGTGGTTGGTGTCCTGGTCACTGGGGTAGTCCAGGTGGAACTTGAGTTCACTGAGTAGGATGTCGTCGGTGGATGGGAGACCCAGGGGTGCAATGAGGCCTACAATGGTATTGGAGAATGGGGGGCCCTGGCCCGCGGGGCCTGCACATGAAGGTGCCGCAGAGGATGTTCTTGGGCTTGTTCCGGATCTGGGAGTTGAGGTGGTCCATGGTCACCCTTGGGTCATTAGAGTGCGTGGTCAGTCGGAGTGTGCTTCTGTAGGTGATGGCAATGCCTCCTCCTTGACGGTCGGGGTGCTCCTTGCGGGTGATACTGCAGCCGTCAGTGATGGCGATGGCAATGGCAATGGCGATGTCCGGTCCGGAGCAGAAGTTGGTCCTGGCAGGCGAGGTGGCGTCCAGGGTTGATGCCGAGGAGGGTGCTGGCGCCGTAGCGGTGGAGTGTCCAAGAGGAATGCTCCTTGATGCTGAGCGCGGTCTAGGGGCAGACGGACGCAAACGGCGTAGCCCATGGGTTGCCTTTGGCACACGAGACGACCATAACAACGCAGGCAGTACATCGTGAACAACGCAACTCCCACAACGCAGGTGCATTTACATCGCATTTGATGACAACTCATTGAGAGGTCAGTAATAGGGTAATTTTAAGTTTACGGGTGGGTATGGGTTTCGGATGTAATATATGAAAATTGGGGTGTGTTGTGGGGTAAAATATGAGAATTGGGGTGTGTTGTGGGGTAAAATATGAAAATTGGGGTGTGCATTTGGCTCAAAATCTGATTTTTGGATGTGTTTTGGGTGCTCAAAAAGGAATTCCAGGGTTCACCTTTGGGTTTGGGGTGCAAAGGTTAGTTTTGGGTTGCACTCACTGAAGTGTGAATAATGAACTTCATGTCTCCGCCTTGCAACACCTACTCTACTGTTGCAATGTGCCTAGTATCAGTATGCATTGGAATGGAATGCGATGTTATGGCATGCGTCGCAACTACGTATGTGCCTTTGGCACACGAGTGGTACGCCCGCTGTGCACGGGCGCACAGCATTGGTAATCCCCTCCATGCACCGCGGTGTAGTGGTGGATCAAAGTATGCGATGCAGACCTCCCTACGTTGGCGCACAGGAGCGCCTCTGCCATTCACAGCTCCAAGGGGCTCATGGCGGTCTTCTCACACAGGTCAGCAACGTGTCTCCATGCGACCTGCCAGACTTAACCACCAGGTACGGGCGTTTGCCGCCCATCAATGTCTACCGCCGCCGCTCAGCTACTCCACAGCTCCTCCGCATGACACTCAAGGCTCCAGACGCAGGTCCAGCGAGGCATCCAGGCTCCAGACGCAGGTCCAGCGAGGCATCCAGGCTCAAGACGCAGGTTCAGCGAGGCATCCAGGCTCTCATCCTGGTCATCCTGGTTGTTGGCTGGCTTGCAGGGGTTGTTGATGTGTGCTGCACTTGGCCCTGGCTGCTCCATTCTGCATGTTGTTGTTCTTAATGCTATTTCCTATTAGGGGGTCACTGATGGGCTATTTATTGCATTAGAGGCAAGAAAGCTCACTTTGGGCTGACTAACGTGAGTTTTTTATCGCTAATGGGCCTATCGCTGGTTTTCGCACGCTAACGCTGGTTTCCCTATCACCATCGCGCTGATGTTAGCGGCAGTTTTCACTGCCGTTCCCTGGAAATATCGCCATGTAGCAACGGCTTGGTAATAAGACATTGACATGGCGATAATTTTCAGGGTTAGGCAGCGATAAAAATACTGCCGCTAACTGGCCTTAGCGATAACTATCGCCAGGGCTTGAGAATATGCCCCATAGTCTTTTCCTCAGCATTCAGTTGGTTTGACCTGAACATCCTTTGAAAGAAGTTATTGAAGTACAGAATAGATAGTTTGCTGCTTCAGCGATCCAAGAACACTACAACAATGCCAGGGTTGGGGTTGGACTTGGCATGCAAGGTCATGTTTCTCAAAATCTGTGCCCAATAATGAGATTGAAGTAGATGCTTGCTGCCCCCAAACTAGCCAAGTTTTCACACTGTGGATATTATACTCTTTCGTAATTAAAGATGTGTATTTCCACCAATGTTAGGGGGCCTACAACTGCCCTTGCTTCACAATGAGGGAAAAAGTGCAATTTTGGATTCCACAGCTGTTGATCTTCAAAGGGCATTGAATTGTTTCATTGATTATAAAAAGAACAATAATCTGTGAAATCATAAAAATAAAAATAAAGATAATCACCTTTACGAGAAACAAATCAAGGCATGCTGAAGATTGGGAGATACCAAACTAGATGTCACAAAACCTTAGTTTAGCACCAACTGGGCCCAGTAAATGTCACCCCCACTCAGGAGCTCCGCACAAGGGGAAAAGGGGCTGGGTATTGAAAGTGATGAGGTCTGCCAGTATTGGTTTCTTCACCAGTTCAATCTTACTTCATTTAGTTTTTCTCACTTTTGGATGCAGTGGCCTACAATTTGAAAAACAATATTGGTTTGACATTCAATATTAAAATCAGACTTTCATTTTACATTGATTAACACGGCTGAGACCTTTACCTGAAATGTGTCCTTAACACTTGCATCCACTCTCTCTGCAAGAGTATCCCCAGTTACTTGATTAGATTGAGTTCTTAAGTGACTGCTTGGGACTAAGGTATCCTCCACTAATTGAACTTGTTAAATCCAGCTCCACAAGGCTGTGAGAGAACAAAGTCTAAACAGTATTTTTTGCAGTTTAATTATAGAATTTCACCTAATTGCACAATAGGCGTTTGTTAAATAATAATTCTCTAACTTATCTGAGTTTGCTCTGGTTTTCTTTCTCCTTTCTTTTCTTTCAGAAGCATAGACCTTCAGATACTGGATGCGTCACTGCTGACCCTTGTCAATCCTGGACGCGCAGCAGCTCAGTTAAATCTTTCTCCTCATAACACGCCTTTGCCTAGCAAGGTGCCGCTAGGGTGGGCGATGTATTTATATTCTACCATTCAAAATGGCCACCGAGATCTTGTAATCTTGCACGACCTTTCTTTTCAGTTTCCAGAGTTTTCGATCTAACAAGCATTGACACCGTTGCATCTGGAAAGGGTCCATTATCCTACAAATACATCTAGATGGGGTCAAGTCCCAAATAGCTTGTTGTCTTCTGCATGGTGGCACATCAAAAGGCACCCCCCAAGAATTTTACCACTCCTAAGAAAACCTATAGACTGCAGAGCCACCTTTCATGCCCTGTCAAAATGTATTACAGTAAAACTGAGAGGGTGTGCTGATTACCACACAACATGCGATTGTGATCCTGGGGCAAATATATGTTTGACCAGGGATTGGAATTTAGCACGTATCTTATAATGAGGGCCTAAGAGTGCCTGCCTAAAGTGGCTTTTGGGTCAGATGTATTACAGTGGATTGTGCATGGAATCAGTAAGTTTTCTTAATGCGATATCGCCACACTTAGAAATTAAAATGTTTATACCTTTATACTTCAAATCCTTTTAAGCATCTTTCTTCCCAGTTCTATCATTCTATTGACAGTTGATATATTTACTTGAATGGATATTAACTTTAGAGCACAGGTGTTGATTGTGCAAGGTTATCCAGAAATATTTTGTCTCCCTCCTGTATTTTTCTGACGCTCATTTTGTGGGCTTTAGGACTCTGGGCACTTTACCACTGATAATCAGTGCTAAAGAGCATGAGCTCTCTCCTTTAAATATGATATATTTGGTTGACAACTGTTTGTCCCTTGGACGGTGGCATCCCATATACCCTGGGACTTTAAATTAAATGCTACCAGCGGGCCATCAGCTCAGCCTGAGCCACCTACAGAAGTAGCCTTTCAGACCTGTCTCAGGCCTGCCACTGCAGGACCTGAGTGCTCAGTTTACTGCCACATTGACTTGGCATTTAAATTTACTTGCCAAGCCTGAAACTCCCCATTTCATACATATAGGTCACCCCTAAGGTGGGCCCTAGGTAGCCCCATGAACAAGGTGCTGTGAAGGTAAATGGTAGGACATGTGCCTTTATTGTGTGGCATGTCCTGGTAGTGACAAACAGACTATTTGGTTTCTCACTGCTGTTAGGCCTTCTCCTCTCATAGGCTAGTATTGGGAATTCTCTTATAGGTACTTAAGTGGTAATTCCTGATCTGAAAGAAGTAGTGTTGCCATGTTTGGTATGTTTGGAATAGTGGTGATAAATACTGCTTTTTGATGTAGGTGGATTTTTCATTACTATTGTAGAAAGTGGACATTTTTCCGTGCTTATGACTCTCTGTGCTTTGCAGCCTAACTCCAATCCATGTCTGGCAGGCCTGGTTGATAGCTACACTTTGTGCATACCCCCTATGTCTGCAACTACCTCGGGCACTGTATCTTGTTTCCAGGACGAGGTGAGACCTTGATGGAGGCCCCCGCTTCGTCGATTCAGGGATTTCCCTGAGATTACAGTAACTGGTATAATAGGCACTCTGGTGCCTCTGGAACCGGCATGGGACCTCAAATTACAGTGTAGCACGTAATAGGAGTGCAGATAGACTGCACTCCATGTTCTTATGGGGTAGATGCTGTGATCCATGTTGATATTGCCAGCTGTGATGAATGAATGGGTGTTACTGCCACATTTCATGCCCTGATATTATATTGTATGTTGTGTAATTTTTGCAGTGACAGGGTAACGAGTACTATTTCAGGGTCTGCATAATATGAACAGTAATGGTGTTTTGATGAAATGTGCAACATAGAAACCTTTCTCTTATTACACTCATTGTGATGTTTTGACAATTGCCTAGTTGGCAAAGTAATTACTGAATTATATTGTTGCGGTCTTTGGTTGTAATATACTCTATATGTTTATGTAGCATTGTGTGAAGTCTTCTTTTGTGTTGTATTTATTGTGTTACTGGTGTGAGTGTGTTGTGCAAATGCTTTGCACGTTGCATCTGGGATAAGCCTGACTGCTCTTGCTAAGCTACCAAGGGGGTGAGCACGGGTTATTTTTGGTGTGTAACTTTCTTGCTCATCCACAAAAAATACTCCCCTTAAACCCTAACCGTGTAGATCGGTTATTGAATACAAACAGATACTGATTAACCAATGGTGGAATATCCCCAAATGAAGCTAATGATTTTACACCACTCTAAAGTGGCAAAGGAGGCAACTCCTTTTGTTTTATATTCCCTCACACACCCTAGTGGTGTCACGCTTCATCATCGGGACACCCCGACGCCTATAAGTCGGGGTGGGCTCGACCATATTGCAGGGAGCTTTTAAAGAAATGTTTGGCCAGGGGGTTAAAGATTAAAAATCCACTGGCAGATCCCGGTTTCCCTTTATTCTTGGATCTGTCAGGGATATTAAAATAGAGAAGAATAGGGTCTTTGGGATATTGTGGTCCTAGGACCCTAAAGCCAACATGTTTCAGTCCAGATAAAGCCTAAAATGTGGTGCAGGACTTTCTTCAGGGCGATAACGTTGTCCCCCCTGGAAAGATAGTAAAAAGGAATTTCCCTATACTCGTTATAAGAAAAGGGCAGAAAGCTGCTCCTTTATTTGTCACAATCTTAAGTATTGTTAGATCACTCCATCTGTAAGGAGAGAAAGATAACGACAAAACAAACAACACACCATTGTTATAGGCATGTATACAGTATCTGAAATCACATATAGTGAAGAGTTGTGTCACCCTCTGTGCCAATTATGCCCGAGGGTGATAAGACACAACAACAAGCATGCTAATACCATATGCGTAACGTATGCTCATTCGTAGGTCTATATCACACTCTAGAATGTGTGCATAATTGTGTTGTGGCGGCTAATTGTCGCATACTAACAGTATCCAAAACAATTTGTGTACATTGAATATTTGTGAAAAAAATGAAACATTCACTCTCACTCATACCGCTATGAAAGTTGTCATAAAACTAAATGCAGGACACATACAATTCCGTGTCTTACCCCATATAGGGAGAGGCTAGACTCCACGTGGAACCTCACTTTGAAATGGGGTAGCCCTGTAGTCAGACACTGGTGCCATAAAAATAGGTCGGACAATTCACAGTCAGTATTTTCCAAATGGTGTAATTAAAGGTGGGAGATAAAATAAAATAAACAAGATCATGCGTCAGTAAATGCGGTAAAAGAAGCCTCTGTGTTGGAGATGCATGCACTCATACCTGTTTCTTGCGTTTTTCCCGTTCATTTACTCACGTCATCAAGGGTCCTACCCCGTGGTGTAACCTGTTCGGTGTGGGTCCCTGTGGCTTGTAGCAACCGGGAGTCTACACTAGCTGTGTTTTAAAGGAACGCTATGAAAGGCGTGCCTACTTCCGGGGTCACGTCTAGGGTCTATCCTGACCACCCCTTGAACTCTGGGAATTGTAGTTTACAAAATACTCCGAGGGGAAGTACTAAAACAGATACTCGCTACGTATGGAAATCCGATGTTTATGCAATTTTTTTATATATATATAGAAAACTTTGTACTGATATATGGCCAGTATGATGTTAATATTCACACTGTTGGGAGATAAGGAGTTCCAAAACAATCGCTTCTTCCGGGGCGCATGAAAGAAACGTCATGCCCACCCAGTGAATTATGGGCTTCTTACATAGCGTGTGCGACATACATCACGCATATCCCCCGAATTGTGGGAAATGTAGTTCTCTCGTTATACTGGTGTTTAAACAATTATGTGATAGTGTTGTCGCGTGTCTGGAATGCACTTCAGTGTATTTAAAAAAAAAAAAAAAAAAAATTCTTTATCAAACAACAATAAAAGTGAAGTTAGTGCTTGTGGTGACTTACACGCTGGATGGTTAATATTACTGTCAATGTAGTTTAACAATATTTCTGCAAAAAATATATATTGTCAATAAATATAACATACTGGAAAATCAAGTTCATCCGATATTTTTTCAAAACCCCGTATTCTCAGTAGGGTGTGTCAGTGGTGGTGTCACAGATAGGGGGTTATAACCCCTGCTAAGGTTAAATAAGTATTAACTTCCACCAAGGATTATAATTCATCTAATCTTGCTAAATTGGTGCCAGGGAATGGAATGATTCAATCCGTGGATATATGTTTTTAATCGGTGCACCCAACGTTGCTCCCTCTCCAGAAGTCTTCTGGTTAAATCGCCTTCTCCTTTGACTTTTTCAATTACTGTCCACCACAAATCCCTGTCAGTGTGTTTCATCTCCACATAGTGGGATGTTAATCTTGTCGCTGTGATTGACCTTCTGATGGTGCTTCTATGTTCGCTTATGCGCACCTTTATTTTTCTCTCTGTTATACCGATATACATGAGTTGGCATGGGCATTTAATCATGTATATCACCTTTTCACTGTTACAATTAGTATGGGTCCGCTGTTCCCATGCGTGATGCATACCCAGATCGATTTCCTTTGTATGTTCCGTGAACTCGCATACAATACATGACCCACATGGATAGTGTCCAGTGACTGGAGATTGATTCCAGAGTGTCAATTGGTGAGTTATTTTTGATCTCTGCAGGTCCGTGTGTATCAAGGAATCTCTAAGGCTTTTATTTCTTCGGAATGAAAACATAGGTTTTTCATATTTAAGTTTGTTAGATGTAAGAATTTCCCACTTTTTGTTGATGATTTTCTTGATATCATTGGATGATGCATTGTATGTTGTAACACAAATTATTGTGTCTTTCACCTCCTTTGAATTTGTATCCAGTAAAGCCTCCCTCGGGGTGTTGCGAGATCTTTTCATTGCTTTCTCAATAATTCTTTTAGGGTATGCTCTTTGTTCTAATTTCTTAGACAGTGTTTCAGCTTCCATTTTGTAGTCTTGGAGATCCTGGCAGTTCCTGCGTATGCGCAGGAACTGGCCTATGGGTAGATTTTCCCTGAGGGAGCGTGGATGTGAGCTTTCAAAATGTAACAGACTGTTTTTATCCGTTGGTTTTGTATACAGGGAACTGACGAGGCTGTTGTTACTGGCCCGGATCTTCACATCCAAGAAAGAAACTTCCTCCTGGTTGTAGGTCATGGTGAACTTCAAGTGTGGATTCAGTTGGTTCAGCCATTTGTGAAATTTAGCCAAAGTTGTTGAATTGCCATTCCATATCATCAGGACGTCGTCAATGTATAGCCACCACTTACTAATGTTGTTAGAGTAAGGGTTGGTGGTCCAAATATGTTGTTCTTCCATTTGGCCCACATACAGACACGCTATGCTAGGCGCAAAGGTGCTGCCCATTGAAGTGCCATGGACCTGGAGATATAGCTATTCCTCAAACCTAAAGAAATTCTCCATGAGTGCTAGGCGCATCAGTGTGATAACCCAACTAACGGGGGCATCCCAGGTCCAATTCTCTTGTTTCAAAAGATTCTCGATGACCCGGATGCACTCCTCTTGTGGGATGCTCGTATAGAGCGCTTCAGCATCTAAGCATACAATTATGTTATGCCTGGGATCATAATTAACGTCTGATATTAGGTTGAGCAGGTGTTTTGTATCCTGAACATATGACCTAATGCGTGTGACTAATGGGCGTAGGAACCAATCAGTATATTTAGAAAGAGGTTCTAAAAGTGACCCTAGCCCTGACACGATGGGTCTGCCAGGGGGAGGTATTTTTCCTTTATGTATTTTAGGTATCGTGTAAAATATGGGTATTCTTGGGTCATCAGGGTTGAGAAATTCATGTTCTTCCTTGGTGATCCAGTCTCGGTCCAGGGCGTCAGTGGTCAGTGTATTTATGGTTTTCTTTAACCGTGTGGTGGGATCCTTGTTGATTTTCTTGTAGTATTTTATATCGGCCAGGAGGTTCATACAGGCGGTTCTATAAGCTGTAGTGCTCTGAATGACAGTAGCCCCGCCTTTGTCCGCTGGCTGGATAATGATGTCAGTTCTTGTGCCCAGGGTTTTCAATGCGTCTCTTTCTTTCTTGTTCAAATTGTCATAGACACCTCTTTTAGTTGGTAATTCTTCAATCTCCTTCGATACACTCTCTAGCCAACCAGAAACTCAATTTCTAACAGGTGCCAATTTAGGTCCATTGTTGCAGAATTCATTGGAGGATTTTCGGGATATCCCTTGCGATACCTTTGCAAGCATTGAAACTCAACGAAACTTCTTATGTAATCATTGGTGATATGGAAATGATGTGCTGGATCTGCCACCCACCCTACACCCTACGACCTATGTCAGACACTTCCTTTGGAATAAATTCTTTTTTAGATTTTCTAGTTTTCTGTCCTTTATTATTTGGGCTGATTTTGTTTGTATAATTAACATAAAATAAGTCACTGTTTTGTTATTATTAGTTTATCAGAGTGTTTCTTGAACATGAAATACCTTAAAAAACAAGAGACAAGAGATGTTTGGAACAGTTCGTTCAATTAAACAGTGCGACTCGGAGTACAGTTACAGACATGGGTTCTGAGGACTGTCTCAATTTACAATTGATCTGAAATTGGAGTATATACAATTCATTGAATGTGTTAAACAGTTTTGGCCATCGTTTTTTGGTAAGGAATGTGAACCACTGTCTTTGTAGTCGTAAATTAATGTATCTAAGAGGGAATTCAGGTGGGCCTCGACCTTGTGTGAACATAATGCGACAAGTGGTAACTTGTCCAGATGTCTAGCATGGGGAGCACATGATCACCGCATGTACTGCATGTGCTGTGTCCTGATTGGCTATGTGTTCCTAACTTTATGTGGCATCTGACTCTAAGGTATTTTTGGAGGTCGTGTACCCCTCTGGCCATGTGTGCTTTATTGAGGCCAGTCTTCCAGGACAACTTGTGGTGTCACTGCCCCTATCTGTGGAATTGATCTGGGATTTCCTGTTTGTGCGTTTGTCTGCTGGCTATGTGCCACCCCACCTGTGACCTTTCAATCAGTGACCTCAGGCCTGGGTCTCAGAGCCTGCCTAACTACGTATTTCTGAGTCGGGGTTGTAATGCAATTCATAACAGGTGAATTTGTTAATAAAGATGCTATTTCGTTTTTTATACATTAATTTATTGTTATTCATATTGACACCAACTTTCTCAGTATTAAGAAGAGCCTGAAGTGTTTGAATAGCTGGATTAAGAGTATCCATGGATAACAGCTTACATATTAAGTGACCCCTTCCACAATCATTACAACCAAAATGTCTTACATTGAACACACCAAGCACAGTGCGATATAGTTCAAGTAAGCCATTTTAATAATAGTTCTGGCATAAGTGCCGTTATTCCGACACATCCTCTACATCAACCAACGCCAGAGAACATTCTAACCACAATAATTTAATTTAGAATGTACTTACTAAAGCCTTATAGTCCGCCGTAGCGGGCTATATCGGCTAGTAAAGGCCCGCTAAGGGAGCGGGACTTTAATAGCCGGTATAGCCCAGCTACGAAAGGCTATAAGGCTATTAGAACATTCTGCCACAAGAGGGCAGAATGTTCTAACAAATAAAACAAAAGCTTCAGGGAGTGCGAGGGGATTGAAATCCCCTCAGGCTCCCTTGAAGCCTTTGTTCACAGCCACAGCTGTGAACAAAGAAACATTGGAATGTTGGAGCTCCGGGCTTATACCAGCCATTATAAGCCCGGAGTAACTCCATTGTTTTCAATGGAGCTCCCAACATTCCAATGTTCTAATATAGCCTTATAGCCCGCTGCCGAGGGCTATACCAGTTGTTAAAGGCCCTGATCTTGAGTTATAGGCCCGAGCCGCAGGCGAGGGCCTATAACGAGGGAGAGGGCCTTTAACAACTGGTATAGCCTGAGGCAAAAGGGCTATAAGGCTATTAGAACATTCCACCCACTAAGGGTAGAATGTTCTAAATTAAAAATGGAGAAACAATAAGACAAACATTGGAATGTTGGAGTGCTGGGCTTATACCAGCCATTATAAGCCCGGAGTATCTCCATTGTTTTCAATGGAGCTCCCAACATTCCAATGTTCTAATAGTAGGTAATAGTGGCCCCCAAAAGACACATGATAAAACAAAGCTTGGTTACTCATATAGTAAAATGGGTAAAACTGATATTACCATCTTTGTTTCACATATATGGTATAAACTTATACGGTGCAGCTATGACCATGAACCAGACGTGGAACATTATGATTATAGAATACTTTTTAATGTGATTAAAAGTGATAAAGACAAACATAGCATAGCCAGTGCTCCCAGAAGGTGACATGAGGTAGTTGCATTATGGCTCAACCTCTGTGTGGTAAAAAACATAACAGGGAAAGGTTTGAAAAGCTGGATTTTCTTAGTAGATGTGAGCTCTTCATGGTCAAAATGTTATGTTGCCTTGCCTGATGTGTCTGAACAAGTCAAAATTTAACTAACTGCTCAAACGCTTGAAAATCGTAAAGTAATTGTACATTTATATCTCATATTAATATATTATTATTGTGAGTGCTTTGCAAATTTTTTTAGGGGACCCCGGTGGCATCTTTAAAAAGGGGATGGCCATGCTTGTAGGTTTGGGAGACGCACAGCCATCATATGTCTTCATAAATTTGCATGAGATAACATTTTACTGAAAGAAACTGCATTCAATTTTCATAATAAAAATGTAATATTGCGCAGTAGTGTTAATTTTTCTTATTTCCTCTTGTAGAATGTCGTCTCATGATGATAAGACATGTTTGTACCATGTATGACTTTGGTGTAGTCACTCCTGCTCGTATAATTATTGTGATTGCACGCGCATGATCTCTTAAACCTTTCATCATTTTGGACACTTCAAGTTACCTTTGCTCCCAAAAGACATATCCAAGCGGATTTTTGCAGCATTACCGAGCGCGGCTTCGTTTTCACACCAAACATGTGATTCCTTCACGTTAATGGATTTATTTTTTCTTCCTTGCTTTATTATAAGGCAGAGATATATAGGTCTTTCTCACTCAATCTGCTGAGATAACTTCTGCCCATGCCATAAGGTGATCTGTTCTAATCAACCTGGTGACGTCTGATGAAATTACACTGCACATATTTCATAGCTGACACAACTACAGAATGATACAGTTCAGCACAAACATTGGTGACCTGAATAATATATGGCAGACAGATGACCGGGTGAGAAAAGTAATTTTTCACCTACACCACTTGAGTTTCTTTATTAAAGCCTGAGACATATTTGATGGAAAGAAGGCTGCGTTGCCAGCTAAAAGCTGTTCTGCTTTATTAATAGCACAGTCAGTATTCCCCAGACATTTTGCAGCTCCAAACACATTATTTTCAAATAAAAAACTGAAATGCATCTAGTTTACATGGAACGACGAATGCAGGAGTCCTTATAAAATGCGGGAGCTCTTAATAAACATTAACATATTCTACTTCCAAATACGAAGATAGAGGTGTACAAGTGGCACCTTTGCTTTGTAGATGTTAACATTTTTCTGTCATGTTGTGCACTGTTAAGCAGGTCATTTTGGTGGAGTTGACGTCATATTGATACCTCTCTTGTATGGAATTGGAATATATTCATAAAACCAGACAAATAGAAAGCATCTCCAATCAGAGAAAATGGGTTCATTGTTTTGTCGATATTATTTAATCTAAAGCTTTTAAATTAGAAATAATGTCCTATATAAATCTATTCTTTCCACAACATATAGGTCTTGACGTTTGAACATGGATACGTAGGTATCTTCAAACCAAATACAACATGAACATGCTCGGTTGATGTCTTTGGCTGCGGACCAATTTTTGGTGGAGGTGCATGACCCAGTGGTGTAACATAAGCCCCCGCAGTCCCCGTGGTACAGGGGGGTCCCAGGCTTCAGTGGGTCACCTTAGCAAAAGTGATAGGTGATGGGCCGAGGACTGGAGGCACCCTCCATGTACTTTGCAGGGGGACCCCCCCCTTAAGTTTTGTTACCCCACCAGCATAACAGACATAATGAACTGGGCTTGCAAATAGTGGCACTGATGGACTAAGGCCTGGCTTGGAAAGGGTAATTTACGCACAGCTTAGACTGTGTTGAAACATTTCCCATTAATACCCAAGAGGCCTAATTCATAAGGTGCTGTGTGCACATTTGCTAGGGGCAGTTTAATCCCAACTGTCCATGTAAGAAGGGACTTGCCAGCACTAGGGCTTAGACCATTGACAATGAATACTAATGCAGCACATGTGATCACTCGGCCCTGCTATGCATTGGCTCCCCTGTGTAACAAGGCTAGATGGAAAGGAGGAGGAGGGCTTCTGATGTCAGCAGACCCGTGCCCCTCCTCTCACTTGGGGCCTGATTCTGATGCGGTTAGGAAGGCCTCCTAACGACATTTGCTCCGTCCAATTCGGATCGGGAACGTGTCTTTCCGACCGACTCGCAAAGGTTTCTGACCGACCGAGTATGATGCGAGTTAGGCGTTAGGAATATCCCAATCCCAACCCGATGGCATTTGGAATGACCGAGCCATACAGAGCTGAATCGTACGTCTCTACGGGCCGCGTTTCGGAATGACCGAGTACGATACTGGATTTGGACAGCCTTTCTAAATCATGCCATCTGACTCAAATTGGCAGTCGGAATCAGACTTTGGGGGCCCATAGTGGCCCCCCCTGCACCCAGAGCCTTCCCATTCGGGCCCCTTGGGGTACCCATGGGTCCCCCCTTACCAGCCATGCACAGTATGGCAGGCACCAGGAGGTGCCCGCCACAGGGTGCCCGATTTTCCCCAGCACCCCTTTCTTCAATGGGAGCCTATGCATTCGGTCGGAAGAAAGGCTCCCATTGAAGTCAATGCGAGTCCAACCAAATCGTATCTGGAAGCATCCGGATGCATCGTATTCGGTCGGTTGGACTCTCCTGATCCGATTTGGTCGGAAACCATTCCCAAACCCATTCGGTCGGGAAGCTTTCCAAACCACATCAGAATCGGGCCCAAGGTCATAATAGTGCAATTCTCTGAATGTGAACGAGCTCTGAAAGGCCCATGCTAGAAATTGCTTAGGAATATGGGCCATAAGTGCAAAATATTTGTGACTCAGTAAACAGTCGCAAACTGGTTCCCAGCTGCAAACAACCTGTTTGGTATATAAGAAAAACATTCACAGTCATAAATTTAGTGGTGCAAATGAATTAAGAATCAGTATTTTACCGACTTGAAAATGGAGTTTCGCTATTAGAAAATCATTAATATCAAATTGCTATTCTTATGTTCATCACATTCGCAAATAGCGATTAGTCACAAAAACAACATTTTGCACATGTAATTTACCACCAATTCAAACCAGGCGGTAACTGTGTGGAACCTATAAAAGGTGTCCCAGAATGCATCAGTGTTTTCCAAAATGGTTGCTCTGAATGTGATGGCAAGGAGGATGTGTATTCTGTCCAGTTTGCAGAGAAGGAGGAGCAGACCGGTGAGTATCTTCCAACTGAGGATTGTACTATTTGACCAAACTGAGGAAGAGATATATGCAAAATACAGGCGAAGTAGTGTTGTTATTCTGGAGCTCATAGCCATTGTGCAGGTGTTATGTAGTTTGCGTATCTTAACCTCTGGTAGCTACCAAGGTGTGACTGCAGCAGCTGACGATGTGTCACAAAGTGATCTTTCTTGTTTTATTTCGCACATTTCTATATGCATTGTTAACGCAGATTCAGACCAATACATATTTCCCCAGGAATGTTCGGGAATTGTACACCACCAAAATAGAATTTTGTAGGATGGCCAACTTTCTTCATGTCATTGAATGTATAGATGGCACTCATGTGCCTGTAAGCCCACCACCTTACATTGGTCTATTTGATCTATTTGATCATTTGATATGATCTATTTCTTATGAAACGTTACAACAAAGAGAGTAGTCCTGCCTTACATGCATTCATATGGAATCTCAAACATTTCTTTAGTAGGCAAGGATTTTTGTGTTTGCTACCTCCCTTTGACATAATGCAGGAGAAGAAGATTTTTACTGTGAGAATCTTTGCTATTAGGAAGCTTATAGTCAGTACAGTAGACCTAAGTTGGTTATAATGACAAACCAGTGGTAAATGTTGTAGGCCTGATTGGTTCATTGGAAAACGTTATGTCAGAAGTTATAGGTCGATTTGTTTCTTGCGAAAATGTATGACAAGTTCAATAGGCTTGACTCATATTTTGTGAATAAAAGTGTGGGTTGCTATTATGCTATCCTTGCATCCATGCAGGTATTTTCTTATATGAAGTTTCACTTATTATTGTAGTAGGGAAGGGTTTTGATGTTGGTGATCCACACAAGAAAAAACTGGGAAAAGATTTACACTGTTTTCCTCATTGGTTATATGACAGAAAATCCATGAAAACAATATTCAACTGTAAAAAATATTACAAAAGAAAACCACCTGCCTTGATATCGTGATTCTATACTTAAAAGGAAATAACAATAATATTGACTACAAAAAACTGCCATAAAAATATTTAAAATATCCAATTAAAAACAATATTATAGAAACACTCAATATTACCACAACAATAACATACATTAGCATAACTACAATGTCAAGAACTAAAATATTGTTATTCTAAAATTAAAAAAATAAACTAACCGCCTAAAAAATGTAAATAAGTAAAACAATCACAATTTATTTTCAAAACACTAAAAAATATGTAATACAAGACAAATAAAATAAAAAATAAACCATGAAACAAATGAAACACATTTAACAAGAATTCAGTACAATGTATTAAATACATTTATAACTTTAAAATAAATTATAATAGAAGACGACTAAACAAACACTAAGCATTCACCAAAGAGGTAAAACAAAAAAAACAAAAAGCACAGAAACCAACCAATAAAATTACATTTCGAAACAGTTAACCAACTTCAATGTTTTAGTCATTAAAAAACACTATAGAAATGCAACACAATCATTCATGAAGTTGTTTCACTAAAACCCTGCACTTCAAGAAGCTGAAAGCTGCTGGATTGATAAAAGACACCAGAAGAAAATGACCACTATTCAATGTAATGAGCATTTTTGCAGTGCTCACCGAACTCCTGGGCATGTTGTGCTGTTACGAGCCTCCACGCTACCAGGAACAGATGAGGAATACCAGGATGATAAGGAGAGCCAGGATTTCAAATTGAGAGTTTATGCTTAGGCAATGAAATCAGACAAGCAAGCAAGCAAAAACTTTTATAAAAATTAGCTAATGATAATAATAATGGCACTTATAAAGCGCATGGCTACCTCAATACGAGGTGTACCGCCCAGCGCTAGACTCCAGGCTCCCATGTGCTAAGCACTCACACAAGTAACAGATCTGTTCTGTCTAAACATCCAAGTTTTCAACCTTTTTCTAAACAGGAGTTCTGAAGGAGCCTGTCGAACAGACAAATGCAGCAAGTTCCACATTTTTTACGCCGAAAAAATAAACAAACTGCCCCCAAGGTGCACTCCTCTCACTCTCGGAATACACACTCTACTCTACCCCGAGGATCGAAGATTCCTCAGTGGATTATAAGGTTGGATGAAAGGCTTTATGTACCGAGGGCCACTGTTTGTCACAGCTTTATAACAGTAGCACAGTGCCTCCACTTAGCCGGAAGCCAGTGTAGCAAGTGAGGACCCCATAGAGACACGCTTCCTCAGGTTAAGTAGTAGATGTGCCACTGCGTTCTGTACTCCTTGAATGCGCATCATGCGAGACTGTGACACCCCTAGGTGAAACACACTGCAGCAAGCCAGCCTTGAGATAATTAAGGCCTGGACAACAGTTTTCCTCGCAGTTTCTGGGAGCACATGCAAGATTTTTTTCGGATCACTGACATGAGGGAAGCAAATACGGACAAAAAGAGGAAAGGTGATGGAACCTGAAATATGGTGTGGAATTAGCATGAACGGAAAGCCAAACAACACAACAGAAAGCTTCCATGTAGCTAATGAATCGCTGAAACAGACCCAAATTCCCAACTGCCTGGACTGCACCAATTTATTTGGAGTTTCTTACTAGTAAGTGGTTACAGAGGTAGGTTAATGGTCTAGTTCATGGCCCCAGCTTCCATTGCCCAGTCCTCCATAACTAACACTGCACACTACGAACCAAATTCCTGTTGCATGTAAGTGTGCATGAGACATGCGATATGCCATGTCCCCTCACGAATTCTTGCTGCATCCTCCCTTTAAGGGGTGCACAACCCTCCCCGTGATGTCATCCAGATGCTTCCTCATATTCCTAACAGCCTTTGGCACTGTGTAGAGCTCCATTGCGTTGAGGCTCTGTTTGCACTATGCAAATACATTTCTGCTAACTGCGTGCTGCTAATTGTCACTGTGGTGTTAATATGCACCATTTTACATCTTTTAAGGCTGTGCTACTGGGCCCCATTTGTTTGTAGTGGTCAGTGTTGTTTTGTGCAATCAATAATCATGTCCTGTCAACACATGTTTTCTCTACAGTGACAACATTTGAAAGATGCTTGATGCCACATCAGAAAGAAGTGGAGCAAAATAGCACCTTGGTGTCCTCTACAAGAACCTTGCAGACAGGTGGAATGTTACCTTCATTCTAATTCTCCACCCATGAGTTGTCTTTGTCAGGGGTCTGAGCAGGAACGAAATGAACAATGAGGACACGAAATAGGTCACAACAGACAGCTTATTGCCAGGTGAGTAAGACCAAAGAATTCACTTCCAGGCCCAAAGCATGTAATGCCTTCATTTCCCAATGATATAGCTGATTAATTCAGGATCCCTCTCTTTGGGTAGCTAAAACACTTACTAAATAAAGGATGCGTTAAAGCTAGAGCATAGGGGTGGGGGTAAGTAGAGCTGGCCCTAGCTTAGTTTCTGCTAAACCCACGTTCACCTATTCACATTCAGACACTCTGACCTTTTTGCCTACCCCCTGATCTGGCATGCATTGGGAACCATAGCTCCCAAACACTAGGTGATATCTAAATATAAGAATACAGACGTGTGTCACCTCTGGACTCTCAAAGCGTACCCTTTTCAGCAGTCTTAGAGAACAGACTATGGCGATTTGACTGTTAGTCTAGATCCAGAGCAGAAGCCTACATCTATTGATCACACGGGTTTTATTTAAGGTCTCAGGGCCATTTCCCTTCCAAGGCCATGGATTTGCACACATGAAGGGCCCCCAACTCATTCACAACATTCAGAATCTCTGTAGCGCCAGAGAGGCTCAAACCAGCGAGCACCTTCATGCAAGAGTGCAGCAAGTTACCCTTCTGAATCAATTTCTACTTTTTTAATGGTAGGGAAGCGGCTATCACTGAATGTATGTAGGCAACACTGACTGTCTATCCACTGAAGCTAAATAAGTACTAGAACCTTGCAAACAAACCTTTTCCATACTGCTTCATTAACCATCTTGGGTGAGGGAAGGGTTAGATTTCTGGCCACTGCTGTGTTTTCATTCTCTGTTTTCACAAGGGTGAGCACAATATAATATCAGGTAAATCGAAAATGGGCATTAGTATCCCTGCAAATTGGACTTTATGTTATCTATGCTCTACTACAGAACAGGCTCCTGTTTACAAACCTCCTACAAAATACCCAATACCCTTCCAGTTGGAGTACGCATGTACTATATTATACTTGCTCAATTTAACATGGAACATGTGCACATATTATATTTTCTGAAGCATAAAAAACATTAACAAATAAAACCCTTTTTACACGCCTACTAAAAGAGTAGGGAAGTGCCCTGCATAGCACATAGTTGCTATAGTAAAAACACTGACAATTAGACTGACATTTCATGGCGAATGATCGTAATAATATTTTTCTTTGTAATTAAGTTCTTCAATACCGTCTCTGCATCAAGATTATTAGTAAAAGAAGCCCCATCGAGTCATCAACATTATTTAAATAAAAATAATGTTATCACGTGCAATTCTTCTTTCCAGATATGTGAACAAAATGCATCGACCATTAATGCACTCTCAAGTGTCTAGGAGCTCTTACATAAAATTATGAGCTTCAGAAACACACAGAAGCTAACAGCATCTCAGTGCAGTTTGTGGTCTGATCACAATTATGCTAAATTAAATCTACCTCTTATCACAATTTATTTTAAATCGAAAATTGCTTTAAAATCCGTGGCTCAAAAAACATCATTAATGAAAAAATCAAACGCAATTTTTTACTTAGGAATCAGCTTTGTAAGTCCTTAGGTCTTGGCCTTTCAGCAAAGGCTCCAATGGTGGGTATTATGAAGCAGCAGCAGTAAAGAAATGGCTTACTAAACCCCTATAAATCACATAAATTAAACCTCTTTAATACCCACAGCAACAACATGATTTCTTTAATTGTATTTTTCAATATAATTTATGGCTTTGTTTTTTTAAAGAAAGGTTAATTTTTGAGGTGGTCAGGGAGAGTGACAGCATTTCTTTAATACCAGTATTAATCCATCCTCCGAAATAGACTTTAGCAGTGGAAGCAGGCTGAAAAGGCTTAAGTACTTTACTTTACAAACATGTTTATTTGTGTTAGGGCCTTTCTGATTACTGTGACTTGTTGCCTTAGCATCCCCTAAAACAAAGAACAATAATCTGTTAAAGTGCAAACCATTGCTGCCTGAATCTAAGGCAACTTGTTTATTTTACCTTATTTTATTTGACATATTTGTTTAGATAGGACCAGAGCAGAGTCTTGAAAGTGCTTTACACGGAAAGACACATGCAACAGCATTAACACATATATTGGCGCATCATACAATACATTAATTCAAGACTTGTTTTAAGGTATTTTTATTTATTTTATCTTAATCATTCATGCATTCACATGCCAAAGGCGTCCTCGTGCTTGTTAACTGCGTTTGATGCATTACTAATACAAGCTTGAGAAACATCTTCCCAAGTAGGATCTTCTAACAACACACCCTACTCAGTGTAGGATGCTACCCAAGTCCGCAAGCACTTCAAAGCCTAACATAGGGATAGTAACCACTATATAAATGTTGCAATGCAATACAATACAATACCACTACAATTCGTTACTTGTTACTAAGAACATATAGGGGCCTATTTACAAGCACTTTGCTCCACCGGTGTGTCACTTTTATTGACACACCAGAAGTGTAATGGGCTTCCCCATATTTACAAGGCCATGTAAAGTCACCCTGCGTGACACTTCATGGCCTTGTACATATGTTTCCCTTTCAGGCATAACTCTGCGTGAAAGAGGCATTCCATGGGTGTTGCTGTGGGTGTTCCCCCGCAACATCCATGGAACACAACGCATTCCCAGATTTGCATATTGTAAACCTGGGAATGCCTCAGATTCCTACACCTCCACAGGGGAGGCGTAAAAAGGCGCAATGAGGAGAAATACTTTTATTTCTCCACTTTTTTTTCCTCTTTCTGCAGCACGCATAGAAAGAGGAAAATGCGTTTAATGATTGTTTTTGTGCAGGAAGGTTTCTCCTCCTGCACAAAAACAATCATCCCCTCAGTGCAGGCACCCTTGCAAAATGACGCAAGGGGGTTTGTGCTGGCGCACGGCTGCTATTTGGTGCGGTGGCGCAGGGGAGAAGGACAGGAATGCGCTGTATCTTGTAGATACGGCAAATCCCTGCCCTTTTATTTTGACACGTGGCAGCGCAGCAGGAAGGTTTGCTGCGCTGCCGTGCATCACAATCTTGTAAATAAGGCCCACATGATTTTAACATGAGGATTTCGCATCTGGCATCGCACAACATAAGTTTGTATAGTCATCAGCAGTTAGGTTGGTTAACAGTGAATATCAATGCGAAATTAGCCAATATCATCGCTAATAAAACCAATAATTATGGTCGCTCAGTTAGAGGAGGCTCACCATCTGTCGAGGTGAAAAGGAGGGGTGTGTGGACATAGGTAAAAAACAAACCAGGAGTTGGGTACCTTTCCCATTTCTCTGGGAGCAGTCCAGTCTCCCTTATTACAGTCTCTCCTCACTTTCAGTGTTTACCCATCCAAGCATTTTCCTACTGATCCACCGGGGTGTCAGGTGGGGTTAGTGGAGCTTTTGAGTGACAGTGCTACTTAATTCTATCCCGAGTGAACTCCTTCGTACTTTGAACCCTTCAGTCACTAATTTACAGCACTCACCGCCTATATCCACCCAGTATTGCAATAGATGGGCCCTTTGAATCATTCTGGAGCCTTGTGCAGATTTCAATGGATGCAAACAAAGCATGACCAGGAGCATCGCCAAATCCAGAAATGTATTACCTGGCTTTCCCCTTCCCAGGGTGTAGAAACAAACTCAGCAAACACCTCTGCAGATCCAGCAGCCCTTGCCTGTCAAGTGTTCTCTCCAAGGTTGCTGTTACTTTCCCTCAATAATCGGCTTTTGATGGGCATGTCCAACTCATGTGGTAAAGTCCAGCTTCCTCATCACTGCATGTCATGCACACAGAGGAGCCGTTTGGGTATATGTTGTTATTTTTGTGGGTGTAAGGTGTATATTGTGCAGGAAGTTAAACTGCTGTAGCTTAAACCTTGTATTTGTAGAAGCTTTTGTTGGGTATTCCAATGCCCTCAGGTACTCAAGGGCCATTATTTCACAGCTCTTATCTAACATATTTCTCCTTAAAAGCTGACAAGTCACCCATTAGATCTAGTTGAAGCACCTTGTAAATCTGGGTGATTGCTTTCTTCTGGATGCCCAGTGTATATGGTATGCAGTGTATGATTTTCGGATGGTTCATTGACAATTATTGACCCCCCCCCTTGAGCATTTATTGCACCAACTAATCTGCAGTAGTTTACAAATTACCCAGTAGTATGCTATTATTATCCGCTAGATCAGTGAGTGATTCCTGCATGCCTGCATCATATAGATCACCTACTGCTACTATTCCATACTATTTCCAATTTACTACCTTCTCATATGGTTCTTGATCAATGTTTTTATGTCAATGTCGAGAGTATATGCAATTTTCTTTTGCATTTCCATTGGAACCTTACCCACATTTGCCCCACAACCTGCATACATTTGGGCAGTTTGTTTCAATCTCTCATACTGGGTATTAGCATAAGATCCAAAATGTCATGTGTGTCACCTTTGTCATGTTCATTCTTGTTCTGCAGGGGGATTATCCCCTATCCATATGGCTGCCCATTGTGATTAAGTCGATGGGCGACAGAGCTCAAATTTGGGCACTCCCAAGCACCCCTTTTGCAGCTGGCATCTTCAGTGTTCACAGGGCCAGTCTAGGCCTGACTCCAGCCCATATTGACTCCAATAACAAGGCATCTTAGTCCCCAAATGTCTTAGCAGGAAGGATACACAGCAAATTTGTGAAGAAGTAGTGTTGTGATAACATTACCATTTTTGACAATGCCACTCAGCCCATAATGTCAGAGTGCAACATTCCCTTTCAGAGATCTTATTTCTCTTGTAATGTTGACTTCAATATTGTCTTGGGGTTCTCTGTATAGTTGAATGCCCAAATACTTAAATGTGATGGGTTCACATTCCAACTGTAAAGCCCCACAAGGCCAGTTGTATTTTGGACTCTGTGGATATGATCAGGAAGAAGTAAGTTTTAGTTAAACTGCTAATCAAGCTTAAACAATGGCCACATTCCTCAAGTAATGTAATTATCCTTTCTATTCCCTGTGTGGCGCCCTTTAAGTATTTTAAAATGACGTCCATATATAGTGACATAGTGTGTTTCTCGCCTGCTATTTTAATTCCAAGATGTGTGTCTTCTCTGTGAAACCTATTTGCGAGCAGTTCTATCACCAAGTCAAATAGTGAAGCCAAAGTACATTGCTGCCCTTCTGCACCTTAAAGGATTCTGAGATTGTCCTACCCATCTTGATCCTTGTTTTTAGGGACTTATGGGAAGCTATACAGATTTTGTATCCATTTTTTACCATATCCCTAATGTCCATCCTATTGATGTCTTCAAAGAGATATTTCCAGTAAAGAGAGTCAAAGCCTTTCTCGAGATCAACCAATAGAATTACCTGTTTGGGGATCTCTCTGGCATCAACTTCGTAACACGCAGTAGAGATCTAATAATATTGAATATGTTTCAACCAGGGTTGAAACCGCATTTGTCTATATGAACTAACTCCGGTAGCACCGTCTATAGGCAGGTAGCTATTATCTTGCTTATTATTTTATAATCAATGTTCCTTATCAAGAGTAGCCTGTAAGCTTTTTATAACTTGTGCCTTAGGGTTCATTTCAGAAATGGAATTAATAAGACTCTTTAGTCCTGCAGCTTTCACACTTGGTATGCTGTTTCATAAAGTGTTAGCAGCCTTGGTGCTAATTTTTCCATGTAGGTCTTAAAAAACTCAACCAGCAGGCCATCTAATCCAGGTGTTCTACCGGTTGCTAAGCTGGTGATGGCTTGCTATTTAATCGGGAGATATGTATGCTCTCTCTCTCCTCACAGCTTGGACATGTCAATGGGGCATCTTCTAAGCTGTCTTTCAGTTCAGCCTGCGCACCACTCCCTTCCCCCCACCTCAGCGCCTTGAGACCCCTCGGGTGAGTAGCTGCGCTTTATAAACCTGTTTGATTGATTGAGCCTCAGCTGGTTCTCAACCTACTGATTGAATATTTTATATATATCTGTGTGAGTGTGCTTCACTTACCCTTTGTCCTCTGTGAGCTTAGTGATAAATGTACCCCTTCAATCAGGCATAATCAACCCTATGAGGAACATCCCGATCTTGTCACCATGTTCATGTCTCTTTGTGATCTATGCCCTAAAGTCATGGCATTTAAGTCGGTGAGACATGCTTCTCTTTTGCTCTAGTGAGATCATTAGTGCCCTTGGTCACTACTAACACTGTCTGATCCAAGACTTTAATGTAATCTTATGCATCATATACAAGGTTCTAATACAGTAGCCTTGCATTACTACCTTAAATGCCTCCCTTTCAATCAGTGCGTTGGATGCCATACCTTCATTTTCTTGAAAGTATTTGTCTATCTCCCAAAGTACTTCTAAAGTCTGGGTCCTCCAAGGCTTTCAGCCACAGTGTCCAGATGGGTATAGCAATTCTTTTGCACCGCTAATCCAGTGGGGCTAATAACAAACAATGGTCAGAATTTGAGCTCGGTAGGTACGCGGTATGTGAAACCTGGTGTGTGAGTGTTCCAGGACAATATATTTTGTATATCCTAACATGGAGTCAGTGACTCTGTGAGTGAAAAGAAAACACGCCTTTCTGTAAGTTTATTAGTCACCACATAACCCTTGTTTCCCAGTGTCCCCACCAACTCTTTAGTGCTTTGTCTTGTTACAGTTGCTGATGTTGTGAGTGATGGCTGGGATCTATTCCTATCAACATCTTCAACCCGATTGAAGTCCTTCCCATAGCAGTGACCACAGAATATGCCTGTCTAATTAAAATTATGTCATAAAACTTGTTCTGCTCAGTGTTGGGGAAATAAATACATGCCAGTAACACGTCAGTATCATCAAGCCTGCCCAGTAGCATCACATCATGCTCTTCAGAAAATTTACTTCTGCAACCCCCTGGAATGCTATTTCTGAACGGACACAGATTACGGTTCCTCTTGCAAATGTGGAATATTTAGTTTAGAATATTTGGTCCCTCCAACTCCTCTTAAGCCTGGCTCCTTGTTCTTTTGTTAGATATGTCTCTGGTAACAAGGCGACAACTACTACCCTTCTTCTCAGGTATGTGGATATATTGTGCCTCTTCACTATTTTGTTTGGGCCACTAACGTTCCAGGTAATAAAGTGGTTCATGATCAGTCCTTGCATTTATCTCATGTGCACTGTGCTTGTTGTATTACCTTTGTTCCTATATTTAAGGAGTCACAAATCCAATTCCCGACTGCCACTCATGTCCCCCATATAGCTGCACTGTTTAGATGGCTTGTGCTGCATTCAACATCATTCGTGTTGCCCCTAACTAAATTCCCCTTTCTGGGACTGGTTTAAACTACCCCTGTCCATAAATAAGAATAATACAACTAACTTTTCAATCACTCTTAGCTTAATAGCAAAACGGAGATTTGCTAGGGACACTTTGCTTATATTTAGCAACAATGAAACTGACACATTGGCAGTCTCTCACTTACATGAATTCGTTTTTCTAATTTATCATCCCTGGTTTAATCCTTGCAGAGACATGTGTGACTTTAAAATAAATCATCTTCTTTTTGGGTATAACAGGCAGCATTTTATAACCTATTTTAATTATATTTTTCTGAGCCTGACTCTGAGCTGTTTGATCTGTTGCCAAATGTTTCTCCTGATTCCTTCTTCCATGCTCTGATGCTGGCCAAGATCTCATCTATGAAGGCTTCTCACTTTCTTTTGACTTGGAATAGGGTGGGAAGTCACCCTCTCTTGGCTCTCATATTACAATTCCTTCAATGTTTCCATCACATTTGTTCATGAGGCGATTGTGCTTCAAGCTTCTATTACTCCATATCTCAAACCAGTCGCTAGCTTCATACTGGTCTATGATGAACAGAGTTTCATTGTTGTCAAAATTTTGAGACTTGCTGGAAATAGCAGTTTATATTTGAAGCCAGCCTCCCTGAGTCGTACTTTGACACCCAGGAATATAATGTGGGAAGATCACTACTTTGGTGCAGTTCTCCATGCAGTGAATATTTCTCCATAAATTTTGCAAAATTGTGTCCCTACTGCTGTAATTGTGAATTTGCTCTACCATGGGTGATGGGGGTGGGAGGCTCCCAGGGGCAGAGGCCTGCAAGATACTCTGTTATAGCCTTTCCTCCATATAGGCCACCATATCTGTGCCCTCCATCCTTTTTGGTGGGCCTACTATCCTCAATTTGTTCTGACAGGACTTCCCCTCTAGTTCCTCATCTCCTCCTTCAAGGAATTTAATTCTCTCAGTCAGGTCATTTACCTGAGTTTGCAGTCTCACAGCTTCAGGAGAAAGCTCTTCTAGTATCCCCTCATTAGGTTTTACTCTCTCCTCCAGTTTCTTGTGTTCATCTTTGAATAGTCCCAGTTTGACCACCACCCAATACTTTTTTTGCTCTAGGGCTTCCCTGGTGTTTGATTTTGCTGCCAGTTTTTTGCCTAATTTAATTTGTTCCTCAGTTCACCATTGACTCATCTAGAGGGGGTTTCTTCACTTAACAGGTGCCTGCTCGTATTTCTGCTCACAGTGCCTGTATTCTTACTTATACTGTAATCTTATTAACGTATTCCTCCCAACCATGTGATTTTCACAATTACATCCATTTCTAGGACTCAGGGCATTGGTGGGTGTTGTCAGCAGCACTTCCCAGTTCTAAATGATGACTGCCCAATATCCTTTGTTGTACCAAGCCTCACTCAACTACCTCAAAGCGCAACCTAATGCTCTCTGTACCAATTTATGACATGCTGGTTCTCCTCATCAGGTTCTCTCTACAGTGTCTATCTCAGCCAATCAAAGGCCGTGCCCATTCCATCTTCATTAAATCTGTCAGTACTCAAGGTTTTAGCATACTAGCACCTGGAAAATGGCCCCTGTCAGGGCTTATTACTACTAGCCGTCTGCTCAAGCATCAAGATCAACAGAATCCTGTGAGCCTGGATCTACATGGAACACTTATTATTGGCCAGGCTGCTGCCTTGTCCATCAAGTTTGCCTTGACAGTATATACACATGCAGTTGGGGACTGGCAAGCCTCTAAGCTCCCTTAAGAGCATCACTCACAGAAAGAAAGCCCAGCACCAACCCTGCCACAGCACCCCAGCCTTCCCATCATACATACTGAGTCATATGGTTTCTTTCAGGCTCCCTATCATCCAAATCAAGACGTTCCTGCTGCTCCTTGTATGCTCCCAGCCGTCTTGTTCGATGTAAAGGGCTAGTAAAGCCTTCAAGGAAGTCAGCATCTGTGGTCATCACTCTGGCCTTGTGGGCCCACCCAGGTACATCCCTGCTTCTCTGCAACAGTGGAGTGGGGCCAGCCCACGGCCCCTATAGATGTGAGTTTTTGGATCCAAGGGGCCAGCTCTGTCTTACCATATATTGTTGCCTACAGATATAAAACTCCTTCCTTCCAGGAAACATGCTCACAGTCCTTGCGGCTCTCTGCATCTACCACCAACAATTTGTTGTCCACTATACCAGGCTACCACACTTTCACCAGTGTCTCCAGTTTGTGCCCTTGTGCTTCTTGCCTTTTCAGGGTTGTTCTGGTAGAGGAATTTTGAGCTATACAAGGCTGGACTGGAGTCACCCTCGTTCACTCCGTCTTTTTTGAATGGGCACAGCGCTCATCAATCCGAGGACTTGCCCATTAATCAGAGACTGGTTAGCTTAAAATTCCACTGTACAAAACACTGGCACCCAAAAATGTAATCAAGGAGGTCACCACTGTTACGTCAAAAGGGGCTATTTTTAATGGATATTCTTCAAAGACATATCATCTGGCACAGGTAGTACATCTTGTATGTGGAGACTGACTCTGACTGTTAGGTTACTCTAGTCATGAATTGGCATGTGCATGTGGTGTGTGTTGGCAGAGTCTTAGACTGAGAGGCCATTTACACGTGACGTTCACCACCTCCAGAGCTACTGATTGCATTGCTATACTCAGAGATTACACCCAATCGCAAGATAATAGGGAATTAAGCAAGGGAATTGTTGTTTCTGCACTGATTCTTGAATGTTTCTTCCCTTTTTTCACTGTATTCATAAGGCAACGTTTCCAGGTGAACAACTGCAGACAAATGATGTGCCAACAGATATATTCATCTTATTAGTACCTTAACTCCAGTTGCTGATCGTATCTGGATTTACAAGGTTTGTTATAAAGAAATTAAAAAAACTTAATTTGAAGCATTGGCAAGAGGCCTTAAATGTTATTCAATAGCAATGCAAAAATGTGACAAAACTATTATTTACCTGACAAGATAACTATGTATATATACTTGACTGAAGTCCTCACACAAATGAAATCCACCTCCAATTTCTTATCAAAAACGTCATTGATTTTGTCCCAGAGCATACCATAGTATTTACTTGCATTAAATTAATCTCTTTTCAATATTGTAATTTATAACTATGGAAAGAACTACTTCATCAGCTATGGTAATGCCTAAAAAATGTAACAAGATTGTGGCTACACAACAAATAACATTAAGAACAAGGGGGCATATTAGCAATACCGGCGATAAAATTATCGCCGTTTTAGCGGCAGGAAACTGCCGCTAAAGCGGCGATAATGGACTTGCTAATATGCGTTATAGAATTCCAATAGAAGCCCAGGTTAGATGTCCTGCACATCTAACCTGGGCTTCTATTGAATTCTATAGCGCATATTACCAAGCCCATTATCGCCGTTTTAGCGGCAGTTTCCTGCCGCTAAAACGGCGATAATTTTATCGCCGGTCTTGCTAATATGCCCCTAGGTCTTATAATCCATGATTCTCTGATAAATTGTTATTCAAAACAAAAGGAGCTCCAAAGGTTTGAGCAGAAAGGGAGATCAAGTACAACCTCAACAATTTTTCCGGCCAGAAAAAATACAAACTTGACACCATTCCCCAAAAAATACTTTTTTTCTGAAAAAGTAACTCCAGGACACTCTCAGCATGCTAAAGAACTATTCTAAATAATTATGGGCAACTCAAAATCTCCAAATGACCTATTCCCTGCTCCCAACTCCTTCCAAGTCCAACAGTAAAGAATTAGAAGAATTTACCCTAAGCAAAATGTAAATTCATATGGAATCAATTTTTACTAATCCCAACTGACAAGTCAGAGACATACTACCACCAAACCCTACAAGCATACAAGTTGAGTTTGAAAATAACGTCTGAAGAATACTTTACTAAAATTATCAAGGACTTATTGAAGCCTTAAGGTTCACATTCTATTAAGATATCACCTGGCAACTCTGCACAACCATGTGCCTACTTATCATCTCATCAATACTAAATGGTCTTTTCCAAGATCACCCAAAGATTGGTCAAACACTCCCCTTCTAAAGAAATGCCATGCTGGTACCTATCAACTCACAAATGTACCTTGGCTATGAAAAGCCTAAGGCCGTTCCTGCACAGCATGGACTGTGCAGTCCATGCCGTGCAGGAAAGAGGGTGCATTCAGACAGGGGGGCACAACATGTGCTCACCTGCATGCATCCCCATGCAGATGGGCAACAGGGGGCCCTGTAGGGCTCCCTCTGTTTCCCCACTGCCAGCCTTTCCATGGCCGGCTCACTGCCTTTAAAAGTTGGGGGTGGGGAAACTCGTAACATGCTTTAAGGTGCTGCAGCGGCACCGTCAAGCATATTGCTTCCCCAGACCTCTGCAAGACCGCGGATCCCTGGCGGTTGCAGCCGTTCTCTGGAGGCTGATGTGGCGGTCCCTGACTGACACTGCACCTCCACCATGGGTTTGGTGGTCCAAACTCGTAATCAGGCCCTTTGTCCTCTATACTTAACAGTGGCAATGGGTGACAGGCCACACACATACACTACACTAATTTGTCTCACCTGAAGATCAGGAGGTCAATGAGCATTTCACAGTGCTAAACCTAGAGAGAAACCTAGAGAGAAGCCTAATGCAAGACATTGAGTTATTAGTTATGAAGGATGTGAGTCCTTCACATGTCATAGGTCCGTAATTGTCTTTTTGCTGGGAACCAAGTACCCCACTGTAGCACTTGACTCTATAAGGATAGTGAAGCAGAGCAGTTCAAGGCCTACTCAGGGGAGGTGATGTGGGCTAATAATCCTAGCCATCAGTTCACAAAAACAAAACTAAATAAATCATAGTTACAGTCAGTGCTTTTTCTTATAAAAAATTAAAAGCACTTTTATTATGAACACTTCCGTAGGCTATGCATTAAATTACAAATATATACGATCAGTTAAATGAAATTACCTTTGTTGGCACCCTCATATTATGTTACATCTCTAGTGGGTGCTGAACCTGTTGCACAGTTTCCACTTTTCAGTAGAAACTGTTTGTTTGTTGGACAACATAAATGTGAGGATGGTGGCAGACTGATGCTGTGCACCCCCTCAGGATATGTTGGCCTATAGACCTGCTAGCTCACAGTGCCACCATTAGCAACCCTAAACCTAGTAAGGTAGCAAATAGTTTGGGCAACCTCATAACATGACAATTCTGACCCCAAAGGAATCGTGGTAACAAATCTAGAACGCTTTTGCTCAGTCACTCGTGCACTCTCAGAGATATACAAGAAATACACAAAGGGGTGTTTTCAATATTTATTGAACCATCATGATTCTTGTAGAAAATATATGTGCTGCAATTGTTAACAGACAGAAGCAGACAAACGTGATTAGCAATATGAGGACAGAGAAAAGAATGAACGAATCCACCAACGTGCTAATGCATTGTTCAAATGCAGACATATATATACTGGGCATAGTGTACTCCTACTTACGCATACCCTAACGTAGATGTCTAGGGCGGGTGTTCTGCTAAGAATACCTTACTGGATTATCTAAATCCCCATTACCTGAAGGCAAGGTATATAGGTACCCATCTTGGTGACAGGTTGGACATCCCTCCTTGCATTGGGTAAACAGTCTTCAGCTATGCTGAAGCGTCAATGGCCACGCTGACCTTGCAATGACAGCAGAGTGCTACTCTAACTAGAGTACAGAAATGCGCATGTATTTATAACAATAGCATTCATGCTTCCGTGTTGAGGCTTCAGCTGAGCTGACATTGTTTATTGTCTCTGTGATAGAACCATTGCCTTATGGACGAATAATAAAAATGTTCACAATGTATGTTCAGGCCTTGCACCAAATGTTGAAGGTGTCGCAATAGTGTACTTAGGAAGTGGCATTGTAAGCAAAGTGGATTCAGAGAAGCTAATCCTGCACTGTCATGTAAACAAATGTGTGTCAACAGTCAGCATGTGGGAAAAGAAGGCATCTTTAGAATCTGTACATGTAAAAAGGCAGTGTTTCTCCCCGGGCCTAACCTAGCCACATGACAAACCCTATAGCCACAATACCTCCACCTGTAATAGATGAAATATCACAATATAACGGAATGTCATTATCAATAAGGGTGGCATACTTGCTTTGTAAGGATGTAACCATATTAGTGATACTTCATCATTGCAACACCGTTGAAATCATTGGGGACACTGCTAATAAACAATGCATGTTATTTTTAATTTCAGGCAAATTTTCTTGACCAAATTTTTCAAAAACAAAAACAAATGAACAGAGAAAAAGGACAATCAGAGGATACAAGGGTCCAATTTAAGGTATACATTTCAGGTGCATAGAGTCCTGGAGGGTTGATCGTGACCAGATCATGACCAGAAGGTCTAGAATACAGAGCAAAATCCAGGTAGCAGACGGTAAGTGAGAGCAAAACCACATATGAAGATTAGATAAACCCAAAGGGTGTGTGATATGGCGTAAAGTTAAGCGATAGACGAAAAAGTAAAAGAAGCTAGATAAAAAGGGGAGAGAAAGGGCACAAGTAGGTATAAAGGCCACACTCATGTATCAGCATGTAAAATCCTAGGAGGTCTTAATGAATATAAGTGCAGGTGTATTCCAGGTCATACGCTCCACTCAATTCAAGAATTCAGATCAGTGTTTTGGGAGGAGGTGATATCAGTTCTGAATATCATGCATATTTGTATCCATGCAAGAGAGGGCAGACGTACAGGGGAGTAGGGGGTGGGAAGTAGAGAATCACGGTGGTTTGGAAGTGGCAAAATAGTTATCAAGGGAGTTCCAGATAGATGTATTGTGTGTAATCCACGGGGAGTTTTGTAATGAGATGTTATCTGCCCCTCTCAGAAAGGAGATCCAGTTTATCCAGGGGTGGAAGGAGGTGGCGGCTGTGTTTTTCCAGTTACTTAAAATAGATTTGCAGGCAGCAGTAAGAAGGATATCGATTAATAGACTGTCGTTGAGGGATCTGATGTTCGGGTCTAAAAATCCCTTGAGTAGTGTTAAAAACGATCGTTCCAGAGGAACTCCACAGATAGAGTCAATAAAGTTAAACACTGAATCCCAAAATGGAGTGATCGCTCTACAGTAAAAGAGAAGGTGAGGGAGATCACCCACAGGGTCATTACAGTTCCAGCAACTTGGAGTCTCTCTTAGGGAGAGTTTGTGGAGGCGTGCTGGGGTCCAGAAGGTCCTGTGTAGTAACCAGAATTTCGTCTGTGCAAGAGAGGGGGATATTTTATACGAGACCACTGATCTCCAAATCTGATGCCAAGATTGTGACGAAATCGTTCCGTTGGGGTCCCATTTAGCTTGGAGTCTAGAGGATGTGTTGGAGGACTTCGGTTGTATAAGACGGTAGAGCTTGGAGGCCTGGTGGCCGGATTTATTAAAGGATAGGATGATCCTGATGAGGGAAGGGTCGTTATTTGAGAACTTTAGTTTAGAAAGGGCGACCTTAAGCTTCAAAAAATCGTAAAAGTCTAAATTTTGCAGGTTGAAGTGCTTTTGCAAGTCTTTAAAGGATAGCAGATTTTGGGAGGGCCCTAGGTCTTTTAGAAAATGAATGCCCTTAGAGGCCCAATGAGACCAGCAGGCTGGAGAGCCCTGGATTCTAATTTTAGAGTTGTTCCAAAGGAAGGTCATATGCGAGTTAGAGATCGGGATTTCTAGGATTCTATCGATTTTCAAGAGGGCCCTTTGGTATTTTGGAAAATATATTTACCCGAGGACGGGGGTTTGGGGTTACTGGATAGGAGAGAGATCAGGTGTAATTCCCCTAGAAGTTCCCTTTCTACCACTAACCACGTGGGAGTATAGTCCGGAGATTGAATGAACCAAAGCGAGCCCTAAACAAAAAAGGGGTGGGAGCACACTGCTTCACCTCCCAGCATAGTTCGCCCCTTAGCATTATGGTAAATGCAGTTCATGGTACATGCTTACTTGAAATTTTACTGGAGTATTCCACCAAAGTTGGTGCAGGTTAGTGCTGTAAATCTCTAGACACGTGTTTCTGGATATCATCCGTCATCAGTAGAGATAAAAACAAATCTGATCTGGGGTTGCTGAGCAGGCTGCCACAATCCTTTCAGGTCTCAGTACCTCTCACAGGCGCACAGGTGCATCTCCACAAGCTCGTCAGCTCAATGGCTCAAGGGAGCCTTTTCAAACAAAAAAGGGGTGGGAGCACACTGCTTCACCTCCCACCACAGTTCGCCCCTTAGCATTATGGTAAATGCAGTTCATGGTACAGGCGCACAGGTGCATCTCCACAAGCTCGTCAGCTCAATGGCTCAAAGCGAACCCTGTCTGGCCAGGAAGGCGGTTTGGTAGTTCTTGAAATCCGCTAGATTAACACCACCGAGGTGAACTGGAAGCCGTAGTTTTTTTATCGAGATTCTTGGTCTTTTGTTTTGCCAAAGAAATTTATTTAGTAATTTGTCAATTTTTCGTAGAAATTCCTCAGACAGCGTTAATGGAAGCATATTTGAAAGGTAATTGACTATGGGGGTGATCATCATTTTGATGGTCTCAACTCGGCTCCACCACGTCAGGAATTTAGGATTCCAGCCCTCGAGAAGCCTAAAGTAAGTGCCTCATTATGTTTCAGGGATTCCAATAGGTCAGAGTTGAACTCCAGACCCAAATATTTTGCAAATTTAGGCTGCCAGCTAAGACCTGTGTTGGCGAACAGAGCCCTGGAAGAGAGACTATTTAGAGCAAGGATTTCAGATTTGTCTTTGTTAAGTTTGTAGTTAGAGACTTGGGCGTATTCATCAATGGTTTGGAGAAGGGCAGGGATAGATTGGGAAGCCCTTTCAGACATCATTAAGATATCGTCCGCATATGCTGCGACTTTCACCTTGAGATTATTGAAGGCAAATCCATGAATGTGGGGGTTAGATCTGATCTTGTGTAGTAAGGGTTCAAGACTTAGGATGAATAATGAAGGGGAGAGGGGGCAGCCTTGCCTCATGCCTCTTTGTAGCTTAATTGCAGAGGAAAGTAAACCACCAGACCTGACCTTAGCAGACAGACCACTGTATAGGGCCATGATCATTTTAGTGAAGGTATCCCCTAAATTAAATTTCTTGAGAGCTTCACGAAGAAAAGTCCATGAGACCCTATTGAATGCTTTTTCAGCATCGAGGGTAACCGCTACCATTTCAGAGGGGGCTAATTTAGCCTTTTCAATGATATGGCAGAGGAGCCGGGTGTTGTCATTGGAAAGTCTGTGTTTCATGAAGCCCACTTGTGAATTCCCAATTAGTCGAGGAAGAAGAGGCTCTAGTCTCTTGCAGAGAATCTTAGCGTAAATCTTTGCATCCAGATTAGTTAGAAAGATTGGTCTGTAATTTTTTACTTGAGTCGGGTCCTTCCCTTCTTTGGGGATTACAACGATAGTGGCTTCACTGGTGGTGCCGGATATGGTACCAGAATCGGCAAAATGTTGAAAAAGGGACAAGAGAGTTGGTTTAAGTACATGGGCAAAGGTTTTGAAAAAATTGGCCGTGTAGCCATCTGGGCCAGGGGCTTTGTTAATTTTTAACGAGCAAATTGCTAAATCTATCTCTTCCAGAGAAAAAGGAGAGCTTAGGCTAGCTTTTTCTTGATCGGTGATGGACGGGAGTGTGATGTCTCTAAGATAATCCGCGCAGGCGGAAGAGTCTGTCTCAGAGTCGTCTGTGTAAAGAGACTGGTAAAAATCTTTTAGTATTTCTAGTATTTTCTGGAGTCTGGTGTGCGCGATGTTAGATTTATCAATGAGGGAATCAATTCCCTTGCGATTTTGTTTATGTTTTAGGTAAGAGGCCAGAATTTTCCCAGCTCTGTTTGCATCGCACAGATTTAAGCTTTTGTATTTGTTGACCCAAATGCCTGCTCTCTCACTTAGGATTCTATTGAACTCATACTTTTTGTTGGTGAGTTTAGATAGGGTTTGAGGATCCATGTCAGATCTGTGGGCAGTCTCCAGAGATTCAATTTCTTGTTCAAGAGTTAGGAGCTCTTTGTTGTGTTCTTTGTTGATCTTAGTTTGTATATTAATAAGGGTGCCCCTTATCGTGGCTTTCAGTGCATCCCATTGGGTGGAGGGGAGGTATCAGAGCAGATATTGTCTTCCAGGTAGTTTAAGATGGTTTTCTCGATCCTCTCTTTTGAGGCAGCGTCTCTGATTAATTCATCATTGAATCTCCAGATCTTACTTAGGGTATTGGCATTGGTACCAGTAAAGGAGAGAGTTATAGCTGAGTGGTCCGAGACTAGCCTCGTTAGTATATCTGTTTGGTCGATTAGGTGTATATGGCGTTTGGATATCATTAGGTAGTCAATTCTGGAGTAGGATTTATGGGGGCTGGAAAAGAAGGTGTAGTCTCTAGTGTCCGGGTGCTGGAGCCTCCAGGAGTCGTGCAAGTTAAATCTTGCGCATAGTTTGTGTAGTGAATTTTGTGCCCTAGAGGGGTTAAAAATGGACCTGGATTTTCTATCTAGTGTTACATCCATGGGGAGGTTAAAATCGCCTCCCAAGATAATGAGGTCATTGTTGGGGATTTTACTTAGGGGTAGGGATAATGAATCCCAGAATTCTGGGTCATCTGTATTCGGGCCATATATATTAAGGACATGGAAGTGCCCTGTGGATTTAGTGAATTTAGATAGGACCCATCTTCCCCTCTCATCAGCCAAATATGATTCGGTGGAGAAACCTGCGCTCTTGGAGATTAAAGTGGCAACCCCGCCTTTTTTGCCTACACTGGGTGAGCTAACAATGTCAACGATCCAGCTCTTGTGAAAGTTCCTTAGCCCATCATTTGACATCTTAGTTTCCTGTAACAGGATTACATCCGGTTTCAGTTACAAAAGGTAATTTTCAATTTTTTTCCGTTTGATTGGGTGGTTAAGGCCCTGTTGCGTTTAGCAATACGATTTTAAAGTTATTATCCAAAGGGGAATTATACATGCAATGCCGGGCAAATATGGCTAAATGAGTGTAAGGCTAGCCAGAGTTTTGAATTGAGAGAAAACCCTTGGGAACCCTTGGGAAGCATTATGGAAGCATTATGGAAGAATTGCGAGGGAGGTATAAAGGCCCTGAACCCAGTGTCGATGAGAGTGTCGATGAGAGTGGATGATACTGAGTGAGATAAGTTATACTTTTCAGGAGTAACCTTGGGATGTGAATAAGCACCTGCGATAGCGGAATACCTACAGTGGGAATAGAATAGAATAAAAAAGGGGAGGAAATAAAAGAGACAAAAAACAAGAGACAAAAAGTAGACCCAGACTCCCAACCCCCTCACCCCCCCAACCCACCCACCCCAAAACATGAAAGAGAGGGAGACGACAGCGGATGAAAGCTGCCATCACTGGCAACAACAAGCAGCAAGCGAATAAAAGTAACATGTAAACTTGCGAACGATTAATGAAAACGGGCCATATAGGCTAATTAAGGCTGACACAGAGGTGGGCCATAAGCGCCAAATACTTCAAAAATAGCCGCAGTAACACTTCACAGAAGAGGAATCGCAGGTACAGCAACTATAAAAAGTATAGGTGAGCAGCCTAGTGGAATTCCAACTTATGTGGATTTGTTATGTAGATTTGATGTGGTGCGAGAGTTATATGGCATCGTGATGCGATATGATATGACATGACGTGATGTGATGTGAAGTGATGTGGTAATGTGATGTGATGTGATCTGATTTAGTAATATCCGTAACCAAGAGGAAGTGGAGAAACGGCATGATGTGATGTGATGTGATGACGTGATGGTGATGATGTGGTGATATGATGTGATGCGAAGTGATGCGTTGTCTTGTGAAATGGTGTGAAGTGACATTATGCACCTCGAGACCCTCGTGGGAGAATAGTGCACTTACATCTCCCTGATTGATTGATTGATACGGTAGGATATGTGCTGTGTTGTGTTATTTGTGTGATAAGCATAATGATAAATGATCTGAAATGATATGGTATGTGTTAAGGTATGAAATGAATGAGGAGCAGCGAAGTAAGGTAATATCAGGGAGCATCAGGAGACTTCAGAGGTAAAATCCAGTAATATCAGGTAGCATCAGGCAACAACAGGTAACCTCAGAGGAGATATCAAGTAACATGAGGTAACAACAGATAGCCTCAGAGGTAATATCAGAGTAAAAGGCCGCTTCTGAGGTTCTCCTTATACTCTGAGATTCTATAGATCAGGTAGCATCAGGTAACAACAGGTAACCTCAGAGGAGATATCAAGTAACATCAGGTAACAACAGGTAGCCTCAGAGGAAATACCAGAGTAAAAGGCTGCTTCTGAGGTTCTCCTTATACTCTGAGATTCTATAGATCAGGAATCACACGATCTCCACAGTCTTTAGATAGAGGCCGGATATGGCCTTAGAAAAGGATATAGAGTGGGAAGCTCTGTAGTGACATAGGATCATGGAATTGCAGACGCAGTACTGGCAGATTCAGGAGCAGATCCTGTGTCCATTGATGTGCAGCTTTTGTCATTCAGAAATATCCGAAGGTCATTTGAATTGGTGAAGATATGGTTTTTCCCGTTGTCGATAACTTTAAATTTCGCCAGACCAATGAACGAGGATTGTAGATTTAGAGACTTGAGGCTGGATCTGAGAGCTAGGAAGCCCTTCCTTGTCTCTAAAGTAGGTCTGGAGTAGTCCTGGGAAACGTAGATTTTCTGGCCTTGCCATAGGATGTGATTAATTTTGCGTACATAGTTGAGAATCAACTCTGCATGTTGGAATCTCAGAGCGCGGCACACAATTTGTCTGGTGATATTCTTGTTCGTAGGTCTGAATGATGGTACTCTGTGTGCCCTTTCTAGTTCAAAGTCTTTTTTGAAGGAGAGGCCTGTAACTTGGGGGAGCCATTTTTCTAGGAAATCCAGGCACGAGGTGGATGCGTCCTCTGAGCCTTCTGGCAGGCCAAAGATGCGTAGGTTCCCCCTCTGATTACGATCTTCCAATTCGGCGACGTCTTTATTCAGAGTCTCTGTAGTGATTTGTAGTTTTTGGATATCTCTTGTTGAGGAGTGGGATTTGTCCTCCATTGTGCTAATGCGGCCTTCTGCCTCTGAGAGTCTGGATTGATGGAGCCAAGTTTAGCTTTGATAGAACATAAATCCTGTTGCATGACATCCGTGTTAAGCTTGGTGAATTTCGCTAGGTCGTGGACCATTTCCAGTTTTTTTAGAATCATGTCCATTGTGCTGGTACCGTCACTTTTGTTCTTAATAGGGACGCCAGGAAGCGGAGGATCCGCTTTAGTGCGTTTATTTCCTGATTTGGTCTCTATTTCGGCCATGATTTTCCCTGGAGCAAGCCGGAACTGGGAGTGCGCCAGTGTGTACCTCTATTCTAGTCCCTGTTTCAGAGATGAGTTTTATTCTATTCCCTGTTTCACAGATGAGCTGACCGGAGACGGCGCGCTGAGGTCAGGTATTGGAGGACACAAGGGGATGTAGGTGACTGGAACCTGTTATCGGATCTTGTCAATGGGAGAATGTTGTGAGAAGTTTGTAAATGTCCAGCTGCGGAGGAAATGTCAGATGAAGAGATATGAGAGAGACCTTGGCGTTATGGCTCACTCTCTGTAGGTGGAGTGATATTTTAGATCACATAAATGTCCTTGTGTCCTTTATGGTGAGATTATGGCTCCTGGGTGGCGGCCAACTTAGGGTCAGGCAGAGTGGAATCTCAGTACGGAGGCCACACAGTTCGTAGTGTAGGGGAACTAACAACTTCCTGAATTAAGTGACTGAGAGGCTGGAAAACCATTGACTCTAGCCAAGGCAGCAAAGTCATCAGTGACTAGGGAGACCAAGAAAGCTGTGAGCCACGTGGCGGCCGCCATTACCAGGTCAGGCAACACGAAGATCTCATATTTTGATGTATTAGTGTTAATGCCCCCTTTATCAGTCTGATGTCAGCGGGTCACAGATAGCGAGGGGCAGCTTCTCAGGGATCATTGCTCTCATTTGGATCACTCCCGACATCGGTAATGCGCCGTGACCTCTTATAGCCGCACTGTAACGGCCGCCATTTTGTGCAGCAACCTGTCCTCACAGCTCCTCCTGTGAGGAAGATAGGAGATTGATAGGAGATCGAGCCTCTGCACAGGGAAGATCTTAGGCTCAGGAGATGCCCGCCGTCATCCGCTTCCTGGGTCAGTTAAGCACGGATGTCGTCCGCAACATCAAAAGGTTGGTAAGGCTGCCTGTCGGCCAGCAACAGTGGGAGCAGCGCAATTAAGCCGCCATTCGCCGCGCCATCCAAACCACGCCCCCCAAAAACAATGCATGTTATAACCCATCATTGCAAGGCCACTGAAGCTGGGGACAGTATCATATTCACTCCATGTAAATACTAACCATTGAAGTCACTGATGATAGTACCAACATTCAATAGCATTCATTATACTGTAAACCATCAACAATGAAAATCGACGATCATGTTGGAAAACATGTGTCCCAGAGTCTTTCTTTTACTGACAATGACCATCATGTTGGAAAACATGAGTCCCAGATTCTTCCTTTTACTGACAATGAAACTTTTAAGACCATCCAACAGGAATCCCTTTTTCCCACAGCCCCCTCAGGCTCTCCAGTGCAAAATCACCAGCTTCAAGAAGGCTTGCAAAGCAGAGAGAGTTCTCCCGGGGGCAGGCCTATAATGCCTTGGGAGACACAGGGTGAATTCTTGTGCAACATGCTTTTCTGCTCCCAGCTTGGATGGGAACAAACTGCTGATCTTTGGCTCCCACCCACAGGAAGGCAACACATTATTGACTGCAGGCAGGAGGCAGTGTGCCGGAGTGTCCAGCCCCCGCCGCATACACACAGGAATGGTGGGCAGGCAACACGCCCACACTTGACTCTTGTGTCCTGGGGAACAGAGTCCTCTAGGACATTACTGTTTTGTGTCAAGCACCAGAGGATGAGGTCCCCAGGGCCATAATCCATTTCCGGAAGAAGGGTCCCATGCAGGCACCCATGCTATCCTAGAGCTAATTTTGCTCCTGGCAGTGAGCCCTTGCCACCAGTGGCATTTTCATCAGACCTCCTGGGTGCTTTTTGTGGGGAGCATGGTTTGATGACTTTCAGCACCAGACCTGTGCTCTGCCTGGTTTCTGGTTCTCTATTATGTTTGTGGGGGCATCTTGCACAGCCCCTCTGCAGACAACAAGTAATCACCTACACTATGTAATTCAATTAAATCCCACAGATTCTCAGTAAACACTGCAGGCTACACTATGAATGCCCACTCACATTATAAGGTCTATCTCAGGTCAGTACGAATTCCTGAGGATCTCCTCTGCAACAGGCTACCTGTGTGTAGATACCAGGCTGCCAAGGCGATAGCCTCACACGTGCATCCTGTACATATGAGCACAGGCATGTGATCATGTGAATCAGCCCACATCCTCTTAACCTAACTGCGTAGCAGTGGCCTCATCTTTTTTTTTTTTCTTGTTTTAAACTTTCTTTATTGAAAGAAACAGGAATGATACAAAGTGTGAGGACAGATAACCCAGTGCCTAAGAACAAAAAGCATGACCAAAAAACAAAGTATGTCAGAACAGCATTAGAAACCACCCGAAGAGCCTTGGGGCAGAGTATGGTTGGGGACTTCAGCAGGAGGAACCTGCACTAATATCGGGGTGGAGTGTCAAAAAACAGAATGAAACAAGAGAAGATCCACTTGGCCCTTGGTCAACCAGGGTGGTAGGAGTGGCTGGCTGGGGAGAGAGGGGAGGTCGCAAGGGGAGGGGAGGTGAAAGAGGAAGAGCTTCCTTGGGAGCAGCCAGGGGGGAAAGGGGTAGGAGTAGGCGCAGGGAGGTGGCAAGGTGCTGCTCCAGGTCGACAGCCCCTCATGGCATCCTGATGAGGGAGTGGAGGTGGGTATGAGGGGAAACTAGGAGCAGTTGGAAAGAACAATTATCCCACAACTGGACAATCTATAGGCGAGGCGAAATGGCAGGGTGTCTAGAAGAATCCATAAGGCAAACCAAGCCCAGAAGGAGCGGCACCCAGAACTCCCCCGGTTAGAGGGGCGCAGAGATGCAGAGCCAAAGGGGATGAAGCAGGTTAAGGGATAATGGGCAGGCCATGGACAGAGGATGTCCAAGAGACATGTGGGCACTGAAAGCAGGCCCAGGGAGGGAATCAGGCAGTAGGAGGGGTGTGAGTCAGGGAGTGCTGAGAAAGGCTCTCCACATGCCTAAGAATCTATTGTAATGGTCAGTGAGTCTAGCAATGATCTGCTCATAAGCGGCCACCTGAAAGAATTCATGCAACCAGTCCTCCGGGTTTGGGCTTGCAGCAGCCTCCTGAGCCTCAGGATGCAGATTTTGGCAGTAGCCAAAGCTAACCAACTGGACTGTTGATTTTATACTTTCAGTGCCCCAGTGAGGCAATTCTGGTTGTGGCATCAGAGGACCAGTAGGCTGTCAGAGGGGGACAGTCCCAGAGGAGGTGAATGATATCTCCTTCCACCCTTATAAGTACCCTACTTCCGCAAGTAATCCAGCAATGGGGAGGAGGGCAGCTTCTGCTGAGGAGAGCCTGGGGCATGACGAAGACAGTGCATCCGGCGCTGGTAGTCACTAAAGTGGCTCATGAGAAGGCCATTCTGTTCCCAGGATTCTGCAAAGGACTTATAGTCCCTGTCTTTAACCAGGTTGGAAAGATGGTGGATCCCCCTGGATTCAAATGCTGGCCAATTGGGTTCCACCCCACCTAGCAGTAAAAAGGCGTTACACCACAGAAGGGCCTGAACATAGATGATGGAGTGGATCATCATCAGCCGGTGTGCCTTACTCCACACCTGGAGCGTGGCAGGCAGAACAGGATGGGATGTGATCAGTCTAGGAGCACCTCCTGTGTGCAGCCTCTTGACGCTGTGGAGATGGCCCAAAAGAGAGGATTCCAGTTGTACTCAAGTGTGCAAGTCCAAGGTGGTGTGTATAATGTATCTAAGTAGCGCTAACTGGAACGCCAACCAGTAGCACTGAATGATCGGCATTCGGAGGCCACCCTGCCAATTGGCCATATAGAGCTTCTCCAGCATCATCTGTGGCCTCTGGCTGCCCCACAGAAAGCTTTTTAGGGTTTTCCCCAGAGTGTTCATGAGTCGAGCCGTGATGCATAGTGGGACCATGTGAACAAGAGGGGCATCACATTCATTTTCAGGACTTGCGTGTGCCCCCAAAGGGGGACATCTAGCTGAAACCACCTCCCCGTGTTGGCCTTAAGGCTCGCGTGGAGGGTGCCAAGATTGCACTCCACCATGTCAAGGAGACCTGGGGTGACCTTGATGCCAAGGTAGAGAATGGAGGTGCGGGACAATTTCGAAGAGAGGTCTGCAATGGCAGCCGGGGGGGGGGGGTGAGCTGTAGGGGAAAGGGCATTGCTCTTGCCCCAATTTGTTCTGTACCACGAGGGAGAAGAAAAGTGTTTTATCAGAGCGAAAAGAGCCCACAGTGAGGTAGCAGAATGGGTCGGAGGGACCAGAATATCGTCTGCATACAGACTCAGTTTGTGCTACCCATTGAGGAGGGGATGCCTTGGATGTCAGCGGGAGTATGTATTGTGATAGTGAGGGGCTCTAGGGCCAAGATAAACAGAAGAGGGGACAAAGGGCATCCCTGTCTAGTACCCCGGTTGACCTCAAAGGGGGCAGAGGCATGGCTGTTGCAGGTGGGAACGGCTGTGGGATGATAACACAGCCTCTGAATCCTACTCAAGAACACCAGACACAACCCACAGTGCTGCAACACCTGGAAGATTAAGCCCACAGAATTCAAAGGTGGGACGCTAAGGGTACGATGGGGGACAAACCCAGCCTGTTGGCCAGCAACTTTGCTAGTACTCAACAGGTCTTTTTTTCTGGTTTGGGAATGAGTGAAATGGATGCCCTATTAGCTTTAGTGAGGACTTGTTAAGGTGGGGTCTCCTCAGAATACACCTTGCAAAGCAAGGGAGCCAGCATGTCCTTGTGGATCTTGTTGTATTCAGATGGGTAACCATCCAGCCCTGGGGCCTTTACATAAGGCAAACCATCAATCATCTCCAGAATTTCTTCTGGGGTGATGTCTAATATAGATAGAGTTACTTGTTATTTTATCAAGGTTATGTGAGGTTTCTGTTTTATTAATTGGGATGAGACGGAACGGAGTTGTGGATTAGAGTTCGCGGAGTTTTTGTTCAATTATGCAGAATTCCACGTAGTGGTACTCCGCCAACTACGCCCACCCTTAGTGATGTCAGCCTCCAAAGACAGACTCTGGTTGGCCGTGAGGCACGGTGTCACATTGCGGGACAGAAAATCAACAATGTCATCAAGGAGAAAAACTGTGTCAGAAGTATATAGGGTCTCATAGTAGGTCTGAAAGGACTCAAAGAAGTCCAGCAGGCGGGTGAGAAATTGACCATCCTCCTGCCGAATGACCGGTATAGAACTTGAGGCATTTTGCTGCTGCACAGCCAGGAGTCAGCCTTCCTTCTCACCCCATTCATAATGGCATTGCTTTAGGTGGAAAAGCGCTGTTTCCACTTGAAAGGTATACAGTGTGTTGTGCTTGTACTTGCTCAGCAGCAAGACCTGCAACGGAGCCTGCGAGGGCGACTGGGAGTAATTGGCAGTACGAGAGGCAATGGTAGAATCCAATTGAATCTGTTGTTGTGAGGCCATGCGCTTCTGCGGGGAGGGATCAAGCCTCAAATTCCCCCAAACCTTAGCTTTACCAACCCCACTCAGGGTGCCTGGTCAGTCAATGGACCCCTTATTGATGTCTAGAAAGGAACAGAAGTAAGAGTGCAATCTCTCCTTGCCCACGGAAGCCTTGTAGTATGAAAGATTGAGGTGCCAGTTTGGGGAAGTGGGTGGATGATACTCAAGTCCAGGTGGAGTTGAATCACATTGTGATCAAATACCCCAGAGGGAATGATAGCAGTGTCTACCAAATGGCAGACCAATGCTGCATTGATGAGTAAGAAGTCTTTTCTAGACTGGGTGCCGTGAACTCCTGAGGTATAGGTATAGTCCCTCGAGGTTAGGGTGGAGTAATTTCCACAGGTCTGTCAAAGAAAAGTCTTACACCAGATCACGGAGAAGGCCTCTCACTGTGGTGTTGTGGCATAGGGGTTGTTTGGATCTGTCCATGAAGATGGCAAAAAACATGTTCCAGCCTCCCCAACTGAAGTTTTGCTTTGGGGTGTTGTTGGAAGATCCTAGTCAAAGCAGCATAAGTGGGACTCTTGGAGTGAGTCTGGTGTAAATGGAGCCTATGAGTAGGACACAATCATAAATAGAGACCTTAATAAAGATAAAGTGGCTATGAGGGTCACGCCATATGCGGAGGGACTTAGTTGGTTAATGCTTAGCCATCAATATGGAGACTCTGCCCTTGTGGTAGATTTTGTGAGAGGGAGCCTCCCCCACCTCAGGTTGAACTTTGCATGCATGGTATTCTCATCCCCCAGTCCCTACAGAGTTTCTGACTCTCCTTGTACGGTATGTCGCACTCCTGCAGGAGAGCAATGTCGGGCTTCAGGGAGCGAGCATGACTAAAGATCTTCCGATGTTTTGTGTATTGAGTGAGAGCATTCACGCTCAGGGAAATCACCATCAGGTGGTGGAACAAAGTCATGAGCCCCAACTGAGGGTGCCTACAAAGAAAGCATGAGGGGAAGAAGCCAGTGATTAAAGAGGCAAGAGGAAAGGCAGGAAAAGGACAGGAGGAGGAAAGAGGCACCATTGGGCAGGCGTCCAGCAGCCTGCTGTCAGGGGGAGGCAAACCTACTATGAACGGCCCAGAGGGGGTGGCCAGGGTGCTGAGAGCACAACAGCAAGGGTGTGCTAAGAGCATAGTGCGGGAGGGGGGCTGACGCTTAGTCTCAGGGCCTAGTGTGGGAGCAACAAAAAAAGAAAGGGACCATTAAGTGACCATGTGAGGTCATAGCCAGTGGGATGGAGGGGGAAGTGGTTCAGTGTGTAGCAGACTGACCTGACCCAGCAGAGAATCATGAGCATGAGGTCTCTTCAGCAGAGGCTGCGAGTTTCAGGGGGGACTGGGAGTTTTCCCTCAGTTGTGATTTCTTGTGAGACTTCTGCCCATCCAACCATTATCTGGTGACCTCTGTCAGTCATTGGCATTCCTTGGAGGGAGACCCCAACTAGCACACTTCCTGGGGCAGAGGCAGAACGCCGACTAGGCCTGCAGCGGGACCGAGTCCATGTCAGTTGACACAACTGCCTCCAGATACCCCTCCAGTTGACCAGGATTGTGGAATTCTGTTCTTTTGTTGTCATGGGTGAATAGCATGACCTCTGGATCCAGGAGGATGTAACGGATGCCAAGTTGATGAAGACGATGCCGTGGCTGGAGAAAGGGCATGCGTGTGGCCTGTGTCTTGCTGTGCCCATCATGAAGAAAAGAGCAGTGCTTTTTTTCCACCTGGATCACTTGCCAGGCCTGCTGATGCCTCAGACAGCAGGCGATCATCTGCCTCAGACCCTCATTGAGAGGAGGCCAACGCTGATGGATCCTGTGGTCCCTCTGGAATTCCAAGCTCCAGGCAGGATTCAGCCATAACCAGCCTGGCATTGAAGGAGGCAATGTCCTGGTGAATATTCTGCGTGTCGCCAAGGTTTTGGAAGTGTTTTCAGCCACTTCTGACAGCGTGGCCTTAAGCATCCAGAGTTCCCTCTGAATCACATCCAAGGTGGTATCCAAGGAGGGGTCAACTTCCTTCCCCGGTTTAGACTGCTTCCCCATTACCACCTCCATGAACAAGAGCTGCCTAGTGGACTTCAAAATGGTGGTGGGAGGCCAAGGAGAGTAGAGATAATCCAGGAGCAGCACTATGCAAGGAGGGAGACAGAAGGGGCCAAGCAAACAACTACAACCAAATCCGAGGGTGGGCACAGACGTGATGGGACGCCGCATCCAAGTGAGACCAGCCAAACGATATACCCAGGGAGTGTCTCAGAGGAAGGCCAATCACACCATCCAGTCAGGAAGATTGAGAGGGCACCCTTCTGATCCGAAGCTGCAAGGGCATCAGCAGGCCCCTTGTTAGAAATGGGGGTCTCTAGTTGGCAGAGGTAGGTACCTTTGTCCAAATACGGACCCTTGCTTCTAGTCAGGGTAAGGGGGATACACACTTTAGAAAACCCCTGCTCACCCCCTTGGTAGCTTGGCATGAGCAGACAGACTTATCCCAAAGGCAATGTGTAAAGTATTTGTACCAACACTCACAGTAACACAGTGATAACACCACAAATGGACACCACGCTGGTTTAGAAAAATAAAGTATCTTTATCTAAACTTAACAAGACCAAAGCGACAAAAATCCAACATACAAGTATTAAGAAAAATTGCTTTCAAAAGGTTTTAGCAACTGAGTCCATAGAAAACTATGGATGCGTGATTTCTTGCAAAGTACCTGTTGTTGCGACAAAATTCACCAAGCCAAACAGCTGCAGCGATGAGAAGCGTAGAAAAACAAAGAGATGCGTTGTTCCTGAGACCTTCGTGGATGCGATGCGACAGTTCCGCTGTACACAGGGGAGTGATGCGTCGGGTCCGGTCTGTAGGGGGAAGTGATGCATCGATTCTGATATGACTCCGATCCGCAGGTGATTCGTCAGGGAAAACTTGCCGCACAGGGACGATGCGTGGAAATCCGGGATGCGTCGGCGAACGATGCGCGGCGGCGAGCGCCGATGCGTCGACCTTTTCAGCTGAGATCCCTTGATGCGTCGATTCTTGCCGCGGCGACAGGTGCTGCAGCAGTTTCAGCAGCAGTGCGGTGGTGCGGGGAGATTCTTCTCGCACCACGGCATTGCATCGGAAAAACTGTTGCAAGAAGAGCGATGCGTCGATTTTCTTGTTGCTGCCTTGCTTTCCAGCTCCCAGTAGTAGAAACAAACTCTAGAGGCCACACACAGCCACAGGCATTCCTGGCAGGTCAGAACTCCCAGCAAGGAAGTTCAGGGGAGCTGGGGGTGAAGTCTTTGTGTTCCTGAGACTTCAAAACAGCAGGCAAGCTCTACTCAAGCCCTTGGAGACTTTCCTCAAGCAGGGGACATGGCACACAGCAAAGTCCTTCTCCTTTCCTTGGCAGAAACAGCAACTGCAGGCCAACCCCAGACACACAGCAAGGGCAGTACTTCTCCTCAGTTTCTCCAGCTCTTCTCCTTGGCAAAGGTTCCTCTTGATTCCAGAAGTAGTCTACAATTCAGGGGTTTTAGGTCTAATACTTATACCCAAAAATGTATTTGTTCTCTTTGTGCAAGGGTCTCTGAGCCCAGTCCAAACCAGTTCTGTCCTCTCTGGTGCAGCTGCCCAGCAGGAGGTGGAGACAGCATTGTGTTAGGCAGACAGGCCCTATTTAGGTGCAAGGGAAATCTCCTCCCACCACTCTAAATGCAGACCGGGCCTATTCAGGTGCTAGTGAGAACTCTCCCCCCTACTCTGAATGCAGCCCAGGTCTATTCAGCCCAGCCCTGACTCATTCAGACTCCTGGAGCCACTGCACCTCCCCAGCCCCTGTCACTCCAAAGACAGACAGTCAATACACAAACAGGCAGAGGCACACAGAATGGTTAAACAAGAAAATACCTTTTTTCTAAAAGTGGTATTTTCAAACACAGAATGTAAAAATCACCCTCACTAAAAGATGCATTTTAACATTCTGAGTTCAGGCATACTAAACTTTATTTTCCTACCTTGTTCCCAGGGGCAGTTAGGTTTATAATATGTTATAAATAAACTCCCCATTCTGTCCTATGGGAACAGGTAGGTAGCCTTGTAATAGTGAAAAACGAAATTGGCAGTAATTCACTATCAGGACAGGCCACACATATCAGGGCATGTCCTACCTTTCACATACACTGCACCCTGCCCACAGGGGTACCTTGGGCCTACCTTAGGGGTGACTAACATGTAAGAAAAGGGAAGGTTAGGGCCTGGCAAGTGGGTGCACTTGCCAAGTTGACATGGCAGTTAACAACTTCGCACAGACACTGCAGTGGCAGGTCTGAGTTTCCTTTTCAGAGCTACTCATGTGGGTGGCACAATCAGTGCTGCAGGCCCACTAGTAGCATTTGATTTACCAGCCCTGGCACACTTAGTGCACTTTAGTAGGGACTGACCAGTAAGTCAAATATGCCAATCATGGATAACCAATCATGTTCACAATTTACACAGAGAGCATATGCACTTTAGCACTGATTAGCAGTGGTAAAGTGCCCAGAGTTCTAAAACCAACAACAACAAGTCAGGAACAAATAGGAGGAAGAAGCAAAACATTTGGTGATAACCCTGCAAAAAGGGCCAAGTCCAACACAACCCCCTTCCAGCCTAATGCCAGGGTAGACCAATCCATACCTCGATGGGCTTCCCTGCTTGGGGCGATAGAACATGGAACCTGGCCCGCAACAGCAGGGGTCTATTCCCGTTCGAAGCCTTCCTGAACCCAGTTGGATCCCTCTATCCATATTCTTAGGGCCCACTAAGCTGACCCATGGGGAACCCTCCTCTTCACCTGTGGACTCCATCTATGCAGCACCTAAACTTACTTTGCTCACCGATGTGTCCCAACAGGCAGACAGTACCCACATAGCCAACACAGTGGTGTGGCCCCGTCCACCCCTGGGGTGTGACTCCTGTCCCCCTCCCAGGGGCAACTCTGTCCACCAGGACAGCAAGCCACAGTGGCCACTGAAAATTGTCAGTGATGAGAGCCAGGCCTCATGCCTTTCAGGCCTCTCTGACCTCTGTGGCGTCAGAAGGTGGGAGGCAGTAGCCCCAGGTGCCTGGCACCCTTTCTTTACTCTCCCTCCTGCCAAGTCAGGTATGGCATCCTGACACTGGCCCACCAGCCCAGGGTCTGTACCCTGCGGCTGGACAAGAGAGTGGGGTGGGCTCTCCCACACCCTGTCTTCCTCCCTGGGGCTCTGCACCTTCCCACCTGGAGCGGTACCCCCAGGCAACCCAGGACTTCCGGGGGAGTACACCGACCCCCCACAAGGGAAACACACTCCTCATGAGTTGTATGAGAGTCTGCCTGGTGCAGTTCTCCAGCCTCTTGTCCACTTGACAGAGCATGAAGACCTCCTATGCCAGAAGTTGCCTCACCAGGGTCAGTCCTGAGGTGCTCTGACCTCAGAGCTAGCAACCCCTTACCCACTGGCCCTTCCAATGGGGACAGCGTCCCCCCTCACCCTTTTCTCTGGACTCATGCACCCTCCCCACTGGAGCGGTGCAGCCAGGCACCAGAACTGGTGAGATGCTTGCTACAGCAGTCCCCCCCAGTTTCCCCGGACACTTTTGATCCCCCTCAGGGGATGGCCTCTCGGTACAGACTAGGTCCCCCTCTTGGTGTTCACTCATGGAACCAACCAGGCCCAGGGACTGAGTTTCAGGTACCTTGGGACACAGTCCACTCCCACTCCTTCTCCTCTGAGACAGGACATGGGACCCTACACCCCTCCCACTACTCCAGGACCTATCTGGGCTACCACAAACTTCCCCTACCTCACTTGGGGGCTGATTACGATGGCGGGCGGAAGCACATCTGCGGTGCTGGCGGTGGCGGAAAATGCCCTTTTCCGCACTCCATCGGCGGTCCTTGCGTCCGCCGTATTACGATGGGCAAAGATAGCCGATTTCCCGTCTGCTGCGGTGTTTCGGGAACCGCCAGGAATCCCCTTCCGCAGCGGTGGTGGACGGAGCCAAAAGGGAGGGACCGCCATGCGGAATGCGGTTACGACCACCGGTAGTATTAAGATGCCACAAACAGCCCACCACACCGCTGCGGAGAATCCGGCCAATCGAGGATGGAGGTGGCAGTACAGCGGATAGCTCCATGTGTTCCTGTCCGCTGGGGAAACGGCGGTCTTTTGCCTTTCCGCAGCAAATCTGACCGCCGCGGTCGGATTTTCAGTTTTTCCGCCGCTGAATCCTGGAATCCGACCGCCGCGGTAGGGAGTTTCTGGCGGTGCATCCTAATCTGGCCGGCAGTTATGCCGCGGTACCTGCGGGCGGTAATTTCCCGTTAGCACGGCGGTCAGAATGCTTTTCCGCCCGCCATCAAAATCAGCCCCGTGGTTGGGGAAAACCTGAGCCACCCCCTTCAGGATCACTCCCAAAAGCTTCTTCAGACCCTCTGGAATCCACCAAAAGGTCTACCTCCAGTGCAAGCTCCCTGGGGTCAGAGAACTCACACTCCACCGGCTGTTGTCATGGCTCTGCAAAACAGGGACCTAAAATATGCTCTCCAACAATTGAATCACACAGCCCCACACAAGTGTTGACCAAGCTACTCTTTGCCTCACCATTCAGTGCCTCACACAAGTACCTCACATCACCCTCCTGAGACTGGCAAAACAGTGTCTGACTGTTTCTGTCACTCAACCCACACTCTTCTGGGCGGTCTCCATACTCACATACCAAAGCTTCTACCATGGGGGAACCCCTCCCCCTGCACCTCTCATCTAGAGTCAGAAGAGTGTCCCTCCCACCACTAGGAATATGAATCCCTGTGCCAGTTCCCCAATCCACCTTAGGGACACTGTGCACCACTGCAGCTACCTCATAACCCTGAACCCCTTGGTGTTTGTCAACCCCCTCCTTCAATTCAGGCGTCACATCTCTGGGTGTGTGTACTACTCTCTCAGCACTAGACACTACGTTTTTGCTGCCACCATCTGAGCTGGACTCCACCTCCAACCCAGCCAAGCTCACTTCATGAGCTAAACACTTTTCTTTTTTCTTGGCTAAGACACTCATATCAAGCTCTCTCATTCTCAATTCATGTGCCAAAAGCAACTTCCTTTCTTCCAAGGCACGAGCGTTCTTGCTCTCCTCTGCCTTTAGTCTCATGACCTCCAATTCATGATCCCTGGCCCTTTGCCTTTCCTCCAAATTCTCTGGAGAAGAATTCCTGGAAGAATGATTGCTGTCAGTCCTAGAGGCTGCTCTCCCAACAGGCCAATTGTGGGATCTGAAACGGCCTTCTGGCACACCCCCATCCACATCTGCATCATCTGTCTCCCCAGCTTCTCTGGCCTCCCACCAGGCCCCTAAGGCCTTCTGTAGTTCCTCTTTCCTAGAGTTGCTCCTCATGGGACATCCAAAGCTCCTGCAGAACTGCTTGAGTTGCTCTACTTTGTAATTACTTAACATTTCAATGTCAAACTCCAGTTCTGCAGCCTCACTTGCTGGTTTACTACTCAGAGACATGGTGCGTGGATACTCATGGATCAGATTAAAAAATAGAACAAAAATAAAACAGTATATGGTTACGTAGTGGTCTGCGCTAAACTAGTGATGAAAACCAATCACTGTCGGTCAAGTACAAATACAAGTTCAAATCCTCACCGCTGACCATGAATGTTAGAAATGGCATCATAGTAGAACTTAACTCAATGAAGAACCTTGCTTGCCTTTGTGTAAATCCATTCATTAGTTTTTGAGAAATTCATATTTTAAAAGTGTCCCAATCTGGGCATGAAGATGTTAAATTTTAGAGGCATCTGGACAGTTGATAAGTGGAGCTTTGCAAACCTCGTTTTGTGCAGGGAAATTTTCGTAATCTGCTTTTGTGTAATTATCTGAAATTAATGCAAAACTGCACAAATTTATGGGCGATTACATGAAATGGATATTTGCGTATTTACTGCAATTTTTACTGTGAATTGCTCTATTTGTGGTAAATATACACCGCATATGGCACGTAATTATGTGAATGGCATAATTTCAGGACATTTGTGAACGAGCCTGATGCAAAATTTCCATATTATGGGAATTACGCCAGGGTAATTTAAATTTCACTTAGGTCTAATTTTGCGGATCTCAGTCAACCCAAAATAAAAAAAAATATTGAGTTCTGATTGGAAGAAGAAGCTTTCACTTTCCTTATTCATTTTGGCTCCACTAACCAAAATGATCGGGTTGCCTGACTGCAACACGTAGAAAAATGTTGTAGCCACCAGAGGGAGAAAGATGTAACTCTGAAATGAAATGTTAGCCAATATTGCCATTGCCTTGCAAAATACTGTTTTTATACTACAGCATTTTGTACAATACAAAAATCTATATATAAAAATATACATTTGTCTGTGCTTATAACCTTGGAGCATTTTGATAAATCTGCACAAAACGTTTGAATCATATTGAGAAACTGGTTAAGTGTTGGCACGTCAAGTTTTGTACAGCTCCCTCCCAGGAACATAAAGAGACAGGGAACAACAAAATCAATCTTTCTCAGTTTACTTCCAATTGGAAAATTTGCTCTGTGCAACTGAAAAATACCACCAAACTTGTCATGACTCTGGAACTTCACTTAGAGGAGTGTCTTTGCTTGGTTTAGGGTAAATTTATTTAGTAGTTTTTTAGAAACTAGTGTAACCAAAAGTGTCAAACTTGCTTCAAAGTTTTAAAGTATAGCGGTATCTTGATCATTAGCTTGTGGACTGTTCAACAACCTCTGTTTGCTTACTGTTCACAGGCCTAAATTTAAAAAATAAGAAATTTCATTGGACATGTTAACTATTTCTCTGGCCCGCAAAACCAGAAAATCTGATTGGCTGGCCACAACAGGTATACTTTGGAATTTGTTGTCACTACAGGACATGGGGCTTTGCATCATGAAACATAAAATGTAATGACAATAAAGGGGCAGAGTGAGCTCCAGGATTATGTGAGGACACAAAGGGACCCCATAGAGTTCAAATAATTTAAAAAATAGGTCATCGTGCTGGGTTCATGAACCTTTGTCTCTGGAATCTCTAGGCAGTTTATGAGCTTTGAGGTTTTCCAAGTTTTCAAACTTTGAGCCAAGTTTGCAAACTACAGCAAATTCCTAGACCTTTTCTGGGTGCCATGCCACACTTCATTATCTATGTTGGATTACCTTACAAAATTCTAAAATTCTGAGATGAGTTTGTGATTTAAACACCAGGGACATGAGTTTGCAAACTTGATAACTTGAACCACAGTCACATTTGATCGCCATTTAAATTTATTAAATGCATGTTTTCCTCAGTGTATATTTTTTAATATGAGGGAACTTTGCCACATTAGGATTTAGAAGGTGTGTTCTTTGTGAACTTGTTTTATAAAAAAAACAATCCGGAACTATGAGTTCAAACTCAAATTCCTGGGAACTGCAGGCCTCATGATGAAAGAGAAAATTCTTTTAATGTCCACAAACATCTGGCTGAGTTGATATAGTTTTAAAATTATTGAATTAAAAAGTTATTGCAATTCAATCATACTATAGAACACATAAAACACAAGAGGAGCGGGTGAACTCAGATCATTCGAATTTAAATACAGAAAGAACAATCTGAGCTGCTCTTTGCGTACCGATTAATGTGCAAATTACTTTTAGCATAAAAGGACCTCATGGGCGTAACACTGTCTTCCACCAACCTTGTTATGAATGTAGAACTTCACTTGGAGGAGTGTCTTGGTTTAGGGTACATTTATTTAGTAGTTTTTGAGAAACTAGTTTAACCAAAAGATGTCAAGCTTGCTTAAAAGAATTAAATTATAGAGGTATCTTGATCATTAGCTTGCATACAGTTCACCAATCTCGGTTTGCATACTGTTCACAGGCCTAAATTTAAAAAATAAGAAATTTCATTGGACAAGATGACTAATTCTGCTGTTATCCATTTCCAAAACCAGACTCTGGCCCACAGACCCAGACAATCTGATTTGCTGGCCACAACAGATATATCTTGGGATTTATTGTCATTGCAGGACATGGGGCTTTGCGTCATGAAACATAAAATGCAATGCATATAAGGGGGCAGAGTGAGCTCCAGGATTATGCGAGGGCACAAAGGGACCCCCTAGAGTTCAAATAATAATAGGTCATCGTGCTGGGTTCATGAACCTTTGTTTCTGGAATCTCTAGGCAGTCTATGAGCTTTGAGGTTTTCCAAGTTTTCAAACTTTGAGCTAAGTTTGCAAACTACAGAATATTCCTAAACCTCTTCTGCGTGCCATGCCACACTTCAGTATCTATGTTTTATTCTCTTCCTAAAATCTCAAATTCTGAGATGAGTTAGTGAATTAAACACTAGGGTCATGAGTTTGCAAGCTTGATATCTTGAACCACAGTCAACAAACCCAAGGCACCCAAACCAGCCCCACGACCACCACGAAGGAACTGGAGCAAGGTTACTGACGAGCAACTTAACTCCACCCTCACCCGAGACAACTGCACCTGGGCACCCGACGCAAACAGCGCAAACGACGCAGCCAGAGAACTCCACACCTGGATCTCCAACTGCGCAGATGAGCTTGTCCCGCTACGCAACCCCGACAGACAACGCCCCAGGAAAGCCGCCTGGTTCAAAACCGCTCTCCAAGAAGCCAGACGCACCTGCAGACGCCTGGAGAAGAACTGGAGAAACACCAAGACAACCGAAAACCACACCACCTACAAGGACGCTATGACGGACTACCACAACCAGATCAGAGCCACCAAAAGGAACTTCATCCACAACAAAATCCTGGCCAACTCCACCAACTCCAAGGAACTTTTCAGTGTCATTCAAGAATTCACCAACCCACGCAGCGAAGCCACAGACATCACCCCATCCCAAGACCTCTGCGACAAGCTTGGAACCTATTTCCACCTCAAGATCAAAAACCTCTACGACAACTTCATCGACCATCCACCAGGCGCCACAGTCGGCCCCCCGGCCCCCAGAAACACCAGCCAGCCCACCATCTCCAACTGGACACCGATCACGGCCGAAGACACCGCCTCAACCATCAAAAACATCCACTCGGGGGCCCCCACCGACCCCTGCCCCCCTCACATCTACCGCAGAGCCGTGGCCGCCATCGCACCCAAACTACAACGCGCCATCAACACCACCTTCAAAACAGACACCTTCCCAGACGACTGGAAGCGCGCAGAAGTCAGACCCCTGCTCAAGAAGCCCACAGCTGACCCCACCGACCTCAAGAACTATCGGCCCATCTCGCTCCTCCCCTTCGCAGCCAAAGTTGCAGAGAAAACAGTCAACAGGAAACTGACACAATTCATTGAAGAGAACGCCGTCCTCGACCCGTCCCAATCTGGATTCCGAAGCAACCACAGCACAGAGACCGCCCTACTCGCCACCACAGACGACATCCGCACCCTCCTGGACCAAGGCCACTCCGCAGCCCTCATCCTACTCTACCTATCAGCGGCCTTCGACACCGTCTCCTATCGCACACTAGTCGTCAGACTACACGACGCAGGCATACAAGGAACAGCCCTGGACTGGATCCGATCATTCCTCACCGGAAGAAGCCAAAGGATCAGACTCCCACCCTTCCTCTCCGACCCCACGAAAATCACCTGCGGAGTCCCACAGGGTTCATCACTGAGCCCCACCCTCTTCAACATTTACATGGCCCCCTCGCAGCCATCGTCCGACAACACGGCCTCAACATCGTATCCTACGCCGACGACACCCAGCTCATCCTCTCCCTCACCAAAGACCCCACCACTGCCAAACTCAACTTCCAGAAAGGAATGCAAGACGTCGCAGTCTGGATGACCAACAGCTGCCTGAAGCTCAACGCCGAGAAGACAGAAGTCCTCGGCCTCGGTACCACCCCTTCTGCATGGGACAGCACCTGGTGGCCGACTGCCCTTGGAAGCCCACCTACCCCCTCAGACCACGCCAAGAACCTCGGCCTCGTACTCGACTCATCACTCTCCATGAACCGACAGGTCAACGCCGTCACCTCCAGCTGCTTCAACACCCTCCGCATCCTCCGCAAGACCTTCAAGTGGATCCCCCCTGAGTCAAGGAAGACAGTCACCCACGCACTCATCACCAGCAGACTGGACTATGGAAACGCACTCTACGCCGGCATCAACAAGTCCCTACTACGCAAACTCCAGACAGTACAAAACACCGCCGCCAGACTCGTCCTCGGCATCCCCGACTACGAACACATCAGCCAACACCTACGAAGTCTCCACTGGCTCCCCGTGGAGAAAAGAGTCACTTTCAAAATCCTCACTCACGCCTACAAATGCCTACACAACAACGGACCCAAATACTTCAACGACAGAATCAACTTCCACGTACCCAAAAGAAACCTCCGATCTTCCAACCTCGCACTGGCCGAAACCCCGCGCATCCACAGAGCCAGAGCAGGCGGAAGATCCTTCTCTCACATTGCAGCCAAGACCTGGAACGAGCTACCGGCAGACATCAGACGTGCCCCCTCCCTGAAAACCTTCTGGAAGACCCTCAAGACCTGGCTCTTCGGCTAAACAGATCTGCGGACCCCCCCTCAGCGCCTTGAGACCCTCACGGGTGAGTAGCGCGCTTACAATTCCCTGATTGATTGATTGATTGATTTGAATACCTTTTAAATTTATTAAATGCATTATTTTCTCAGTGTATATTTTTTGAATATGAGGGAGATTTGTCACATTATGCCTTAGACGGTGTGTTCCTAGTGAGCTTGTTTTATTAAAAAAAAAATCCGGAACTATGGGTTCAAACCCAAATTCGTGGACACTGAAGGCCTCTTAATAAAAGTAAAAATTCCGTTACATTAGTTTTTAAATTCAAAATAGGTTATTAAATATTTCAAGAAATTCAAAGAGCTAATGAACTCAAATACTAGCCATTGTAGGTCAGGAACCTGATTGTGACTATATTTGTGGTTCAGTCAAATTAATCATTTTCTCATATATGGGTTTTAGTAAATGGGAAAAATGAAAGGCATTTACATTATTTACACCTTATTGTCAGGATTGGCTGTCAAGCACTTAGCATAGGGCTACCAGTGAATACACTGCGTTTTAGTACAATAATATTTACATTAAAAAAACTGGCTAATCTCATACATTTTAATCAAAGCATGCTTTTTCCAATGAAGCCCTATGATGAGAACAGGACGAAGGAGATGGCCCCCATGAGCTGGGTGGGGAGGGGGGAGCTTCAACTTTGTCTTCCCTGCTACGCCCATTTAGTGTGAAGACATGGCAGACAGGTCACTAGAGAATAGCTTTTATGATTAAACGTGAATTATCAGGGGTCATTGCTAAACATACCCATGAATTCTAGAATCTATTTGTGTTGCTAGTTATGAAGGCTTTGTGATGAACATAGATATTTATTAATAGATATAGCTGAAGTTTAGAAAACATTCTGCCAGTTTCCTTCTTGGGATTGGTCCCCTTATTCTTTCTTTCTCCTTTAGTTTCTCTTGAAGTCCCATTTCCAATTATCCTGGATTTATGGCCAGGTGTGTCCCCCTCCCTTTTTACCAGTCCTTCACCCACTGCTTCTCTTCACCTTCTTCCATTGTTTGTATCCATTATCATCATCAACATAAGCTTTATTCGACAATACATGTCATAAAAGCTGTGTACATAAAAACACTAACTTCGCAATTAAACATTGGCTAAAAAATGAATTAATTGAATAAAATCAATACATCATGATATATATTAAAATACAAGAAAGAGTTAAAAATAAGTTAAAAACGTGTGCACAATATTATTGTAAGTTAAAACAAATATATTTTTGATACTTTAAAAAGGTACCAACAGACCTAAAACATATTTCATCATCACAGATGACATGATCCTGCATTCAGTTATTTGCAGGGTGCAGTTTGGATCTTATTATCCACATCCATCTTAAAAATGTTGCCATTGGTACTGCATAGGAAAGGGATGGGTCAGTATATAGGATCTCATGGCTATGCTCGACGAGCTGATGCCCATATTCCTACAAGGCGGCGCTAGCCATACTTTGTGAGGTGCGACATACGCAGGACATACAAACAGCACTTGTGAATAAGTTTCTTCCATATCAGTGCAGTTTGGACATTTATTGTCATCAGTGGCAGACCATTTAGCAGTAAAAGGGTAACCATCCTACTCTAAACTGGAAATCCAGTTTGCGGTCTAGAGGCTTAGAGATTACATCCCAATAACTCTCAGTGATCTGGCAGGATTTTATTTGTAAAAACTTCCCTGTCAGCGTTGTACCATCACTTTTTCTGTTAGCATCTTGTTCAATTAGTTCCCAATACCTTTGCTTAATTAAATCTTTTGATGGAAACTGGGTGCTGTTAGGGGTTACCCACAATGACGACATTCTCATGCTGCTTAGAGATCTTCTAATGTCACGCAACCAGCTGATTTTGTGGAAGCGATCAACCTCCATTATGTCTCTAAGACCTTCTGCAAAAATGGCCAGTTCTGGCGTGCACCAGATTCTACGCCAGTAAAGGATGGGGCGTAGTCTTGCTAAGTCAACCAGTGATTTTCTGCCTAGGTCATGACGCAGGGGGAGCATAGGTGAACTTTGGGGTAGGCTTGTGATCCCTCGGATAAACCTGTTCTCTGATGAAGCTAGTTGAGACAATTTCTCAAAGCCCCATAACTCGGCACCATGTAGGACTGAGCTCACTACCTTGGAGCTGTAAATCTGCAGCACCGGGGTGAGAGGCTTAGTCAGTGATGTTTTAAATTCCTTGGTCACAACACCGGTTAATTGCCGGTGTTAGAGCCATGGTGTCGATATGTGGCCTCCAACTCAGTCCTTTTTGCAAGGTAATGCCTTAATAAGTAAATGCATCTACCTGCTCCAAGGTAACCCATCCATTACCATGCCACCCTTAAATGACCTATGTTGGTTGAAGGTCATAAACTTTGTTTTTGTAGTGTTCATTTTTAGACCACGTAATAAACAGAATTCTTCGAAGCGCTGCAGTGCACACTTTAACCCACTCGGTGTTTAGATATTATGAGTGTGTCCTCCGCAAACATTCAAATTGGGATTTTTTTACCTGCTAGGACTGGTGCATCTGTGGAAATGGAAGATAAAAAATTGACAATTCCATTGATCTTGCCCTTCACCTTCTTCCATTGTTTGTATCCTTTTCTCACAATCTATGGGAGAACTTGTTCTAATTTTGCCCGTGAAGCTGAAGGAAGAGGGTACCTTTTATGTCAATCCATCTTTGTGTGCATGATTACTCAAATTTAATGTTACAACTCTGCAACTATTTCAAAGCTCATGAGGATCCAGTAGTTGTAGGACAACTAACTTTGTCACTCTGGACACCCATAGAGAAAATATGATTGAAACTCTGACTCTGATTCGAGTATTTATCTTCAGTATGGAATGTTGTAGGGGGACTTGGACGCTGAAGATGGAGGTCATGTGAGCCTGCTGCTCCGTGCCGGGCCAGCATTTATCCTTATCCATCTGAGCAGCAGAATGCTGAAGGACGGCCCGGGGTATATGCCTGGGTTTGGTAGCCCCTGCGCATAACCTGAGAGGGAGGCGGCTGCCAGTCTGCTTGTTGGTTCGGAGGTATTAGTCGCTCATGACCGCCGCTGCTCTCACTTCCAAAATGGTAGTGGCATGCTGGCATTGCGACCGAAGGTTGGACAGTGCCTGGCCCGGATCCCCTGGGTGTGCTCCGGACGTCGGGGAGGCCTTGGATGGTTCAAGGCAAGCTGGTGTGGCCGGTACACCCTGCACCTCGATTCCCTGCTGTCAGCGCTGGAGGGATGCAGCTGGCCCTCCTTGCACCCCTGTGAGATGAAGCCTATGGGATGGAGCTGGCTCTGATGGCCAACCGCTGATTGTCTGCTGAGCGAGTCCCCCTGGACCTTGCTAATGGGGATTTGCCTGGTGAGAGGTGTCGGGGATAGGGGCAAGGTGATAGGGATATCTATGGCCTCGCTGGGGAAGAACTTGGGCCTGGGTCAGGGCCTGGTGTGCTGCATTGGAAGAGGTGACGGCCTGAGAGTGAGGCCGGATCGTGGGCCTGGTGTGCGCTGGGGGCTGGCAGATGCATTGTGGATACTGGGCCTTCTCCATGACCCTCTGAGAGGATTGGTGGGCTGTGCTTAGGTGCGGCATCCCAGGGTCCAACTCGGGGCCGGGGAGTGCTGATAGTGAAGCGGTGAGACAGTGGATTGCAGAGCTTTCACACTCCCACAGATGAGCGATCATGAGACTTCATTTGGGTTTTGGTGGCAGCCATTGAACGGTACAACTGCACCGTGGGCCGGCCTGGCTCCCTGCGCCTGGATTGAGACATGGCAAGAATGGAAAGATGCCCTGCTCCTAGATAAAATGTGAAGCACTGGAAGAGGACTCTGGGGTGCTGGCTGCCTGTGTGGAAAACCTCCAATTGACATTGTGAGTGCGGTCCAGTGGTATAGTCCTGGAGAACCTTTGGGAGCTATTTGTGCTGCCATAGCTTTATTGGACTGGCCAGGTGGGGCTGCCCCTGAGCAAACACTGGTCTGGCGCTCAACTGCTGCAGCTGTAGTACTGACAGGTTTGCCCCCGCCAGGTAGGTCTCTGATGACTGTTGGTGGGACCCCCTTTGTGTCCCCCCTTCTGGGATCCTCGTCCAGTGTGGTCCTGTCACTCCGATTGTTTCACCTGGGATGGTGTGAGATACTAGCGTTTGTTGGCACAAGGTTCTACTCTTTATATAGAGACCCACCTTCTCTGCAGCTATGGGTAAGACAAGGTCCAGGCACACAGTGCACCACCCGACACTGGAAACACTCTGAAGGCTCCTGTTGTGGACGGGACTGACCCTCGATCCCCAGCTGACCCAATTCCCACTCAACTGGATAAAATCATGCATCCATTGCCGACACTAAAGCTCCCCTACAACAGGAAATAAGCGCAGTATCTGTGGGCCTGTGATTACTGAAAGCTGACCACCAAATGCTGGTAGATAGGGTCAAAGAGGTAAAGACCTTTTCACAGAACTGAAACCTGAACAATTGACACTGAGCCGCCAGGTTGTGGAACTTTCTGACAGAGTCCAGACACTTAAACATAAGGCTGAGGATGGCAAAGGCCGCAATAGGAGAAACAACATTCGAGTGGTAGGCTTCCCTGAGGGTGTGGAGGGGAACAATATGGTGGCATACCTTGAGCCCTTGCTCTGGATAGAGGTTTCCCCGACCCGCCTGACTGCCTTCTTTGCTTTGGAGGGGCCCATTGGGAACGGCGTACCTACTGGCACCGGGCCGCCCTCACCGCTCAGTGGTGATGCGACTCCTTCACCATAAACTAAGAGATACGATCCTGCAGAAGGCACGCTCCAAGGGCCTTTTCGTGGTGGCTAACAGTACTGTCTCTATACTCCCAGATTTTATGGCCACAGTACAACAGAAACAGGCTTCCTTCTTGAAGGTTAAGAGAGCCCTCCGTGCTGGCTCTGCATAATACTTGATGAGGCCACATACTTTTGCAATGATCCTAAGGAGGTCAGGGAATAGCTGGAGGCTTAAAAGTCTGGGTCGACCCTTCTGGCATCAGGCCTGTTCCCAGGGCACCTAACATAGGGTATGATGATGATCCAGGGAGGTCCCACGTGGCAGACCGCCAAAGAGGCCAACCCTGTCTCAGAATGAACAGGAGAGAGTCGCTGCTCTTCAGGCAGTGGCCGAGATTGCAATGACTTGGGGGTCTGCCTCAGGGACTGGTACCCCCTCAGAATGAAAGACTGGCCTTTTAGACTCAGACACCTCACGGGCGGACAGCTTACACATACCAAAGGTGACACCGAGATCAGCCGACCAACTCATTTGATGCACTTATTGCTGGCTTTCTGCTGAGAATTTGTGTTCTTCTAGTGCAAAGCTGGGGTTGTATTGCATGTCTGGTCACCATTAATAACCTGGGTAGGCGTGAATTTGGTTGGATCCTACTGTTTCATAGTCATAGCCTGCCCCTCTTTGGATAGTCCAGCTCCAGATGACTGATGGAGGCCTTCCGATATTAATGTTTATATGCTTGCAGTTTGGGCGACTGGCCGTTGCTGGGCTGCTCTTGGGATGTGGAGTTACTGTTTGGGGGAGTTATTTGTTTTTGTTCTTAACTGTAGGGATCGCAATGGGTGTTCTGGATACCAACTCGGATGCCGGTAAGGTTGGGACAGGTGAGGGGTACACGCACATGTAATTTGTTATATGTGTGACACACCATTATACACTGACATTTATGTTCTGTAATATCCGGGGGATGGGATCATCTACTAAATGCCACAACATACACAGGTATTTACAGAGGCGGAGGTACAGGTGACCATGCTCCAGGAACCACATCTTACACAGACAGAGGTGGAGAGATTGCGACGAAGATGGCAAGGGAAGTTATTTGCCACCTCATACTCAGCCCTTGCACAAGGATCATTAATCTGGATCAGGGCGGGAAACCCGTTGGAACCTCTCCACACATCCATAGACAAGAAAGGCCTCTATGTATTACTCAAATGTAGATTACTGGGCCGGGATATTCCTTTGGGCTGCATCTATGCCCCAAATCAGGATCAGGTGTCATTTCTTTATGCACTTTCAACCTCCCTGGCCCCCTTGATGGCTGATGATCTCCTCTTTGGTAGGGATTTTAATTGCGTCACAGGACCACTCTACCACCCCGCCAGGTGCACCTGCATATCCAGTTGCTGAGAGCTGCCGTGAATGGCTGGGATACTGGGTTTTAACGGACATCTGGAGGACACAGCATGGTGACACTAGGAACTATTCCTTCTACATTCCCATTTATCAATTGCATACAAGAATAGACACATTTGTCTGCTCACACAGACTTATCCAATCCATATCTAATACCAAACATTTGGGGTGCACTATCTCTGACAACAGCCCTTTGCTGATGATTTTAGACCAATAGGAAATGTCCACTGATTCCCTTGTGGAGACTTAATCCGTCATCCCTGGAAGACTTGAGCTTCAGGATATCCCTGGGGGAAGTGATTACTGGCTATTTTGATATTAACCAAAACTCGGCATCTATGGGATTGGCAGAGTGGGAGTCCTTTAAGGTGGCGGTTCATAGGCAATGTCTGGGGCAATTGATTGGCATACAAAGAGAATTACACTGGGACCTCATGGACTTTGATGGTAGGTTGCATAGACTTGACAACACCCAGGGTACAGACACTGCTGATCCCAATGGCCTTCAGGAAGCCTGTGAATTGCATAATGCCACACTGGAGTGGCTACACTGCCACGATTATAAAGGTTATCTCACCAGGGCACAGGAAGAGGAGGGGCGCCCGGGCAGGTTGATAGCATGGCTCATTAGACCCGAATCCTGGGGGCTCTCATTACACATGTTCGGACGGCTGCTTATGAATCCTTGTGTATGACGGAGACTATCAACGCCCTATTCAGGGGCTAATATGAAAATCCATATAGTGAGCCAGACCCTATCCCACAGAGGGTTCAGGTGACTTTTCTTGACACCCTGAAACTGCAAGAGTTCCACCAGACTGCCAGGTGTCGACCCAGGAGATTTGTATAGCTATCAAAAGTATGGCTACAGGTAAAACCCCGGACCCAGACGACCTGCCTGGGGAGTTCTACTCAGCATTTGCCGCAGAACTTGCTCCCACATTGGAGACTTCGTATGCAGAGTCCCTGCAATTAAGAGAATTACCCGCCACCACCCGTATGCTGTCGTGATCCCTCTCCCCAAGACCACCACTCAGGGGGCATGAACTTCTGATTTCCGTCTCCCTTTCATGCTCAACATGGATTTCAAAATACTTAGTAAAATTCTGGCTCTCCATCTACTCCCCCATATGCCGATTCTTGTACATGATTATCAAAATGGTTTCATTCCGGCCCGGAACACCTCACTCAATCTCCGGAGATTGTACCATGTAATGTACCATTCAGAGGTGCAAACACTTCCGCGCACACCACTGATGTTGGTAGACCTCGAAAAAGCCGGCTACACGGTACGCTGGGACTTACTGTTTGAGGTCATAAGGAAAATGGCTGTTGGGTTAATTGGGTCAAACTTCTATATACTGGCCCCACTGCGCGGGTTAAGACTGGCAAGATGATTCCCCCACAGTATGAGGTATTTTGAGGTACCCGACAGGGGTGCCCTTTGTCCCCCCTTTTATTTGCACTTGCCATTTACCCACTTGCCGAGCTTTTTCATCAACGTCGAGCTGGGAGTCTGACAGTTGGGGGTCATTAACATATTATCTCCTTATATACTGATGACCTTTTGATTTACCTGGCTGATGCCACAGCTGGCTCTTCGATGGCATTAGGTCTCCTGCAGGAGCTTGAAAGGCTCTCTAGCCTTCTGGTCAATAAAGCTAAGACCCACTTGTTCCCTATGTCCCTGGAGGCCCTCCACCCTCCTGATCTTTCCCCAGACCTGAACTGAACCTAAAGGGTAACCTTGGGAAAGCCCTTCGGTCACGATTTCCTTTTTGGCGTTCTCTTCAACTGCTGATTATAGCCAGGGTCTTCCTATCCAAGATGGTTATGCTGCCACGATTTCTTTTTAATCTTACGGTTCGGGTGCCATCTCTCTGGTTTCACCAGTTAGACACTCTGCTATGGGATCTGATATGGGACGGGGTCACCAAAGGGTGCCACTGGAAACCCTCCAGTGCCCTACTGATGAGGGTGGTTTGAGAGCCCCGAGTTTTCAATTATATTTTTTAGCCTCTTAAATCTAGTGGATTACTCAGTGGCTTTATGGACTATGTAAGGAGGGGCTGGGCCCAGTGGGGTCATCTGCCCATATGGGAGCTCTGTTGGCTAAGCTGCTCTGCCTGGGGATTGTGATCCCACGCCCGGGTGTACTGCTGGCAACCACCCTACAGTGCTGGAAATGCTGAGTGGCTCAGACAGCGGGGACTCCGCTGAACACCACAGTGCTGCCTTTGGTGGGCCTCCCACACAGCGATCCCTTATCCTTCGTTATGGCTGAGCAACTCTCAGGTTAGACGGATGCTGAACTGGTGACTGTGGGCGATTGTTATCCGCAGGGTGTCATACTCCCCTTTGAAGAACTGGTGTCCAACTTTAGTTTGCCCACTGGTCAATTACTCATGCATGAGGCTTTGGGCCATACTTTTAAAGACCTTTGGGAGGAAGGCCGCGAAGAACCGAAGACACACGTGGTGCTACAGCTCCTACTCTCCTTGGGAGATGCGAGACACCTGGTGAAGTGGTTATACGGATTGCTGTCAGGGATGTCCCTTAAACCCATTGTTAGAGCTACGTCAGTGGTAGGGAGTGATACTTGAACTGGAAATTTCACTCAGACTGGAGCAAGATCTTGGTGTAACATAAAAAATTCTTGAGAAATGCAAAATTGAAATATACGCAATTTAATTACTTACATTTGACCTAAATGATCCCTCATAGACTCCAAGTTGTTCATGGCAGAGAGCCACGTGGTTGCCCCAGATGCGTTCACTTAGACACAGACTTCATACACATGACCTGCGGCTGCCCTAGATTGTGTCCTTTCTGGGATGAGGTCATGTCGCATAGATGCCAAGCTAGGATGTTCCCTTGAACCCTCCGTAGAGGTTTGCTTACTGGGGCTCTTTTCTTGGCTGCCTAAATGGAAGGTGGGTACTAGATTTCTTGACCTTACACTAGTACTAGCTAAAAGGAGGACAGCAATAGACTGGAAGCCCGGGGCCAGTAGTGGGGACCTGTGTGAGGGATGTGACTTAGTGGGCTGGGGGAGGGAGCTCCTTAGACAGAAATCCAGAGTACTGTGAGGCGTCTCATAGCTGGGTTGTGGGCTAAGGTCCTGGACACTTGGGAACTCCCAGAGAGAGATTCAGTGGAGGTTTCTGATAACCGTGATGATACACCTGAGGGGAGTGGTGCCCAGACACCGAGACCTATGATTTGGATGAGGTATTATTCGGTGCTCCATATTAGAACTGGACTCATTTTGGAGGTGCCCCACACCTATCAGATATTGGTCTATGCCGGGATGCTCCCTTCCCCTTGGGCCCCACCCTGCTATTCCGTCACTCGGTAAACGCCCCCAGGCATCTGAGGCCGTTAACTCCACACAGCGTTTTCCCCACTTCCTTCACCCTATCCATTTCAACTTTCCCTGGATCATTGGTCTTATGCGATCCCTGCACTGGTTCTATAGGTTTAATGTATTGGTTACTGTTATATTTGTCTCTCCCCTTTATCATACATTTGGGGGACTTGTTATCCTTCTTAACTCACTATCGCTCCATATCATAGTTATTTACTCCCCTCAATATATTATGGTAGGCTTTAGCAAATGGGAAATATGATGCTTTCCTTTATGCTCCATATGGGGTTGTGTTTCTTTTTACTTGTCTCTGTGCTTGGACTTTTTGGGCCTTGATAGAGCTTATTATGTTCTGGTTCCTACACAGTTGCAATGTACCCCTTTGAGTGTTGTCTTTTACAAATGTCACTAAAAAATATATTTAAAAAAAGTATGGAATCCTGTATTTAAATATGTATGTTCAATTACTTTATTCTATCGGACCACGTCAGGTAGTAGAGTCAGCACTGTACTTGTACTGTGTGATTTCCTAATGCAGATGTGGTAAAAGTTGGCAAACATGAAATTGAATGAGTTTCCTTCTGTCTCTGGCCCATGCAGGAAGGTAGAGGATTCAGTGTCCAGGTTCCTATTTGATAATGGATGTTTTATGTGAACAAGGTATGTCTTTCAGAGGAATGACAAGCCCCACAACTACACTAAAGACGTGCAGCTACACATAATTTCCACTAGTTTCTATGATTTTCATTAAGCCATAAGATTGCAATAGAAAAGGAGTTCAACAAATTGAAGCTAAACCAGGACAGAACTCATTGGATGTTGATTAAATGCATACCAGGTAATCGTTTTTAATGCTGCAAATAAATGGCAGAAAACCATTACTCATTCCTAAAGCGCTCAGCCTTTGTTGTTCAACTGCAGCCTTAAGATGTAGCATACAGATCTGAATACACTGGCCTACTTCCCTATGGGGGCTGTGCTGTGCTGTTAGATTAATTGTGACAGAACATTTAGGCAAAGGCAGAGGCACTTAGAGCATGTGTAGATGTGTTTGTATATGCATTTATGTATGTCTGTATGTATTTACGTGTGTATGTATGCATGTCTGTATTTATTCATTTACTTATTATAACGTTTTATAAAGCTCTGGGCTTTTATATCAATAACTTCCGAGCACTGAAAAAACGATAAAGGAGACAGTCAGCTTAGGGTGCGTTCATAGTCTGGGTGACCAGACATCCCGGTTTCCCGGACAGTCCGGTTTTTTAGGTCGAGCCTCGAGTAGCGCGCAAGCGCTGCTAGGCGAGACTTATAGTTAAGGGGTTTCGAAAGCTGACCAGACGCTCGTGCGTCATGGCCTTTTACCTGCGGTTACGCGCGCAGGGCCGACATCTGTTTTGCATTATCGTGCCCGATAATGCAAAACAGATGTCTCGCTGTGGCGCGCGCAGATCGCTCGCTGTGGCGCGCGCGCGCGCACACCACTCGCGTCGTCCCCACCTCCTCCCCGCTCGTTATTCCAGCAAACAGACCATCAGAAAAGACCGACCCCCTAGAATGGGGTTGGGGGTGGGAGGGCGAGTTTCTCTGGTGGCTGTCAGCTAAGCCTGGGCGTAGTTCGCGAAGTAATGCTTCGCGAAGCTACGCAAAGTGCAGTTCGCGCTACGCAAGCTTCGCGTAGCGCTACGCGAACTGCGTAGCGCACTGTTCGCAATGATTGCACAGTGCCGGATGCTTGTCCGCACTGTGCAATCATTGAAAACGGCAACTTGCACAGTGCGAGCTGTCTTTTACTGCCGCTCGAGTAGATTTTTACTCGAGCGGCAGCTTTCTCAACGCGGACTGGTAGTTTCTCATCGCGAGCGGTCGCAAGCATACGCGACCACTCGCAATGAGAAACCTGACCTCCCGCGTTGAGAATCTCGCCGGGAGGTTTATTTTCCACGCTCGCGATCGGCAACTTGATGTTGCTGATCGCGAACGAGAAAAAGTCTCGCCGGGATGTCATTTTGCTTGCTCGCGGTCGCCAACTTGACGTTGAGGACCGCGAGCAAGCAAAAATGACCGCGGCACTACGCTACGCTACGCTACGCGTGTTCGCACTGTGCTACGTGCAATTCGCGTTGTGCGAAGTAGCGCAAACTTCGCAAACTACGCGAGCGTAGCGTAGCACTTCGCCCAGGGTTACTGTCAGCACACGTCTGCTGGATAAGGAGGGGCCATTACATAAACAAGTTATTTGAAGAACGGCAGGTTCACTTCTGCCCCGGTTCTTCGCAGAATTACCACGGAGTTATTATGTGATTGGTTTAGCCTAATTAACAGCGCAATACAAACAGACAGATTCGCTTCGACCTACCAAGGGCTTTCACGTCATAGATGACAAGTTCAGCCACTCGTGGCTATTTAGGAGCAGCGTGATGCACTCTGGGACTTGTAGTGAGTATTGTGAACAAGACAAGACTGGCTGAAGGTTTCTCCCATGACATTCGAACACTTGGCTGCTTTGAGCAAGTGTAGGGTGTGTGGTAAAAGAAAAAAACGCCCTAAATTAAGAGCTGTAACACATTAAATCTTGCCCAGAAACGGTAGCGACTGAGGAACCTTGAAAGTGGTTGCTCACAAACAGCCCAGCCATTTTGCACTGAGTGAATAAGGCAGGCTGCCCACCCCCTGCGATACCACACCCCCAGGAAAGAAAACAAGCATTGGCATAGCCAATAGGTCTCGCCTTTCGGACCTTATAAGTGTTTAGCCATGCAACTGTGCTGCATAACTAAATACTTATAAGGTCCCAAAGGCGAGACCTATTGGCTATGCCAATGCTTGTGGTGGGTTGTTCCCACATCCTGAGAGCTTTCATTAAAACGAATCCATGTCCCAGTTTTGAGGAGAGGGTAGGGTGAGTGTGCACATTGGATTTAAAATGGCGTGCAGGCTCACATTTCTTCTGTACCTCTCCTGTCATATCACACAGGGACAGAGAGTAAATGTCATATAGTTGGTTGTACTGCAGCGTCTCAATGAAGCAGCACAGCAGAATGGACATACGGGCGGATCAAGTGACGATTCTTCAGGCCCTAATATAAGAAACCTACACTACATAATGACTAGATTCAATCATTAGTGCATTGTGTTAAAGTAATCATTCATACATCAGGTCACAAAGTTAAATTGTACATTGTCTTGGATAAAAAACCCTAAGAGGGATTCAGTCTGACCCCTTGAGGTGAGCAGAGCTGGGGTAGGTCTCATGGGGAATGCTGAAGAATCTCCACTTGATCCACCCAGACAGACACAGGCGAGATACTTGTTGACCTTCTATGAGAACAACTCACTTTCCCTGCTTATTAGGACCATTATATCCTATATCAGCACCATATATACTTTTAATTAGGTTAGTGAGCTCAATCAATAAATAATCTGATACTTAACATCAGTAGACCTGTTTTAACTCCCTCTCCGATAGCACTCTACACACACACCATTAGAGCCCACACACCCCCACTTCAACATATGGCTATAAAAAGATTTCCGGCAAAGAGCCCCCTAGTGGGTGCCTGTCGGGCTTTGCAGCACCGGCCCGATGAAGCGCTAGTCCAGTGATGAAGCATGACACCCTTCTGGGTGTGTGAGGGCACTTGGTCCTACTGGAGCATTATCCCCTGATCTGGAACAATATATGTCTCTTAATTTGGAGGAACTGCACCCCCCTGTTTACCTATAACTATAGATTACTGATACAAGGAGCAAGTGTGCTAGACCTATATACGCTCCTGGTTCCTCTTTTTTTAGAGATCATGAATTCGCCATATCTGTTAAGATAAGGCACATTACCCCCAGGTCCCTTATGTCCTCGTCCCATTCATTACTATGTGGAGATAACCATCTCCCAACAGAAAAAAAGATCAGAAGAATGCTGGGACACTAACCCCGCACCTCCCACCGGGAGTACATAAGGGGTACTTACCCAGCATTCCGCCTGTTCTTTTTTTCTGTCTGTCGACAGAATGAGTGACGAGTTGCTGGTGCTGCTCCTGCTGGGCTGGAGTGGTGTTTCTTCTTTGGCCCCCCGTCCGGCTGCCTGGCTGTGCAGGCGGGGTGTCTGTTGGTCTGTGGTCTGCCTCCTGGCCTGCCGGGCTTGCTGGGAGGCATGGATCTTCCTGTTTGGCTCTTGCCTGCTGCTACCGGCCCTTTGCGGCTGGTGTGTCGACCTTCCGGTTCCTTCTGGGTTGCTGGGCGCGTCTTCCTGTGGCTTGGCCGGTGGAAGACGCGCTGTGTTTGCTGCTCTCCCTGCCTTCCTGGTTCCTCCTGCCCTGGCGTGGTTGTGGTGGGCTCTTTGACCTGGCTGGCAGTTTGGGGGGGGCCTTGTTCCTGTCTACCGCCCCCCCCCGGGTGAGTCCCGCGTAGCGGTCTCTGTTTTTTTTCTCACTGTTCTTGTGTTCACTTCGAATGCTACTGAGCTGTTGCAGTATGCCATCCGATGCAATTTTGGACCCGTGTGTACGGGCGTCAGCGCGCAACCTGTTTGCCTGAGTTACAGCTCTCTCTGTTGCGGTGTGATGACTCCAGGCGGTGTTTGCGGTCCGGGCCCTGTGGTCAGTGTCGGCCACGGATGGGCAGGCAGTGTTGGCCTCAAGTCGGGCTCCTGGATGTCCGGAACGGAGGCGCTCTGCTTCGACAGGTTTGCTTCATTAACGAGCGGCGCTTTGCGGCATTCCCACATTGGTGTTGCCTGGGGTTGCCGGGGTTTGCGCTCGGAGCATTTGGAGCCTACAGAGACACCGTGGTGATATGGGGACTGTGCATGATTTGCTTGTTGTATGACAATGTGTACTGGTGTTGTCCTTACAGCATGAGGGGGCTATGTGAATAAGACATGTTGGTGTCTTCTTGGGAGATTGGTATTTATTGTTGCATCTCTGACATTGATAACCCGCAAGAATGTGATATACGTCCATTGCTATGCTCTGCTCATCCTATCAGTACGTGCATGAACTGTGCCTGGGTGGTCTCTGGGATGCCTGCAATTGTGGTTCTGCTCCGGTGGTGTACTGATGTCTGGCACTCCTGGGGGACATTTGCTTCTGTTATACGCTACTGCGGCACTGCTTGGGGGCATTGCATGTGTGTGTTCTGCGGAGCAGCAACACGGACGTGTGCGCATACCTGTGCAGGCCTTCACTTAGCTTTGCTGCTTGGTTTACATCCGTGGTTCCGAGGGGTGCCCCTTTAGCCTGGCTGGAGGGGAGGGCCTGATTCTGGGTGGATGCTAAGTATTGGTGTCTGTGTCCTCCCTTTGTGCTGTTGCTCTCTGCTGTTGCTCCTCTCCCGCGTTCGGTTCATTGGTGCGGGCTGGGGTGCTGTATCCTCCTTGGGTTTGTGCTGTGCCACCCTGTCGGAGCCTGCTCTTGTCTGGGGCCTGTTTGGTGCCTGGATGGTTGTCCTCCTGGCACTTCCGTGTACTGGGGGCTGGTCTGGGCCCTCCTGTTCCTCTGCTGACATGCTCTGCTTGTTTGGTGGACTGTTGCGTTCACTGTTGGGATCTGGGTTGCCCTCGTGGTTGCTGGTTCGCCTACCCTTGGGTCCGCACAGCATTTCCTCCTTCAATGGTTGCAGTTGTGTGTGCCCTGGTCTTGGGTTGCACTTGTCGTCTGTTCTTCTGTGCATTTCTGCCCTGGGGTGGTCATGCGCTTTGCTGCTTCCTGTTGGGTGTTTTCTTCCTGTGTACGGCGGACTCTTCTGTTGAGGTGCTGCAGCACAGCGGCTGGGGCTGGTGTGTTTGGCATCTCGGGGATCCAGGTTTGGGTCCCGGCCTTGCCTCTTGGCTTACCCATCGGGTGATGCTGGGCGACTTTCTTCATCTCGCTGTACCTGTACGTGTGGATTGCATTTGTGTATTCCCTGCTTGATGCCCGAATTCCTAGTACCGTCTGCCTTCGTGTAGACTGCTCTGTTGATTTCTTGTCTTTCCTGCCCGGGCCTGGCCTGCAGCCGTTCCACCCTAGTGGCTCCTGTTCTTGTCTGTCTTCTAGGGTTACGCCGGGTTGGTCCTGGTTGGTGCCTGTGTGGGTGTCCTCCTGGGTATGCTCGGTTCTGTGGTCTTGCTGTCCACTTATTTCTGGTGGTGGGCATTGAGCTACCTGGGGGGCCTTGTTCCTGTCTCACGGCCCCTCCTCCCGGATCTGTTCCTCTCTGGCTGGGGCGTCGGCTCCGGGTCCGTGCCGCATTGCGGATTTGTTTGTCCTGGTTGGGTTGACGCCTGTGGTCTGTGTTGAGGCGGTTGGCGTCTTCTGTCTTGCCTTGGGGCTGGCATTGCGGTTTCCTGGCTGTCCCTCTTGTGTGTCTGAGTTCCTCCGGGTGCTGTTGGCCTCGGCTGTGCTCCCACTGACCTGCGGTGTTCTTCTCCGGCTTGGTTCGCTGGTGGGGGAGGCAGGTTCTTGTCCCTGCCTGGTCCTGTTTTCTTTTTGACCGGTGTTGGGCCTCGTTTTTCTTTTTCCCCATGGTCCTGTTGTCCCGGGGGTTGTATTCCGGTCGCTCCTGCTCTGCGGGCTTGCAGCTCCTTCTGCTTGGTCTCCGGCGGTGCCTCCTTGTGGTCGACCGGTTGACTTCGGACTTTCCTCCCTGTTGGCACTTGGGTGCCTGGTTGCATCCTGGTGGGGTGCCCTCCTGGATGTGCTGGTGCTGTCTACTCGGGGTTGCCCGGTTGCTCGCTTGCACTGCTCCCTCTGTTATTGGGTTCTGGTCCTTGCAGGTATGGTGTGTTCCTGCCGTTGTGGCCTCTTGGCTCTGGCTGTACCTGTTTGGGTCTGTCGCCTACTCCTGTATTCCCTGCTTGCAGGCTCTTGGGTTTTTGTTTGGGCGCTGCCGGGGCTGGTTACTCTCTGGCCTGTGCTCTGCTGGGGCCTTCCCTTCTTTGGCCTTCCCCCGGTTGTGGGTTGGACCTTCGGGTCCTTCTGGTCGAGCAGGTTGCTTAGCTTTGGCTTTGGCTTCCCGGCTGATGTGTCCTCAGTTGCCGTTTTCTGCCCTGGGGGTTCGTCCCCTGCTCGTGCCCTGCCTTGGTCGTGCTGGGCTGTGGGGTTTGGTTTGCTTGTGCATTCCTCCCTGGCTTCTGTTGCTTCTGTGGTCGGGATGTTTTTTTGTGTTTCCTCTCCCCTGGTGGGTTGGGGTTTCCGTGCTGTGGTGTTTGGGCCTGTCCCGCTCCTTCGGGACCTCTTGGGGTTGTTGGCCCTCGGTCTTTGCTGGCCTCTGTGTTTTTGCCCCTGCCTTCTGCTTGGGCTGTTTGGGGTCGTCTCTGCCTGGCCTGTCTCTGGTTGGGCTTGTCTGTTGCTGATGTTGGCTCCCTTTGGGTTCCCTTGCTCTGGTCTTGGGTTCTCTGGGTCATTTGCCCGTTCCGTTGCACTCCTTCCCTGGTGTTCGAGGTGTGCCTTCTTCGGGCTGTGACTTCCTGCTCCGGTTTCCGCCGGTTTGCGGTTGGGGTGTTCTGCTGGGGCTGTGTTCTTGGGTTCATGTGCTTCCTCCTGTTCCCTTTTCTTCTTTGTTTTCCCAGGTCATTTTGTCCTGGTTGGTTGCCCTTGTCGGTTCTTGCTGCTCGGGCTTGCTGGCGGTACTGGTTCCCTTGGTGCCTTGTTTCCTGGTCGGTTTTTCGTCCTGATGGGTTTCTGGTCCCTGCTGGGTCGGCTGCCTGGTGGTTGGGTTCTGGGGTTTGTTCTTCTTTCCCCGGTGCCTTGGCTTTCCCTCTTTCCCTGTCCGTGGGCTTTTTTTTGAGGCCTGTTGCTCTTTTGTGAGGTTCAGGGGGTTTGTCCTCTGGTCTCTCTGGAGCCGGGTCGTTTGCGTCCCTTCTCTTCTGGTTTGGTCCTGCCCTTGGTGGGCTTCTCGGCCTTTTTTTCCCGGGGGCGGCTTTTGGTCGTCTTTTGTTTGGGGCTTCGCGTTTCTCTGGCCCCCTTGTCGGCTGGGTGTTTCTTTTATTTCTGGGGCCTGCGTTCGGCTGGCGTGGGTTCTCTGTGCCTGGGTTTGGCTTCTGTTGCCCGGATCTGGCTTGCTGGCCTGGTGGCTCTTGGCCTTCCTCTTTGGGTGGCCTCCTCGCTGTTTTGTTCTTTCTTGCCTCGGTTGGCTTGTGTGTCGGTGCTCTCCCCTTCTCTGGTTAGCTGTGGGGTGTTCCTGCTGTGGGCTGGTTGACCTCTGTGGTTGTCGGACTGGTCCTCTGGATGTTCTCCCGTTGTTTGGTTGGGTGCGTCCCGGATTGGTGGGGCTCCCTCATGTCTGGGTGCTCTGCCTGGGGTTTTCGCCGGCTCTGCCTTTTGCTTCCTGCGGTGGCTGCCTTGGTGTGGTTTCATGGGTTGGCTTCTGTTTTGTTTGGGAAGGCCGGCTTTTCTGCTTTGGTATTCTCCACATAGTAATGAATGGGACGAGGACATAAGGGACCTGGGGGTAATGCTCTATTACTTTCCGGTAATCTTCATTACTCTGGGTCCCGTTGTCCTCGTCCCATTCATACGCCCCGCCCTCCATCCCGGACAGCCGGCCTTCCTGTTGTGGGCTTGGTTGTTCAGGTGGAATGCTGGGTAAGTACCCCTTATGTACTCCCGGTGGGAGGGGCGGGGTTAGTGTCCCAGCATTCTTCTGATCTTTTTTTCTGTTGGGAGATGGTTATCTCCACATAGTAATGAATGGGACAAGGACAACGGGACCCGGAGTAATGAAGATTACCGGTAAGTAATAGAGCATTCCTGCTTTCGCACTGCTTTGGCACAAACAATGCAGCCTAGCGCCAAAGCAGGCACTCTTGCGCCATGGTGCAAGGGTGCCTGCGTTTACTAGCAGGATTGTTTTTGTGCAGATAGTGACACCTTCATGCACACAAAAAATCCCCAAGATATTTTCCTTCTTTCTACGTGTGCTGCAGAAAACAGCACCTGTAGAAAGAGGAAATAATGAGGAGAAATAAACCTATTTCTCCTTGTTGCGCCTCTGTTGGGATGGCGCAGAATTCGGATGCAATCACAGGTTTCCTTCAGCATTGGCAAATCAAACAGGACTGGCCTTAGCAATATAGTAATTCCATAAAGAGACAAATAAGGAAATCTTGCCAATATTTTAAAGTGGTTACTGTTGGACCTTGCCCAGGGCTCACACCCCACTCAACCAGCAACCCAACTTCTCACAGTTAACATACATTTGCAATGAACATTTTCAAATAAAAAACACTGATATGTCTATTTTAGTAGTGATGTTTTAGAAACGCAAGCTTTTCATCTGTGATGCACAGTTTATTATCATTTGTGAAGGAGACAAGTATAAAATACCCCATAAGCAAGCACTAAAATAAATCAGAAACTACTCTGTTACAATGCCACCTAAATACTTTATAAGAGCAACTTTAAAAAAGAGATCGAAATAAATGACATCTAAATGGGAACCTGACGCGCAGGCAAAATAGATAGGTAGTATTTAATGTTAGTATTAAAAAACAAAGTAATAATAGAAAAGCGTTGTTTGAACCAGCTTTCACACTGAAGTTAAAGGAACAATATTTAGTAAGATGTGAACAATAAGCCTAGGCTTTATGCAGTCACTCAAAGTGAAGGGAGCCTTTGGGTACAGTAGGCTGACCCACAGTCCAATGCGGTATGCTGTGGTGGGATGAAGCAAAATGTGAATGACAAAGTAACACACCAATAGATAATCCACTCTGACCAAAAGCTCCCCCATTTATATTTATTTGTGTGTGAATTTTTTTGAAAAACAATAGTCTGGCAAGACTTTGCAAGAGCTAAAGCTCTCTGAAAGTCATGGACAATAAAATAAATAAAATACATTTGCAAATCTTTTGGGGGGGCTCCTGTTATTGAGGTGGCTAACATTGCCAAATAGGGGGCTTGTTGATGAGGTTTGTACTACACATGTTCTATCTTTTCATCTGTAGCTACTTTGAAGTCGTCAGTATACCTAGAATAAAAGCAGATTTAAAACAACACTGATTTATCTTGTCCCAAATAAAAAAAAAGTTGATATATGAGGTTAATATTAATGGTTCCAGCATTTGTCTTTTTGTCAGATAATCAATGCTCCCTGGCTGCTATATTACTGTTAGAAATCAGAATGACCCTTAATTTATCCTCTTTAAAACTGCAACTATAGCTCAGTGATCCAGACCCCACTCATGCGGAAATGCACAAATTAGATTTTACGTGGCAAGAATCGTTCTGTGAGAGGTCACACATTTTCAAAGCAAATTGTCAAATCTATACTCTTTGAGACATTCGGTTTAGACAGCCACAATTTTACTTCTTTGGCGGCAGCGGCTGACCTCATGTTTAACTTTACGTCCTCAGAAGTAGTGTTCCACCTAAATCTTCTTTTAGGAATCACAGAGAAAAAAACATACATGTGCGATAAACAACTGGGCATACTACAACACAAACATTCAGTGTCGCATCCAATTACTGATTCGTACGTTACTGGGCAAGCGCATTTTTCTACAGTGTTTACCTCAAATAAAAAGGTATTACAATGTTTACTAATTCAACCTTTTCCAGAACACCTTACAACAACAGTATGTTACTAAAAGAAAAGGTTTGTGCCTGTTGTTTTCATCAGATGTACATTTTTAGGGCTCGACTGACGGCATTAGTTGTGTCACAGTCTCTTGTATTTACCCAAAATACAATACAATACATATTAATAATACATGTATTTAAAGGGCCTATGCATCAGTCCTTGTCAGCCACCGAGTTGGTTCAGCCAACAGAAGAGCAGACACGTTACGAGTAGGCTGGTTAATTCCGACTCCTGTTTGTGCATAGATGGAAAAATAAATTGTGCAGAGTTCATCACATCCGGTAATTACTTGGTGCAATAAACTCCACAACCTTCAATTTTACCCACGTACAAATCCGCAGGTCAAATCTGCAGCCCTGCCAAGTACCACCCATCAGGCTTTGAACTAACGCATTTCAGTGTGGTGGTCCGCATCACCGCACTGAAATGCGAAGTCAGCATTATAGCGTCTCCTCAGCTGTCAAACGGGAGGCCGCTATAATGCACCATGACTGAGTTGTAGTGCGGCAGAGCGCGATCGAGCTGCTCCCGGGGGCATCAAGGTCTGGCTCGTGATCTGCTCGCAGCTTTCGCTGCTTTAATGTATCATGCTACCTAACACAGGACACACCCCAGGCCGGACCGACACCACACGGCATTAGTGATGTCACAGGAGTTACTGCCCAATGGCTTGGCTCATAATTAAGACACAATTAAATTGTGAGAGCCACTTTAATAGGCGGGGCTAAAGCACCGGTAGTGCTGCCACCGCCCGCGGTGTGATCGGGCGGCATTTCAAAACATTTTGTCTGCGGTTTTCAGTGTGAGCAAATGAATGACAGCACAGCTCTTCTCTGCTCCCACCACGGCGGTATGAATGAGGAACAAAATTTTCCAGCTATCGCGACAAGAATTTTAGATTCTATTAAGGACACGGAGGCGAGGATTATGCTGTCTCAATTCCTTTACTACTCACAGCAGCCAATGAAAGTGAAACACAATAATAGAAAAAACTACAATACCCATGAGGCTTTGAACCACGCCTCCTCATACAACATAGTAACAATGTCACTTCAATAAAACACAGAGTCACCATCCTGACTTCCTCTTTCTTTGCGTAAGTCCATAAGTGATCAAACCAGAAGAACAGTCTTTGGCTCCCAACGGAGAGCATAAACACCACTCCTTCCTCAACGGAGAAAAAGATCAGATCCCAGAAACGTCCACGTTTGGCAGGACATCCGGAACCTCCAACACCATCGCTTCTCAATTCTGTTTGGAGTCATTTCCTGAGAAACCAAAACAAAAGTGTGAAAGAGAAGAAGAAACCCCAAGAGTTCCAATAGCAGGGTGGGAGAAAATCATCAGAATATTAACAACATGACAGTCGATTTCATTCTGATCCCAACGGGTGGGATAATCCTCGCCTCCATGTCCTTAATAAAATCTAAAATTCTTGTCGCGATAGCTGGAAAATTTTGTATTCTATGTCAGGACCGGAGGCTTCTGATTATGCTGGTTCAAAGCTCATCAACAACCAGCGAAGCAACACTTGCAATTGGTTTATAATAAAATTCCTTAAAAGTAGAGTCAGAAGACCAGTCTGCCGCTCTAAGAATATCTTCTAATCTAGACCCTAAGACATACGCTTTCGATGCCATGGCCCCTCTGGCAGAGTGGGCACCATACACAGCCACATCAATCCCAGATTCAGCCATAATCCACCTGACCCACCTAGCTAAGGTAGCCGCTGAGACAGGCCGGAAAGGCCTCTGAACAGCAATTAACAATTGTCCAAAAGGATCAGCCCTGTGGTCTTTAGTACGTTCTTCATATACCTTTAAACATTGTAACACACACAATTTAGGATTAAGAGGAAAAGCGGGATACTCCACTGAACGGGACATCGTCTTGGTCCGTTTGGAAATGATGAAGGACACACCCTGTGGAGAAAAAATTCTACCAACCAGATCCAAGGCTCTAACATCGGAAACTCTGTGACAGGATATTAGACACAAAAGCATGGCTAGCTTGGCTGACAACTGTTTAAGCGAAAGCTGATTATTGTCCGGCCTAGAAGCCAACAGGTTCAATACTTTAGATACATCCCAGAGGGTAGAATATCTGGGGCGTGGGGGTTTAGCCACTCTAATACCCTTAAGCAACTTACAGACCAACGGATGTAAGCCAACAGGTTTCCCTTCGATATGATCATGTCCTGCCGAAATAGCGGACCTGAAATTGTTGACTGACCTATAAGCCAACCCAGACTCTGCATATTCCGATAAAAAATTTAAGATTTCCGTAACATCTGACCACACGGGATCCAGATTCCGTTGAAGGCACCAACCCATCCATCGCTTCCATGAAGCCGAATATCGTTTACGGGTGGACGGAGCCCAAGCCTGTTGCATAAAATCGTCAGCCGCCGATGAAAGTCCCTGAAGCATCTCGTGTCTCCGGAGAGCGTCCAAACCATGAGGGATAATTGGTTCTGCAGAACCAGCGGTGGGGTAGACCCACTGGGTCCTGAAGAAGCAAGGGAAACATGGGAAGAATGAACGGTAGATCCACCGACAACTCCAGAAGTGTCGGAAACCAGGATTGCGTTTTCCACAAGGGAGTAACTAGAACTAACAACGCCGCTTGGCGCCGGACTTGCGCCGCCACCCTCTGAATCAAGGCGAAGGGCGGGAAGGCATAATTCCTCAGCGGACCCCAAGTCTGCAGGAACGCATCCGTTCCCGTCGCCAGAGGGTCCGGCCTGCAACTGAAAAACTGGGGAAGATGAGAATTGAGCCTGGAGGCAAAGAGGTCTATCTGACACGGTCCTCGCATATGCATGATCTCTGCAAACAATGACGGATGGAGCCTCCAGTCGCTGAAATCCTGAAGAAATCTGGAGTTCCAATCTGCCACTCTGTTCAACCTGCCTGGCAGATATTCTGCTACCACTGAGATCTTGTGATCCAGGCAAAAATGCCAAACTCCTTCACAATATTGGCCAAAATTCTCGATCGTGTTCCCCCTAGGCGGTTGATGTACCTCACCGCCGACACATTGTCCATCCGCAGAAGGATGCAACAGTTGCCTTTGACCAGCGAAATTGACTTTATTGCGAACGACCCGGCCAGAAGTTCTAGGCAATTGATGTGTAGACGCAACTCGTCGGCGGACCATCGCCCGCCGGTAGAAAAGTCTCCACATCGTGCGCCCCATCCCCATCTGCTGGCGTCGGATTCTATAACGACGTCCGGAGAGGTACCAAAAATCGCCCTGCCGTTCCAAGCCACCATGTGGTCCAACCACCAGTGAAGTTCTTCTCGAGCTTCCTCTGATAGCGGGATCAGATGGTCGTAATGGAAGCCCTTCTGAAGATAAAATATCTTGAGGCGCTGTAACGCTCTGAATGCAGGGGTCCGGGGAAGATTGCTTGAATGGAGGAGGCAAGGAGCCCCACTATTCGTGCTAACACCCGAAGCGAAATCATCTGTTTGGTCAGAGTAGCAGAGATTTCCCGCTGATCGATCTGACCTGGTCATCGGCAGCAGCAGCTGAGCCGAGATTGAGTTGATTTGGAACCCCAAAACTCTATGAGTTGAGAGGGAGTCGTCACCAACTTCTGGAGGTTTATAACAAAGCCTAGCTCCTGCAGGAGGGAAATCGTCCAATGCAGGTGTGTGCGGAGGAGATATTGGTCTTGGGCCAGAATAATCATGTCGTCTAGATAAATGATGAGCCGCACGCCCATCTCCCGTAACCGAGAGGTCACCGGTTTCAACAACTTCGTGAACACCCAAGGTGCTGAGGACAGTCTGAAAGGTAGAGAGCGGTAACGGTACCATTGCCCCTTCCACTGAAATTGGAGACATTTCTGTTGGGAGGGGCAAACTGGCACCGTAAGGTAGGCGTCCTGAGATCCAGCCGTACCATATAATCTCCCTCCAGGAGCAGATCTCTTAGAAGATGGATCCCTTCCATCTTGAAGTGTCTGTATACCACTGAAAGGATTGAAATCTCTTAAGTTTAAGACCAATCTTTGGCCTTCCTCCCTTCTTTTGGACTAAGAACACGTTGCTGCAAAACCTTCGGGAATGAAGGGTCCCACTGCAATGGCGTGCTTGTCCAAAAGCTCTACCAGCTCGGAGTCTATAAAAGTTTGTTCTTGAAGGGAAAAACGGAGAGGCGGAGGAATCTGCGGCTGCGCCGGAAACTGCGTGAGCTCTATCTGGTAGCCCTGCACAGTCTGCAGTATCCACGCATCCGACGTGACCTGCACCCAGTTCTTGACAAAAAATGCTAATCTGCCCCCCAAAGGAATTTTGGGGAGTAGGGATGCACTTACCAGAGGATTGGTTGTCAAAGTTCTTGTATCCTCGATTGACACCTCTGTTGAATCTGCCCCTGTATCCACGGGACCTGGAGGGATAGAATCCCGCTTGTTCGGGCTCTTGGGTGTACCCCTGCGTCGCGGGGCGAAGCCACGTTGAGGACTGGGATTGAGTAGCGGCCGGTCGCGCGTCCCCTGCCGCGCCCGGCCCTGCCAGAGACCTGGTGGAACACTCTTTTGAGTGACGATTGTGATTTGTCCAGGGATGCAAACGTGTTGACAAACTTGGCAATATCCTTGACGAACTTGTCCCCAAAGAGTTGTCCCTCAGCGAGGGGGCCCGGTTCCGCATCCGCCAGATCCGCCAATTGAGGGTCAATTCGGAGTAGGACTGATTTCATGCGCTCGGAGGAGAGAGCACAGTTCGCATTCCCTAGCAGGCAAATGGCTCTCTGGGTCCAACCGGCTAACACTTCCGGGTGGATGGCCGCCCCTGTCTCCTGCGCTTGTAAAGCTAGTTCTAGAATCTTAGCTAGGGGCCCTGAGACATCAAGGACCTTGTCTTGACAGGCCTTAAGGGTGCGGTCAATGCCCTTTTTTGAGTCCTTTTTATACTTCTTAAGGAAAGTTGACATGGACGAATCAATCTCGGGAGTAAGGGCTACTTTGTGCGCTAAGTCCGGGCGGGGGCATTCGGACTTTAGTCGCGCTCTGACATCTTTATCAAACCCTTTCCGGAGGTGTGCTTGCATGTACTCTGCGACCGCTGAAGGGGGGGCCCAATCGGCGGAGCGAGGATGGACAATGTCCGATGGGTCAAATAAGAAAGAAGTGGCCGGGGCTGGAGGGGACGCTGCGTGCTTACGCTTTTTTGCGGGCTTGCGCGGTCTTGACTCCTGCGAGGAGTCCGTGTCGGTGTCAGCATCGGTAGTGGTGATTAGCAATGGCGCGGGGAGAGCGGGGGGGGAGGTGGGGTTAGGCGCCTCCAGAACTGCCTGTTCTTTGGTCTTGCAAATGGAAGAATACACAGAGGCGTGCGGCCACGACTGATCAGAAGGGGCATCAGAAGGAGGAACAGGGTCCGGGTTAAGCGCAGGGGCGGGCTTTCCTGAAACAAGTAGCTCTAAGCGCTGGGAAATGGGCATAAGCGCAGAGGATAACATCTTATCTAGCCTGACGTCTAATTTCTTATCTATGATGTCCTCCATGGACTCTTCGTAGTAATAATCATCCCCCTCACCCCCAGGGGTGTCACACGCAGCCACCTCCTCCTCGTAGGCCTCACAGTCCGACATCATTAGCCACACATGTGGATAACTCTCAATCCCCAAGGGGTTAACTCAAATTATACAGCCTCAAGTCCTCCAAGGAACCAGGGCATCGGTTGGGAGCAAGCTGGGGCAGAGTGGGCCACCGAGGTACCAATAACCCTAACAGCAGGTCTGAAAAGAGGGTTTGAGTCCCCAAAGCCTGCTGTGTCAGGGTCTCCAAAAATTTGCCTTGACTCAGTACAGCAGTAGCTGGTCAGTCAGGGGTTAAAGAAAACTGGCTTTCTGCACGTACGCGCTGATGACAATATAACAGTTATGGCCCGGTACCGGCTCCAACCTCCTGCCGCTGCGTGAGAAACTCCCGTTTCAGCCCGGGAGAGGCGTCGGCTCCAGCTTTCACTATCGGGTCCGCACGCGTGCACTGACGCGTGCGGGATCCCAAGACGTACGCCAGCGCCGAGCTGGGCTCCTGGCGTGCGCCTCGCTCCCGCGGGGGGGCCCAGACCCCTCGCGCGCACAAACGGACGGCCGGACCTCACCGGACTCGTCCCAAGGAACAAACAAGAAAGAGAGCAAACAGCGCAACACGCGCTGGGGGGGAAAAGGAAGGAACAAGCACCGGTGAGAGGCGACGCGAGCGAACGCCCTAATTAGGAGCTAATGCCGATATGATTGCGCGTGAAGGCTAAAATACATAGTCATTAATGCAATTAACTTCAATTCACTATCCCCACATTATAAGAACACAATACAGTAATAAGTCATGGCAAAGACAATGTCAATTCAATAACACTGAGGCACTTATCTTGACTGCGGAGCAGCAAAGAAAGAGGAAGTCAGGATGGTGACTCAGTGTTTTATTGAAGTGACATTGTTACTATGTTGTATGAGGAGGCGTGGTTCAAAGCCTCATGGGTATTGTAGTTTTTTCTATTAATGTGTTTCACTTTCATTGGCTGCTGTGAGTAGTAAAGGAATTGAGACAGCATAATCAGAAGCCTCCGGTCCTGACATAGAATTGATTCCCGCGGCCCAGTTCCACATCATGTCCACAGAATCATGCGTGTGCCATTGGTTGTCGTGCTGGCCCACGAGTACACAATGAGCCGAAGGGGGCTCGCCTGTTGCTGCGGTGCCGGCTCGCCTCTGGAAGTAAGTGCCTGAGAGAGAGTTTCCGGTATTAATCCGTCCTAAAGTAAACTTGCAGTTTGCTTCCAGTAATGTTAGGGACATGAACAAACAGCTCGGTGGGAACCGTTTTGATGTTCCTTTTTAATTGCTAAATAGTTCTGAGACCGGGGGGATGCAGCCCGCTTAAAGCCCTGCCTCGCATTGTGTTTCCCCTCTGATAGTGCCTCAAGCCCCTCAGGATGTGCAATAGTCCGCAAGTTCTTTTCTAGCCAAAGAGTTTGACCTTCAAGGAACGCACACGATAACAACACCACTTGATTGACTGCTCTCCAACCAACTGCATGTGTAAGTATAACAGTAACGACACAGACTAATATTGAAAGTGAAATAAGTCATGATCTCCTACTGTTGCACTGACTTGCTATACTGTGAAAATTAGCTTTTTCTGGCGCGGTCACATTGCTCAAATGGGTGTATTTATTTGTTTCCCTCATCTTAATTGCTTGATTTTGCTCACAAGAAAATGTCACTCATAGTCGTTGAAATGTCACTCATAATTACACTTAAATTATAAAAATGTCACACATACCAATCTGAAACCTTGGCAGCTATGAATCTGCCTAAATATACAAGGGGAAAATGCCTGGTAAGTAATGGGCCATGCTGATACCAGGGCATAAAGAACCAAAATCTGCATGCTATACCCAATAGCAAACCTAGAAACTGGAGGAAATGATTGCACCTGACAACTCTCAGCCCTGGAATATCCGAGTTCACCAGGTGCGATAATTATCTCATCCCACTCTGGGGCACTCATATTAGGACCTCAGAAAGATCCTTTTTAGCCACCGTCCTGCATCAGTCACATTTGAATCTGCTCACAGGCCAGCAATTCAGAGTTTTCAAGTGCTACTTTTCTGTTATTGTTTAAGCACTAGAAAGTGCGTGTAGTTTCCTGTTGTCACCGTCATTCTTTGTCTCCCCCTCTGCTGCTCTCACTGCATGTATGCTTCTTTTTTCACCTTTTGTGCTTAGCTCACCCCCACATTTCTTTTTCACAAGTGTGCTTCTCCTCATCCCTCGTGTGCTTATCCCACCCGCATTCTTTTTTCACTCAGATACTTTCCTCCTGCACCCATGCCCCTATCTCATCTCTGCACTGCTTTTTCACCCATGTGCCCCCCCTTTTGCTCTGTGTTGCTTTCCCCGCCTTTGGTGTTGCCCCTCAGGTTGGTTCCTCCTCCACCCGCAACCACCCCGTTGCTTCATACCTTCCCTCCTGTTACTGCCCCCGTCCGTGGTGCCCCCCTATTTTGCTGCCCCCTACCAGCTCTATATTTTTTCTTTTTGTTTACCATTACCAATCCAACTCAGATCACAAAAAAAAATACACTCATGTTATTTTATAGGCATGCACATGCCCACCCTGTTTGCCTACAAAATGGCACAGTTGCCTGCTTATGTTTTTTTTTTCTTTTTTTAAATGCCATGCTGAACAGCATTTGGGATACTGTACAGTATGGATAGAAACATTGGCAAAGCCAATATATCCCAAAGGCGAAACCTATTAGCTTTGCCAATGCTTGTTTATAGTATTTGACTGCGTCATTCTATGGAAGCTGAGATTATGCAATCACTATATAAAGCTCATGTGCTGTTTTCATTACAAACTCTTTGTGACACTTCAAAAATGTCAGCTACAGATGCCGCATAGTATCCCCCTTCACTAAAGTGGAGTTAGGCAGGCTTTTGTGAACCAGGCCATGTACAATACAAGGGTATAATGTCAAAAGAAATTGGAATTTCTAATGGTTTACTGCGAAAGATCTAATATATATTTTAACTGTGCCTTTTCTCTCTAGACTGGATCTTCTTTCTCCCTCTTTGTCTTTGCTGCCACAATACAATTCACATCAAACACTCTTTTGCCAGTCAAATCCATAAACACGGATAACCAGAACTTCCAGAGTGCATGGCCACGTGCATGCGCTGCTTCATTTGTTGTACTTAGTGTGCACATGTACTTAGGCTTCTCAGATGTCTCGGTTTCTAGGACAATCTCCAATTTTGACTTGCATCTAGGCATATTTCAGTTAAAGAACTTTGGCCCAGATTTACATACACTTTGTGTCTGGTTTGTGTTACTTTTATATCGAAAGCCTGTCGCAAAGTGTTGTGGGATTATCAATCAAATAAAAACTGTGATTTGCATTGGATTGTAACCCAAAGTAACAAAAAAGCTGAGCAATGCACTGCCTTGCATTACTTAGCAAGGGAACGAATGTGGTGCAGGGGACAGAGGTGCCGACTCAGAAGCTGGGGATCTGGGTTTGAGTCTCAGCTTCGGCTGAACAACCTGTGATTCTGGGCAAATCACTTAGTCCTCCCGTGCCCATGGACAGTGCTCGGATATGCTCACAGGTGATATGCTGCGCTATACAAATTTACAAATTGTTAAAAAAAATGTTTTTTATAAATTTGCATCAAGAGGGTGGTGCATGGTCGTTCTCATGCAATCACCCATGGGTTTTGGTGAAAATCTCTATCTAAAAAGAATTGTGGACAAGGATTTGCACCAAAACCCTGTGCCTCCTAAAGGCAGGCTGTTGGACTTGGCCCTTTTTGCAGGGTCATTCCAGGACTTTTTGCCTTCCTCCTGTATTTGTTCTGACCTGTTGTTGGTGGTTTTATGGCTCTGGGCACTTTACCACTGCTGATCAGTGCTAAAGTGCATATGCTCTCCCTGAAAATTGTTGTTATGGATTGGTGTTTCCATGATTGGCTACTTGATTTACTAGTCAGGCCCTAGTATAGTGCACTGTGTGTGCCCAGGGCCTGTAAATCAAATGCTGCTAGTGGGCTGCAGCACTGATTGTGCCACCCACAGAAGCAGTCTGTAAAATGTAACTCTGGCCTGCCATCGCAGAGCCTGTGTGCAGTCTGGGACTGCCATGTCGACTTGGCAAGTGCACACACGTGCCAGTCCCTAAACCTTTCCTTTTCTACATATTAGTCACCCCTAAGGTAGGCCCAAGGTACCCCTGTGGGCAGGGTGCATTGTACGTGAAAGGTAGGACATGCCCTGATGTGTGTTGCATGTCCTGATAGTGAAATTCTGCTAATTTCGTTTTTCACTATTGCAAGGCTACCTGTGCCCATAGGACAGAATGGCAGTTTGTTTATAACGTCTTATAAACATAACTGGCCCTGGGAACTGTCGTGTAGTTCCTATAAAACATATACAGGATCTGCGCGTTCTGACAGCATACACTGTAGGATTGCTGTCAGACTGATTCTGAACACCCCCACAGAGTATGTTGGCCTTTTGTATCAGCTAGCTCACAGTGCCACTAGAATCTCCTCTTACCAAGGAGATAATAGTTCTTGGCAACCATCGAACATGACAACCCTGATCCCTCAGGACCGTGGAAACAATATATCACTTTTCCCTTAGTCACTCATGCTTACTTAGTCTGTCTTAGAGAGATACACAGAATAAACAGACTGGGCGTTTTCAATAAGTATTTATTGGACAGTTGTTATTCTGGTGTAAAATAGATGAATTACAACAACCGTTAGACAGTAAAAGATATAAATGATTAGCAGTACTATGAAAGTAAACGGATGGTATAGCTCTACCATCTTGCAGTAATCATGAATATATACGAGCATATAAAATACATGACACTAAAAAGATGCATACTCCTACGATGCCTCCCTAAGTAGATGTACTTTATACCTAGATATTATACAGGATATGGTAGTCCCGCTGTGCTTCCAAGAATCCTCCTGCATAATGTATGAGATTTCGAACTATGGAAAACCCGCGTTCTGAATGCAGTGTTGTATCTAGGTAAAAGGTCAGTCCCTGTAAACTGTTATAAGTGTAATGTAGGGAAGAATATAGGTGAAGGGTAACAAAGTCACCTGGGCCTATATTATGGCACCTATATGGAATATAACACCCACTCCTCTTCCGAATGGACGACATAGTTTTAACTCTCAACGTACTACTAGGTTGACTAGATACTGGTACGCAAATACTCTAAAAGAAAACATCAGTTTTTGCTTAAAAATACTTAAAAGTTCTAAAACATTTTAAAAATGTTAAAAAGGGGAAAATTGTCATTCAAGTCATAGCTCTAATGTGTCCGTAGGTATTGTTCGAACTACTACAAGCATTTGAAAGCCATGCATGCTCAAAAGAATGTCAATTTTGTTATGGAGTTCCAATTTTCTGTTTGTTTTTCAAAAAAGTCGAATTTCTCCCAGCACACGACGAGCAATATTGAGTCAAATGTTTGTGTCCTGGCTGGTAGACGCAACATTCTCGTTGCATGCCTCCGCAGACGACGGTCCCTGTAACACCTCGCAGATTATGTCAATCGAGCACAGATGATCTTTTGTACTGTCCACAACCGATGCTGGGGCAGCCTGTGTTCCATCTAAGGCCTGGGTGTCGGAGGAGGAGCCGATGTCCATACCAACAGGAGCTGATACTACCTGTGGTGGCTCTAGAAGTGCCGCCATCAACATTGGAATATGCTGAGGACACTGCAGAACATGAGCCGTTATCAGGTCCAGTAAAGCATCAACGTCCGGTTGCGCACATGATGGGAGTGTCAGACAGAGATCCAACTCGCATTCTTGTCCGCAAAACAGGCATCAGAGGACAGGTAAGATGCTGTCCATCCAGACTGGTCTAAATGACAAGAACCAAGACGCACTTAGTTCTTTTATGCGAGGTGTGCCTAGATGTTGTACCATGCAATCACGGTATTTTTGCTCCAGGAGTACTGTTTCCATCTCCTTGGTGACTGGGACGTACATTGCGTAGCAGAAAAATAATAATCAGGATACCTGCTATTAGAAACAGGATCAGCATCAGTCGCCAAAAAATGCTTCCAAAAACGGGTGTATAAAGTTTGGTACTACTCCGAGGACCATCTGAAAGGTGCTTAATAGTCCAGAACCTATGCTCTTAAATAGGTGGATGATGCCTGTCGTATCAGACACGTTAAAGATACGATTTACCATTTCTGCTAAATGGATGGGGCAGTTTGTACGTATTAGCGGCACGCCCGTATCTCTGATGAAGACCATTCGATCTGAAGATCAAGTCTCTCGAGCGGAGGTTAAGGGCACAGACTTTTGTAAAAGCATGGCTTTCATTCTGCTCAAAGCATCAAACTGTATTAATGAAACACTTAGCGAAGGCCATAACGGCGCCTCCCTTACTGTATGTGTCGGTGGAAACAATACTTGCATACAGCAAGTAACCCTGGAACTGACGGTCACCAGATATGCGATGCCCGGAAGCATCCCGCAGCAACCTTGATCGTTCAGCATCAAGTAACTCCCTTTAGAAAGTAACCTGAACACTGGAGTGCTCACGGCAGCTGGGGCACCCCTCAAGTGGCAGAATAAGTTCACTACTGAACCGTTACAGGCCCCATGCAGCATTATATCCTGACATATGAGTGATCCACTTAATGTGTTCTCACAGTTTGTACCGCTTAAAAACACTTCTCTATCCCCACTCCGGCATCGAGGTCTGTACGGTAATTCACAAGTTTCCTTGATGAATTCCCTACCCATTTCTTCATATCTGCCTGCCTGCTTTTGTTCAAGGCAATATTGAAATTGAAAAGTAGTGACCGGTAGAGTTATGTGGCCATGGATTAACCATTCTGTGGATGGTGATTCTGCCACTGTAAAAGCGAATCTGTCCAGTTTTTCAATCCGCAGCATTGTATACTTTGCTCCCCTTTGTACCATTTCTATCTGTTTTTCTGTTAGATTGTATCCAGAAAACAGAGACGTGCTATTGATGAAACGCCAAGACACATAGCCTGCGCACAAAGACTGCAGCGTCCAGCTCAACAGTATAATAGAACGCAATTGTGATTGCCCGTGTTGTAATATGGACAAATCCTGTTCTAATATATCTATTGCAGAAGATACAATGTTGCCCAGTGAATATATCCTGGATGTTAGTGTAGTCAAACCATTGTCAACCACTGCTAGCGCTTTCTCTAGGTGTATGCGATCTATTTCTCGTAATCTCTCTGCGGCTTCTTGTTGTGATATTTTCCAAATCTCATTATAGACAGCATAATAGAAACGTTTATGACGTGGTTTCCTAGGACCTAATAAAAAATCCCATAGGTCCACATCCTCTGCAACTAAGGATAAGTGTTGTTTTACCTGTTTAAGTGTTGAGGTTTTTAGCCAGTCAAGGCATAACTTCCCAACACTGTATGATGTCACTACCCTGGATGTTCTCTCTGTACATAGCGTGGATCTGGCCTGTGGATATTAAACTCTTTGGTTTTACCCATGAATCTTCCCTGACATCTATTGGTGTCTGTGGGCCAAATCAACCATCCCTTCCAATCGGGGTCCGATCTATTGTACTGCATGATCTCATCTAGCGTAATCCCTTCTTGTGATGTTGTTACCCTCGGTGTGTGATGGTGTGGGCATCCGAGGTAAATTCAAGTCCTTGTTCTTGGCTATTACAAGACAGGAAGTTTGTTGCACAGTTTCATTCAAAAACATGATTTGCTTAGGAATGAGGCATGCTCGAAACAGTGCTTCAGTTCCCTAGACCTGCCAGTCTCTAGTACCCCAGACAGATTTTAAGTCTATAGTGTCTTTCCATAAGTCGAAACCTTGTTCAGACAACTGGGCAATAAAGGAAGCAGAATAAATCTGTTTGGTGTTTGTCAACATATGTTTCTGTGCTGATGTTGGTGCAACCTTATAATAATATGAGGCTGGGTCTGATGTGTTAAACCCTGAAAAATATGGAAATTTCTGTGCAAATGTCTTTGAACTGCTTTTCGGCGGTGTAGGGCAATGTTCCCATTGGTGGTAGGTAAAAACATTTCTGAGATTAGCAGATTTATTTATTTTTTTTTATTTTTTTTTTAATATTTTTATTGTCAAGAAGAAGTACAGTCATACAAACAAAGAAAGGCATGATAACGAAAGCAGAGACCAAAAAAACAAAAACACCAAGTAATCAAAATGATGGGAACACTCTTAAGCAATTGCACAACCATATATACCTGTGGCAGCCCAAAAACTCTTTAAACATATATTCATGGCCCTTCTAAACAGCCCCAAATGACCCTATACGTTCGCAGGGCCTGAATACCCCTTACTTTAGCCAGCGCTTTTTCCCTTTCTCCAGTTTCCTTGAGGACGAGCCACCATTCCATCTCAGTAGGGGGTTTGGGCGAGATCCAGGCTCTAGCTATCACCAACCGGGCAGCGACCAGCTTAATTGTCAATAAAGACCTGTTCTGCCCACAATCTTCCTTGTATCCTAGCATCTTTTCAGTTGTTGAAAGCATAAGGTCACCGCCAAGTTTACATTTAATTGCTGCTAGTATCTTCTCCCAGAACAACCTTAAGGCAGGACACATAACAAACATATGAACAATGCCAGCCGCATATAGCCCTGTGACGGGGCGGGCTCGCAGAGCAAGAGACATGAGCCCGATTTAGAGTGGTGGTCTGCAGTGCCTCTACCTACCGCTCTTATCTCCTCTCAGCAGGACGACTGGAGGACACATCGTGAAACTTTATTGACACCGGGAGAGGTGGAAAACGATGCCGGTCCCTTTAACTGGAACATCCACTATGACGAGACTCCGCCCCCGGCAGACGTCATCACGTTCCCGACCATAAGTTCTGGAGAACCCAGGAAGTGGGTGTGCGGCGACACCGGAGAGGAGAAAGGAGAGCCGGGAGGAGGATCGCTGATCGTGAGCCAGAGAGGAGTACCGGAGGAAGACGGAAGGGACAGAGGGACGAGAGCACCAGGAGCCCGAGCTGAGCCAGGAGGCCAACGTCCTCACGTATCGCCGAGCCACGCTCCAGGAGGAGCGTGGCTTACACAGGTACGAGACAAGTTCTCGGGGTGGGTGTGGAAGAGGGACAGCCCGACTACGTAAACGGGAACCCTACAACCCCTTTAAAAGAATAATCACGCACCGCTTGTTCCCTCACCCCGAGCACTGGTCACATCCATAAGAAAAGAAACGTGCACAAGAGTGTGTGGTGCCTCCTTCACTCCCCGGCCCCACTGTATGGTCATTTACACTAGAGAGCCTCCTGACACATACTTCTCTTCTTCCCTTCCATGCCCCATTAAAACGGACGGACACGCGGAGACACCCGACCAGACCCTGCGTAGAGGAGATGAATCCCGCACCAAGGAGTCGAGGAGCCTCAAGCACGACGGACCCCTCCACGTTTGCGACGGAAAGACTAACAAGTCGACACAAACGTGTCTTTGGGAAAATAAAACCATATTTAAGTAGACCTGGCCCCCGACCTATTATTACGACCGCGCCACAACTGGTGTCAGAAGTGGGATTACCATCGCAAACCATCAGTACACCCGTGATGGAGACGGTGATACAACACCTAATCAAAGGCCAGGAAAAACTCGAATGGGCCATCGAGAGACAGATGACCTCTGCACAGGCGGACCGCGAGGTGTTTAAGAACACCATAACAGCACAAATAGAGAGCCTGCAGAAAGTAGTACACGACCCTGGCACCCCCATACAAGGGGAGAGACGAGCCCCTCCCACAACCCCTCTGGTGTATCCCTCCAGAAGCACGTTCCCGGGAGGATCCGGATGCGTTTCTACTGAATCTTCGAATGGGCCGCCAGGGCGTGTGGTTGGCCCGAAGAGAAATGGTCGTTCTTTTGGCGCCCCTCCTGACCGGTGAGGCCCAATCGGCGTATCAAGTCGCCAACGCAACAGGGAGCACCGCTACCAAGTGATCAAAGACGTGATCCTAGATCACCTACGCCTGGATGCTGAGGCCTATAGAGTCCGGTTCCGTAAGTGAAAGGGGCTATCAGGCGAAAACCCGAAAACATTGTTTTTCCGCCTAAAGATGGCAGCAGACAAATGGCTCAAACCTGCCACTAGCACAAAAGACGAGATCATGAACAGGATATATCTAGAGCAATTCATGGAGGCGCTGCCATACGGCACCCAGAGATGGCTCAGACAACATCCAAACCTCTCAGCGGAGCAGGCCATCGAAATGGCAACCAACTATTCGCGAGCTCAACCTCGCCTATGGTTAGGGACACTGAAAATCTACTAAGGGAGGCATGCCCCCTAAGCCTGAAAAGAAATCAAAGCATTATTTGGATGTCCCTAAACCTAGACCTATCAGAGCAGAGATGCCCATCTTCCGGGGACCCCAGTGTTTCGAATGTGGCGACTGGGGCCACATCGCCCATCTGTGTCCCAGGAAGAAGACAGTGGAGGAACCTATGGAGGTTGGGTACATCCCCAAGGCCGTGCTGTACACCGCGGAGATGGGGTCATCCTTTATGTACGTGTACAGGTGAATGGGAAGCCGATAAATGCCTTACTAGATTCTGGGTGCAAACAGTCGGTAGTACAGAAGAATCTCGTCCTCCCTCACAGTATGTCCCCGAAACCTTAGTACACATTCGGTGCGTACACGGAGACGTTAAGCCGTATCCCCTTGCAAGGGTTACCAAGGTCCTTAGGGGAGGCTCTCCATGTACAGTGAGGGTGGGGGTGGTCGATTCCCTACCCGAAGACCTCATCCTGGGGGTAGACAACCCTGATTTCATAAACCTGTTCCAAGATAATGTCGGGAGAAAAGCAAGCGACCAGGAACACCCATCCCGGCCTTCACTACCCCAGACCCCTGGTTATTAGACCGTAATTTTCGTTTTTCCCAAGCTAATGATACCACTCTGTTTAATGCCTGGGAAGCTGCACACGTCAACCAGAGCAACCCATCCTATGCTTATCCCCGTTTTCTGATCAAGAAGGACCTCTTGTATCGTGAGGGTGGCCCAGGAGACATAACGCAACTGTTGGTGCCAGTACCCTTCAGGGAGCAGATATTATTCTTCTCACATGCCCACCTCACAGCGGGACACGCCGGCACGGAGAAAACTACCCAGAACGTGTTGCGTCACTTTTATTGGCCCGGCATCTACAAAGACATTCAAAGGTATTGTCAGACATGTGGCATATGCCAGAAGAAAAATATGCAACGCCCCTCCGGCAGTTCCGCTCCAACCCATGCCAATAATCGGAAAACCATTCGAAAGAGTCGGCATGGATTTGATAGGCCCTTTGCCAAAGACCTCTAAAGGCAACCTCTACGCATTAGTGATTGTGGACTATGCCACCAGATTCCCGGAGGCGTTCCCACTCAGAGCACCCACTACGAAGAACATTGCTGAAAAGATCGTGGAATTATTCTCCAGAGTAGGATTCCCCAAGGAAATACTGACGGATCAGGGACGCCGTTCGTCTCCAGGCTAATGAAGGAAGTGTGCCGTACCTTGGATCTACAACACCTACGTACGTCAGTATACCATCCCCAGACAGATGGCCTGGTTGAGCGGCACAACCGATCCCTAAAGACTACTCTGAAGAAAATGCTCACCGTAGAAGGCAAGGAATGGGACCATCTCCTACCCCTAGCGTTGTACGTATTACGAGCCCAAGTACAGAGTAGCCTGGGTTGTTCTGCATTCGAAATGCTGCACGGACGGCAACCCAGGTCCCTCTCGAGATAACCAAAGACGCCTGGGAGACGGAAGAAGAAAATGACCAGAAATCACTGCTGGAATATACACAACAGTTGAGGTCTAAACTGGGAAAACTAAGAGACCTGGCGTACTCCAACCTGGAGAAAAGCAGAGAGAAACAGAAGAAATACTACGACAGAGGAAAGAAGTGGAGGAAGGTGTCGGTCGGTGACTGGGTGCTGGTCTTACTCCCTTCCTCTACTCGGAAATTTCAAAGCGAATGGATGGGCCCTTATAAGGTGTTGGAGGCCTTAGGCAACACCACATACCGGGTTAGAATTAAGGGTGGGCGGAATTTGCAGAATTGCGTTCCGCGAAATTCCGCGAAACGGCAAAAAATCTCCACGAGCACGCGGAATTACGCGTGCTCGCGGAGATTTTGCTGCGCCCCTTTATATCTGTAAGTGCTTCCTGTTGAGGTTTAATTTTTGTGACAGGATCATCGTGCCAGCCCAGAATGAATCCTGCCCTGCATATTTATCCAAGAAGATGAGTCCGTTTTGTGCAATACCTCTACTCAGCTGGAGTACTTTCTACTGGCTAATCAGTAAGGGCTACCTCGTTGGGTAAATGTATAGTGCCTTTCCTACACTACACTACAGCTGCGTAAAGGACCTGAAGAATTTTCCCCAGTGACCTGTGTGTCTGTAACTTTGCCACCGCGCCGAAAGCACCGGGGTCCTTTGATTAAGCTGTCCATCATAGTGGGGAAAGGGCGGGAAGACGGTGCATACCACTAGTGTATGTGGGGCGAGGCCAAACGGGCAGGGCTTCTAGGCCTGTTCCCATGCCTCTTGTTTATAAAGGGTCAGAGCAGGATCTCAGCGGCAGACGAGGAGAAGGAACCTCCTGGTCACAGGAACTACACGAGGATTGCGCTCGAGAAAATCAAGGATGCAAAGACCTCCATCAAGGATTACAGCTAACTTTACAGGGTGGAAATGGAGAGAAGGCACATCTGCTTAACCACGCTGACGAATTCTACACGAGGATTGCGCTCGAGAAAATCAAGGATGCAAAGACCTCCATCAAGGATTACAGCTAACTTTTCAGGGTGGCAATGGAGAGAAGGCACATCTGCTTAATCACGCTCACGAATTCTACACGAGAATTGCGCTCGAGAAAATCAAGGATGCAAAGACCTCCATCAAGGATTACAGCTAACTTTTCACGTTGGAAATGGAGAGAAGGCACATCTGCTTAACCACGCTCACGAATTCTGCACACCTACCCTGCATATTTATCCAAGAAGATGCCTCCGTTTTGTGCAATACCTCTACTCAGCTGGAGTACTTTCTACTGGCTAATCAGTAAGTGCTACCTCGTTGGGTAATGTATAGTGCCTTTCCTACACTACAGCTGCGTAAAGGACCTGAAGAATTTTCCCCAGTGACCTGTGTGTCTGTAACTTTGCCACCGCGCCGAAAGCACCGGGGTCCTTTGATTAAGCTGTCCATCATAGTGGGGAAAGGGCGGGAAGACGGTGCATACCACTAGTGTATGTGGGGCGAGCCAAACGGGCGGGGCTTCTAGGCCCGTTCACATGCCTCTTGTTTATAAAGGGTCAGAGCAGGATCTCAGCGGCAGACGAGGAGAAGGAACCTCCTGGTCACAGGAACTACACAAGGATTGCGCCGAGAAAATCAAGGATGCAAAGACCTCCATCAAGGATTACAGCTAACTTTACAGGGTGGAAATGGAGAGAAGGCACATCTGCTTAATCACGCTCACGAATTCTACACGAGAATTGCGCTCGAGAAAATCAAGGATGCAAAGACCTCCATCAAGGATTACAGCTAGCTTTTCAGGGTGGCAATGGAGAGAAGGCACATCTGCTTAACCACGCTCACGAATTCTACACGAGGATTGCGCTCGAGAAAATCAAGGATGCAAAGACCTCCATCAAGGATTACAGCTAACTTTTCATGTTGGAAATGGAGAGAAGGCACATCTGCTTAACCACGCTCACGAATTCTGCACACCTACCCTGCATATTTATCCAAGAAGATGCCTCCGTTTTGTGCAATACCTCTACTTAGCTGGAGTACTTTCTACTGGCTAATCAGTAAGTGCTACCTCGTTGGGTAAATGTATAGTGCCTTTCCTACACTACACTACAGCTGCGTAAAGGACCTGAAGAATTTTCCCCAGTGACCTGTGTGTCTGTAACTTTGCCACCGCGCCGAAAGCACTGGGGTCCTTTGATTAAGCTGTCCATCATAGTGGGGAAAGGGCGGGAAGATGGTGCATACCACTAGTGTATGTGGGGCGAGGCCAAACGGGCGGGGCTTCTAGGCCCGTTCACATGCCTCTTGTTTATAAAGGGTCAGAGCAGGATCTCAGCGGCAGACGAGGAGAAGGAACCTCCTGGTCACAGGAACTACACGAGGATTGCGCTCGAGAAAATCAAGGGTGCAGAGACCTCCATCAAGGATTACAGCTAACTTTACAGGGTGGAAATGGAGAGAAGGCACATCTGCTTAACCACGCTCACGAATTCTACACGAGGATTGCGCCGAGAAAATCAAGGATGCAAAGACCTCCATCAAGGATTACAGCTAGCTTTTCAGGGTGGCAATGGAGAGAAGGCACATCTGCTTAGCCACAACCTCGCTCACAGAATTTGAGCTTCAACTCGGGCACCTGCTTTATTTATACCCGAACTCCGTTCCGCCGCGGATCGCAGAAGCTTCGACATTTCCGCGTTCCGCGCGGAACGTGGAAATGCCGAAATTTCGCAAGTTCCGCCAGCGGAACGGAATTTGCCGCCCAGGGTTAGTTAGAATATCACCTACTCGAAAGCAGTGTTATCACATCAACCTATTAAAGAAATGGTTGGGGCCCTCACCGAAAGCAGCCCATCTGACCTTGCCAACCTCTTCGGGAAATACTACACTCAATCGCCTCGTAGTCAACGAGGACCTCACCGAGGACATGAGGAAAGACCTCCTGCACGCGTTGATCCTGTTCTCCGCCGTCTTTTCAGACACACCCGGGAAGACCACATTAACCGAACACAAGATTGAGACCCAGGAAGGAAAGACAGTAAAACAGAGACCATACAGGATACCCGCGGCAAAGAGAGCAGCCGTAAGAAACGAGGTACACGAGATGCTCCGGCTTGGCGTTATACGTCCGTCCAAAAGCGACTGGTCTTCACCCATCGTGATGGTCCCCAAGCCAGATGGAACAACACGCTTCTGTATGGACTTCCGCGCACTAAACGCAATATCGACCTTTGACGCCTACCCGATTCCTAGAGTCGATGAGCTTATTAAGAAGTTGGGTGACTCTAAGTACATCACAACGTTTGATTTAACAAAGGGGTATTGGCAGGTACCCCTCCGAGAGGAGGACTGAAAGAAAACCGCATTTTCAACCGAAGACGGCCTATTCGAATTTAATGTACTCCCGTTCGGGCTCCACGGGGCCCCCGCCGCGTTTCAAAGACTCATGAACAACATTCTTCAGGACTATCCCTCGTTTTGTTCAGCGTATCTGGACGATATAGTTGTCTTCAGCGCAAATTGGGGAGAACACCTGCAACACCTAAGAACCATCCTACAAGCACTAGAACAAGCTGGACTCCACATCAATTCAAAGAAATCACGAGCAGCCTATCAGAAGGTGAAATATCTGGGATATGTTCTGGGAGCCGGGATGATCGCCCCACAGACCGAGAAAGTAAGAGCCATAGCGTATACGCCTTTTCCGAACACGAAGCGAGAACTACGTGCGTTTCTAGGTCTGGTTGGGTATTACCGACGGTTTGTTCCACAGTTTTCGGAGCTCGCTGCCCCATTGACAAACATCCTTCTCAAAGAAGCCCGACAGCAGCAGTTAGTGCACCCCACAGAAGAGATGCTGGGTGCCTTTCAGAGCCTAAAAAAAATCATTACCACAAGTCCCGTACTATGTTCCCAAAATTTTAGCAAGACCTTTTTTTTGTCCACCGATGCTTCCGATTCAGAGCTCGGTGCAGTATTATCTCAGTGTGGAGAGGACGGACTAGAACACCCTGTCTTATATATCAGCAGGAAGTTGTTTCCCCGGGAGAGCAAGTACCCAACGATTGAGAGGGAATGTCTTGCTATTAAGTGGGCAGTTGATAAGTTGCGCTACTACTTAGAAGGGCTACCATTCATTCTGTACACGGATCATGCCCCCTTGCAATGGATGTACCGGAACAAGGCCCAGAACCCCAGGGTACTCTGCTGGTTTTTGTCCTTACATCCTTTCGCCTTTGAGGTACGTCATCGGAGGGGGAAAGACAATGGGAACGCAGACTACCTGTCTAGGGTATTCCCTCTCCCCGATCGGGAGATTCCAGGGGGGGTGGTGTGTGACGGGGCAGGCTCGCAGAGCAAGAGACATGAGCCCGATTTAGAGTGGTGGTCTGCAGTGCCTCTACCTACCGCTCTTATCTCCTCTCATGCAGGACGACTGGAGGACACATCGTGAAACTTTATTGACACCGGGAGAGGTGGAAAACGATGCCGGTCCCTTTAACTGGAACATCCACTATGACGAGACTCCGCCCCTGGCAGACGTCATCACGTTCCCGACCATAAGTTCTGGAGAACCCAGGAAGTGGGTGTGCGGCGACACCGGAGAGGAGAAAGGAGAGCCGGGAGGAGGATCGTTTATCGTGAGCCAGAGAGGAGTACCGGAGGAAGACGGAAGGGTCAGAGGGACGAGAGCACCAGGAGCCCGAGCTGAGCCAGGAGGCCAACGTCCTCACGTATCGCCGAGCCACGCTCCAGGAGGAGCGTGGCTTACACAGGTACGAGACAAGTTCTCGGGGTGGGTGGGGAAGAGGGACAGCACGACTACGTAAACGGGAACCCTACAACCCCTTTAAAAGAATCCTCACGCACCGCTTGTTCCCTCACCCCTGATCACTGGTCACATCCATAAGAAAAGAAACGTGCACAAGAGTGTGTGGTGCCTCCTTCACTCCCCGGCCCCACTGTATGGTCATTTACACTAGAGAGCCTCCTGACACATACTTCTCTTCTTCCCTTCCATGCCCCATTAAAATGGACGGACACGCGGAGACACCCGACCAGACCCTGCGTAGAGGAGACGAATCCCGCACCAAGGAGTCGAGGAGCCTCAAGCACGACGGACCCCTCCACATTTGCGACGGAAAGACTAACAAGTCGACACAAACGTGTCTTTGGGAAAATAAAACCATATTTAAGTAGACCTGGCCCCCGACCTATTATTACGACCCCGCCACAAGCCCGCATTTAGGACAGTTCTGACGTGTCCCTCCATAAATCCTTCCCCCCCCAACCCTGCCTTGAGACCATCTAGCAATCCTTTCTGGGGTATAATAAAGTAAACAAAGTGTCCGAAATTGCTGGAGCCGTAGGTTCACAGAGTGTACAGAACAGGCAATAATATCCAAAGCTATCCTCATGTTTTCTATGGCAATATTTTCCCCTAGAATCTTGCTCCACCTGGAAGCCAATTTCTCACAGCCCTCTGCCCTACTTTGGCAAAGAATTTGATACGCCTTGCTAATGGTAACCCGCCGGGTCTGGGCGTACATACACTCCCACATATCTGACACTGTGACACTCCGAACTGCTAAGTTCCTGACGAAATAGTCCCTAACCTGTATATATTTAAAAAACATTCGTTGAGGAATATCAAACATCAGCTGGAGATTCTCGAATGTCTTGAAACCATTGCAATCATACAATTGCCCGAGAGAGTACACCCCATACCTAGTCCACTGACGAGCCATTCCATCCTGAAATATTCCGGGCAGCATTGGATTACCCCAAAGAGGAAGTTTACTATGTACCAGAGATAAAGAAAATCTAGTTTTGATGCCCTGCCAAATATATACACCATCTCTTATGGTCTTGAACCGTACGCGTTTAAAATAGTTAGGGTCATTAATTCGATATAAAAACATCTGGCTCTCTCTCCCAAGGACCAACCAATGCCAAAAATCCGTTTGCTCGGGGTTCAAGAGGCTGCGTAGCCGGCCAACAAAAGCAGCCCAAAAATATAGTTTAAAATCAGGGAGGTCCAAACCACCCTGGTTATATGGGAGTTTCATCAATCCAATAGCGCGTCTTGACTTCTTATAACCCCAAATGAAGCTGCTCAAGACCCCATCCAGCTTCTTAAAAAACATTACGGATTCGTAACGGGATTGACCTAAAAATAAAGGAACTTGGGAAGTATCTTCATTTTTATAACGTTGCATCTGCCTAGGATGCTTAATGGAAGCTTATGCCACAGCTTCAATTGTTTGGTAACAGTGACTAGTGAAGAATCATAATTTAATGAGTGTATAAGCCCGATTTTAGCCGAGATTTGCACTCCTAGATATGTAACCTTCGAGCAAACCCCTTCAATTGGGAATTCCTGCTGGAAATTAAGAAGAACTTGAGTTTTGTTGCTGTTCAGCTTAAAGCCAGAAAAGCATCCAAACCTCTTTGCCTCCCTATTAATATTTTCTATAGCCTCCCTTGGCTTTTCAGTAAAAATAGCTATATCATCGGCATACGCCGTAAGTTTGAGGGGGCGCTGTTCAATATTCAACGGACAGATCAAATTATTAACCAGTAATGCCCGAATAAAAGGCTCTATATAAAGAGCTAATAATAGAGGGGAAAGAGGGCAGCCCTGCCTCGTGCCGCAGCGAATGGGAAAGGGAATAGTTTGGACATTTGAATACAGTAATCTGGCCATCACTGTATGATGTCACTACCCTGGATGTTCTCTCTGTACATAGCGTGGATCTGGCCTGTGGATATTAAACTCTTTGGTTTTACCCATGAATCTTTCCTGACATCTATTGGTGTCTGTGGGCCAAATCAACCATCCCTTCCAATCGGGGTCCGATCTATTGTATTGCATGATCTCATCTAGCGTAATCCCTTCTTGTGATGTTGTTACCCTCGTGTGTGATGGTGTGGGCATCCGAGGTAAATTCAAGTCCTTGTTCTTGGCTATTACAAGACAGGAAGTTTGTTGCACAGTTTCATTCAAAAACATGATTTGCTTAGGAATGATGCATGCTCGAAACAGTGCTTCAGTTCCCTAGACCTGCCAGTCTCTAGTACCCCAGACAGATTTTAAGTCTATAGTGTCTTTCCATAAGTCGAAACCTTGTTCAGACAACTGGGCAATAAAGGAAGCAGAATAAATCTGTTTGGTGTTTGTCAACATATTTTTCTGTGCTGATGTTGGTGCAACCTTATAATAATATGAGGCTGGGTCTGATGTGTTAAACCCTGAAAAATATGGAAATTTCTGTGCAAATGTCTTTGAACTGCTTTTCAGTGTGTAGGGCAATGTTCCCATTGGTGGTAGGTAAAAACATTTCTGAGGTTAGCAGATTTATGCAAGAAATGATGACCATAATGTTGATAGCAATACATTGTTTCAAAATCTGATGTGTCTTCCAAAATTTCACTATTAGAAAAGGCAGCAGATTTTTCTAAATCAGACAACATATTATTTACAGCTTCATAATCCCAATCATCGGAAAATGTACTGGAGGTAATGATATCATTCAATGATATTTATAATAAATGTGGAATTTTTAAAAGTTCGGTCAGACAAAATATATCGTAATCAACCTTGTCCCACACTATACCATCAGGTATAGGAACTGCTGTAATGTTCACTGATGACAAGTCTCTTTTTTCACGATGTGATGATAGATGTGGTTTCAGAATCAGATTCAATTTTTGTGCTGCAGAGCTTTCTCGAAGATAAGTTCCGTTTATAAGCATACTAAAGACAGTTACTAAGCCTATCCAGAAAAGAAAGAAAAGTATCCCGGTAGTTACCCAAGGTGATACCAGGTAAGTCTTTTAAGAAAGTTCAGAAAGTCCTTAATTTGCTGGTTTCGTGTTTTTGGGCTGGCATTGTTTCAGGTTTACTTGGATCCAATGAAAAGGTATCAAAGTCAATGAAATAGCCAGATGCAGTGTGATCAATTTTCGGTATTTCCGCAGGTTTTGTAGAAACTGTAGCTTGCTCTTGATGAGGCATGTTGACGTAGATATCTGTCTTTGGTCGAATTGCAATTTGTCTTTCATTTTGGCTTTAATTCTGATTATGAACTTCAGGTTCGAGAGGAACGAGCTCCATGGCATTGTTGCATAGTCCATCATTCCGTGTAGGTGACTCTTCAAACGTGATGAGTCTTTCTGTTTGAACTTCTCGTATAGTAGCGAGAGGAGGGTGTCTGTTACTCCGGAGTCCACGCGGCATACTACTCAGTATCTGCCACATAGTGTGGTTTGATTAGATCAATTGAGACAAATATTTTCTCCTTTTTACCGGCAAGAGGCGGCAGAAGTACAGTTCTTGTTCCTTCAACTGCCAGGACAGGTACAGGCTTTCTGTATGATGGCCCAAATTCTTTTTTGTCTGCTATTTTTTCTCTGACCAGGTCCCTGACTTTAGGGACCCAGACAGGTCTTGCCGTGACAGACTTGACTTCCCTAGTGGCGGTCCTTTTTACCTGGACATTGCTTTGTAGTGCCCTGGATTCATTTAGCTCCTGTAAAACAGCAAAACGTTTATGGCTGTCCAAAGGTTTCTCATCCGCCACTGTGCCTTCACAATCAAGATCAGGTACCCACATTCTCGTCCCAAATAGGGCCTCATAAGGAGTGACACCCCCTAGAGAACGTCTTGGCATATTATTCAATGCCCTCTGAACCCCATACAAATGTTTTACCCAACTCTCACCCGAGCCTAATACTTTAGCTGTTAAAGACTGCTTTAAGTCCCGGTTTTTCCATTCCACTACCGAATTTCCTTCGGGATGGTATGGAGAGGAGTACCGCAATGCTACACCCAAACTTCCCATGGCTTCCTTGTAAGCCCTAGAGCTAAATGCGGGGCCGCAGTCAGAATGTAATGTGCCAATTGCGTATATCCCTATAAAAACTCACAAATCTTTTATAACAGTTCGAGCGTCAGCCGAGCGCTGGAGCCACACCCATAGGAATTTAGAGCAGGAATCCACTGCAACCATGATATACCTGGGGGCGTGGCGTAGCCGGCTGCAAGATGGCCACACTCTAAGTGGGCCGATAATCCGTCAGGAATCCTGCGGACATCTGCGTTGCTGCCCTTCAGCACCGCGCTATTTCGATTTACCTCACCCCGGAGCGCTGACTGATCCTACTCTGGGCCCCCTCCGACACCGCCACACCGAGATCCGCTGTCGGGGTCAGACTCGGTGTCTGGGCCCTCCTGCTGGCGTGCGGCTGGCGCCTGTTCCGGGCCATGATCACCTCCCTGGGGCCGGATCGCCGCTTCGGCATCAGCCTGCTGCCCTGCTCCTCTGGAACCGGTAAGTGGCGACGTTGTTGGGGCGGCTCGTGGCGGGGTAGGAAGCGCGCGTGCCGTACCCCCGGGCCCTCGCTCAGCGCGGGCACCATTTTCCCATCCTTGGCGCCCGTCGCTACTGCCCGCTCTTACCGGGCCCCGCGACGCGGGTGGCACGCTCCCCGTGACTCCCCGCTGCTTTTTGTCCCTGCAGGCACAGACTCCCGGCTGACCTGGTTCTCTATCCGCTGGGACCGGGGACTACACTGCCATCTCCTGCTTGTATGCCGCTGCGGCCCGGCACATCGGACTCCTTACGCCGCCAACGCATCTCACACCCGGCCTGGGGACCTAAACTTGCTTACAAAAAACACAGGAGAGAGAAAGGGATTTTCACGAGTTGGAAGGGAATACTCCTGGTCCCCTTAAAGCAAAGTAAACAAACAGTGGGAGGAGTACACCCAGGAGACAACTCAATGTCTCCGAAGTACTGGGAGAGGTGCACAAGAAGGGAAATTCTCCTTTCTTAAGAAGACCCCTCACTCACCAACCTAGTTGGTGACATGCTTCATCATTGGGGTCCCACCCGAATAGCCGAATGCTATCCGGGTGTGCTTCGACACCTGATTACAGTGGAGCAGGTTATTTTTGGGTACAAGTGAGTGAAAAGTGATTTAAAAATTGTCCAGATATAACTCACTAACAAATTTTTATTCTGGAGCAACTGGACAATATTAAAAATGTTGGTAAGATGCCGTTCTCGGTTAAATTGACCTCCGGTATCTCTGTAGTGAAAAAAGTGTGCATAAAAAGTGCATAAAAAGGTCTACATGTTTCAACCTGAAGTTGATAGTACCAGGTTTTCGTCAGGACCAGTGAACGTAACCCGGGCGGTATACACTCGCTAAGCACACCCGGATAGCATTCGGCTATTCGGGTGGGACCCCAATGATGAAGCATGTCACCAACTAGGTTGGTCTCCTGGGGCCCGGTGCACATCAGCAGGCATTCTGAGGTCGCATCTCATTCCCCCGGGCCTCCTGTCTCCGGCTCGGCCCGGCCTCCTCCCTGGACGCTCTGCTAGCACCTGATGCTACCACAACTGTTCCAATCCAGCCCACGAAACATGGCAATTTGCTTCCTTCCCAACGGGCTCGCCTGCTCGTCCTGGCCTTGGATCAGGCGCTGCCTCCTCTTGTAGGCCCAGCTACCCGCCCGACACCTTTCCTGCTCCTGCGCTCCCTGTGGGCCTAACGACTGCAGTCCTCCTTGGAGCTCATACTCGGCCACAGCCCCTCTTGCTGGCCCCAGCCTCTTCGCACGCCGCTCCTCCGCCCCTAGCTTCCTGGCGGCACGGCCTGCGAGCCTGTGTGGTACACAGGGGCCCGACCATGGGGAAGGCGGACCCTAAGCAGCCGAAGCTGGCCTTTGACCAACGCAGGCAGACGTGACAGGAGGGGGCGGCCCTGGACACTGGTGAGCCCGCTGCTCAGCCCGAGGCCGGTTCGACTCGAGAGGACGACCTCAAAGCAATTATGCTGGACGTGAAGACCGCGGTCACCGGCATTGCAGCCCAGCTGGACCAGCTTTCTGCCTGCCTGGACACGGTCAAGGTACACATGACACGCGATTGACACATGTTGAGACGAGGGTGTCCGATGTTGAAGATACTGCGGCCCCGGAACACCATAAACTCCTCCAAATGGACAAGGTGCTAGAACTCATCAAGACCAAAAATGAGGATTTGGAGGCACGTTCCCGCAGAAGTAACCTCCATATCACGGGCGTGCCAGAATCCTCCAACATCGCCAAAATGGAGGACTTTGTTGAGCAGCTGATCCGGGACTTATTCAGTGAGGTTCTCTCCCCTCTATTCATCGTCGAGCGTGTTCATCGCTCTTTGGGGCCCCGGCCCGCTCCTGGCCTGCCTGCTCGTCCTATCATCGCTAAACGACTTAATTTTCATGACCGAGATGCGATCCTGCGAGCTGCCAGGGAGAGGGGTGAAATTCGCCACCAGGGGAACTCAATATCCTTCTACCCTGATTATACGATGGCGGTTCAGGCTGCCCGCCGCAAATTTCTCCCGGCCAAACGACTGTTGCAGAAGCATGATATCTCCTACTCCCTGGCATACCCGGCCAAACTACGCGTCGGGCATGGCTCGCAAACCCACACCTTCATGGAGCCGAAGGCGGCGCTGGCCTATGCCAAAAAACTGGACAGGCCACAGCGTTCCACCCCTTCCAGTTCCCAAACGGCTGCCGACGGTGACTTAAGCGACAATGACTGATAGCAGCCCTCACTTTTCGACCCCTGTAGCATGCGCCTAATGGTGTGATCCTGCTTACCCTGGCCATGACGCCCTCTGTTTATCCAGTCACTCCCACCCCAGCCCGCTCTTGACGCTCTCCTGTTCTCTGGCTTGTGGGCCCGGTAGACTTCCTTTGTTGCAGAGACTTCTACTGCTTCTAACTCATTGGCCCCACACTCCTTTTTCGCATTTGCAATAACGATTACCTCCTGCTTTGGATCACCTGTTCTTCTGTTTGCATCCCTGCTGCGCCATGGTGTATGAGGCGGCCTCATGACCTTCTACTTCTTTGCTCACTGTCCGCTCTCATCCAAAGCTTGGCCACCCTGTCCAAGTGGCAGGGGTGTTCGCTGGGCTGAACCACGTCTCTATGGGATAATTCCCCTCATCTCATACCTGCATTATCTCCTTCCCTGTTGTGGGTTCCCTGGGTGGGTGGGGATGGTCTCTCAACCTGATTGGGGGGTTGGTGTGGGTGGCGGGGGGGATTCATGGGGTATGTTGCCTCGTCTTCGAGGCCTGTTGTTGGTTTCATTTTATGACCTAATCTGTATCGTATTGATTGCTACACTGTCTTTTGCATTGCACATCCCTCCTCAAGCGCATCTAACTCCTACTCTGCATCTGTTCCAATCCGACATTCACCTCTCTGGCATAGCACTATGACGGCCACCACGCTCTGGACTTGGAACGTCCGCGGTCTCAACGACCATCGGAAGGCCCGCCTTGTACATGCACACCTCATTCACCACAAGATTGACATCTGTTTCCTTCAGGAAACCCACTTACTTCCCGCCACTGCCCCTAGGCTTCACTCCAGGCACTGGGGAGAGTATTCACTCCTCCTTCTACTCCTGCTACTCCCGCGGGGTGTCCATCCTCATACGTCGAGGGATTCCTTGGCATACTACTAAGGCTATTGCGGATCCTGAGGGGCGCGTCGTCCTCATCCATGGCACACTCCTGGCCCAACCCCTGATCCTTGCAGCGATCTATGGCCCTAACTCTGATGACCCTGACTTCTTTGCGCAGGTATGGCGACATATCTCCTCCCTGGGTCCTGCTGCCCTGTTGTGGGGGGGCGACTTCAACATTACACCTTCAGCCACCCTAGACCGCTCTGGGCCCCGCACTCTACACCCGTGCTCCACATCCCTCTTGCTTTCCATATTAGCCGACAATTCCCTGCTTGACGCCTGGCAACACACTAAGCCAGAAGCGCGCGAGGGCACATGCGTTACAGGCTCTCTAGGCTGTTGGTCCCGCTTGGACCTTTGGATCACCACTCAAGACACCTTCGCATGGGTCTCCTCTGTCGAGCACATGGCTTGCACGCTCTCCGATCATGCTCCCGTCTGCCTCAGCCTGCTCCCCCCGCACATCCCGAAGCGCGTGTTTGCCTGGCAGCTGCCCCCCAATGCACTCCGCGACTCGGTGTTCTGTGGTGAGATCCAAACTGCAATAGAGAACTATTTTGAACTTAATGCCGGCTCCGTGGACTCCCCTTCCACACTCTGGGAGGGTTTCAAGGTGGTGATTCGGGGCGAATGTATCTCCAAGCAGTCTGGTGTTCTGCGCTCCATTTGCGTTGTCCTCGAGCGCTTGGAGAGGGAAATCAAGGCCCTCGACTCCTCACACTCTCTCAGCCCCAATCCTGACATCCTCGCGCAGCTCCGGGGCAAGCTCTCCGAATTTGAAAAAGAAGCTGACGGAGAACTCTCCTTTTTGGGTAGGGAGGCGAAGGCACGCCGCTTCGGCGAAGGCGATCGCCCCGGTAAGACTTTAGCCAATCTCCTGCGACGGCCTAACGCCGCCTCCTATATCACAGCTCTCCAGGACGGGGGCCCAGAGCGCACTACCTTCCCTGCTGAGGTGGTGTCTAGGGTCACCGCCTTCTACACTCAACTCTACACCGCGGAGGTCGCTCCCCCGCGCTACCAATATTTTGACACGCTGGAGCTCCTTTGGCTGGGTAACGGCCATCGCGAATACCTTGACGAACCCTTCTCTAAGGAAGAGACTCTGGCAGCCATCAACAGTTTACCTGGGGATAAAGCACCGGGTTGCGACGGTCTGTCAGCATCCTTCTATAAGGCCTTCGCACCCCTCCTCATCCCGCACCTCGCCGCTATGTATAATGGCTCCTTCGAATCCGGCCACTTCCCTCCGTCGCTTTGCGAGGCCCTGCTAACGCTACTCCTGAAACTGGACAAGTCCCCCGAGCTTGTGGATTCTTATCACCCCCTATCTCTCATCAACACCGATAATAAGATCTTCGCCAAACTTTTGGCTTCCCGTCTCCTGCCCCTCATGCCCATGATAGCTCGTCCAGACCAGTCTGGTTTCATTCCCGGACGCGCCACGTCACATAACCTCCGAACTATATTTGCTGTACTTCACCAGATCAGCCCCACTCTTCCGGCCGTGCCTGCTCTCTTGGACGCCACTAAGGCCTTTGACACTCTCGAGTGGCCCTTCCTTTTTTATCTTCTCCCCTACCTTGGCTTTAGCCCAGTTTTTCTGCGCAAGGTCCATCTCCTCTACTCCCTTCCCACTGATCACCTCCGGATCAATGGTCAGATCTCTGAGCCCATCCCTGTCTCAAGGGGCACGAGGCAGGGGTGTCCGCTCTCGCCCATGCTTTTCGCTGTGGCTATGGAGTCCCTCGCCGCCAGGCTCCGGCAGCATCACACCCAGAGGGGTCTTGGCTTTGCGGCCCGAGCCCTGGTCATCTCCATGTACGTGGACTATGTCACACTTTGTCTGCCACCCCCAAGAGAACCTCGGCCCCATGGTCCATGAGGTGGTGCGCTTTGGGGGTCTATCCGGTATCTAGGTCAATTGGAGTAAATCTATTCTCTTCCCTCTGACGGACGCCACTGTCCCCTTCACTCCAGACTACCCGTTTATGTGGGCATCTGGGCCCACCAGATATCTGGGCGTCTGGCTCAGCAGGAGTGTGGATGAACTTTGGAAGGCAAATTTCGGCTGCACGGTCGACTGGCTGGAGACCAAGATTCCCCTCTGGCGACGTTTACCACTATCCTTGGCAGGGCGCATTGCCATCGCCAAGATGGTTGTGCTCCCGAAGTTTTTATAATTGTTCCTGAATGTTCCCATTCCTCTTACGGCTCATTTCTTCCGCACACTCCGCTCCCTCATCATCTCTCTTGTCTGGGCTGGACGTCAACCTAGAATTGCATATGACATTCTCAAGCTCCCCCTTACGTGCGGCGGGATGGGCGCCCCGGACTTCAAATTATACGCCCTCAGTGCCCAGGCTAGTTTCCTTCACTTCTGGCTGTATCCGACGCCATTTCAGCCCCACGTGGTGGTGGAGGCCGACCTAGCAGCCCCCTCGCCCCTCCGGACTGCCATTTTTGTCCCCGCTAAACCACAGCGCAGAGAGGTCGACACTGTGGAGACACTGCGCTGGGCCTGGGATGGTCTCCGGAAGTACTCTGGCTCCAGCCTGCTCTCTGCTAATACCATGTCCGTCGCATACAACCCGGTATTTCCCTCACTGCATACAGCCGGGATGGTTAAACGCTCGACGGGCCAGGGGCTGGCCACATTGTTGGACCTCTACCCTGATGATAACTTTTTTTCTCTTCCAGCGGAGTCCGGCCCAATGGACATGCTGCTCTATTATCAACTCAGGGCGTCCTGCCGGGAGCTGCACTCCACTTTCCCTCAGCCCCCTCCTTCGATGGCTGCCCTCAACCTGGCTTACACTTCCGCCTCCCCCCGCAAACTGGTCTCCAGACTTTATGCCACCACGTTGGCCGCGTCACCAATATTTGCAGATTGCGCCAGCGTTGCCTGGAGCGAGGATCTAGGTACTGATCTTTCTCAGGAGGACTGGCTGTACTGCTGTAAGCAGACCAAACGTCTCTCTCCTAACTACCGCCTGCGCCTCATACATTTTAAATATTTGCACAGGTTGTACCGCTCCCCCGCTCAGCTGTATAGAATGGGCCTCGCTCCCAGTGATGGATGCCTCCGGTGCTCGGCTCCCGTGGCGGACTTTTCCCATCTTGCCTGGTTGTGCCCCAAGGTCTCTGCATATTGGCGCGATGTGTGCACCACCATTACTGAGATTACCTCCTCGTCTGTCTTGCCTGACCCATTGATATGCCTTTTAGGCTTTGTGAAGCATTGTCCTGACGCTTCCCGTCGGCTCACCGCTATGCTGCTTGTTCTTGCGTGTCGCAGAGTCGCCATGCATTGGGGTCGGAGGCCCGCACCCAGGGTTAGCGCGTGGCTTGAAGATGCTGCGTGTTGTCAGACGCTCCTGTCCGAATTTTGGGAGTTGATGCCGGCAGCTGGCCAGCCTCTTGATATCTGGGGTCCTCTTGTCTCACACCTCCTCTGCCGGAGTGCATCTCCCTCTGCGACCTCTCCCGCACCCCCTGCCGGCTCCCCGCCTGCGGCGGCCGCCGGTGCTGGTACGTAGAGGAGTGCTACCCTCCCCTCTGCACACTGTTGATTCTCTGCAGCCTCCCCCGCCGGTACCCTGCCTGCACCAAGCGCTCCTCCATGCCCTTTCCTGCTCCATCTCCTATCACCCCCACCTAGAATCAGCTGTATGCCACTAATGTACAAGTGCCTTTACGATGTTTGTAACAGATGTGCTTTTTCTGCCTTTTCTCGTCATTTGCCGAAACTTTGCTTGCATACTTTGTAACCTGATGTGCAAATTTCAATAAAGGTCTTTGAAAATTTTAAAAAAAAACATGATATACCTGTAAGCCCCATCTGTTTGTAAGGGGCCGCAGTAGTCCAAATAAACACATGCAAGTGGTTTGTCTGATATTAGTAATGGTGTGTGCGCTGGATGTGTTATGGTGGAGCCTTTCATCTGCTGACAGATGTCGCATTTTAAGACATAGTCCTTAGTCTGCTTTGTTAATCCTGGCCACCAGTAGCGTTGTTTCAGTAGAGAAACAGTTGCCGTAACTCCAGCGTGTGCTGAATAGGGGTGGGCGGAGAGCTGCCCTCCGCCCGTGGAGTGTGCGGAGATTTGCCTACTCCGCGGAGATCGCGGAGTAGGCAAAACTCTGCACACTCCGCGGTGGAGCGGAGTTGACCAGCCCTCGACTTCCACCCGCCCTATTAACAGTTACTTACAACTTTTAAAATGACTTAAAGTAATAAACACCTTACCTTAGCTGCGGCATGGGCTGCCTCCTCCTTCATCGCGTTCTCTGTAAAACTGTGCATGCGCACGCGCCCGCGCATGCACAGTTTTCACAGGGAACGCGATGAAGAGGAGGAGGGCAGCCCGGGGACGCCGCAGCTAAGGTAAGGTGTTTTTTTATTTACTTTAAGTCGTTTTTTAAAAGTTGTAAGTAATTGTTAATAGGGAGGGTGGGAGGCGGGTGGTGGGTGGCGTAGCGGAGTTCCACGGAGTTTGTTATCAACTCCGTGGCCCTCCGCGTAGCCCGCTATGCCCACTACGCCCGGGGTTAGTGCTGAACCTATTTCCTCATGTGCTGCTAGAATTAAACCTAACCTACGATCCATATTTGGTATTACTCTATCCCCCACTCCAGAAATCTGAGCAAATGGAACGTTATTTGCATCTAACTTGTAGGAGTACTTGACTGGAAATCTTTTCGGTACTGGTGATTTATTGCGTGTAGCAATAATCGCAACCATAATCTCACCTTCTATTCTCATTTTTCAATGGGTTATTGCAGCTACGGAAGCCGTGCGTACAGCCCCCTTGCAGCTTCATCAGCCAATGAATTCCCTTCAACGTGAACGCCATCATGTTGATGACTCAGTGTGTGTATCACGTGAGCCCTTGGTAGTTTGTTTTTCAAATCTACTACCTGTTCCCATAGCGTTTTGTGCTTAATTGTGCCAGCTTTCGCATCTTTGAACCCATTTTGTCCCCAGTGGTGTAAGTATTCATTGTATGACTGTACACAGTAAAAGGAATCACACACGATTAGTGTGGGGAATTCTCGATCCGTATTTACCAGTGCCAGTAATAAAGCTTTTAATTCCGCTAGTTGCGCCCTGCAGTATCCTAGAGACTGAGTTTTTGTACAACTCGGATGAAACTTTTCATTCTGCATGCGACCTTTAACGATTGCGCATGCGGCGCTGTATTGTTGCTTTCTCCCAATGGCCGGCTGAGCAGACCCGTCAGTGTAAATTATATATTCATACTGATCTAGAGGCATTATTTCATTAGGGAGAGGATATTCTTTTTTGTATTGCAGGAATGCTTGTGTTTTTAGACTTGGGTCGTACCTGTATTCTACATCTGTTGCAGTAAGAGACTTAGCCCATTGTATCCATCTCGGATGTAATGCTTTAGCGTTAGGAACGCTAGCCTTTGTAGCAGCCTCTAAGGCGGTACCGTGGTTACGACAATTATTCATTTTCCCTGAACCAGTGCTCTTTCTCTCACTACAGCAGTCTGTACTGCAGTCAGGATTTTTTCTGTTGATGCAAAACGCATCTCAGCTTTGTGTACAAATGTGATTTATACGCTATTGGTACTGTTTCACTGTCATTATATGTTAGGTAGGTGTATCCTGATTGACCCGCAACTATACGGATTACTAGGTTGCGTACATTTACGCGTGTCTGTAAGTGTTTTGAAGCTATCATATCAGCTTGTAGGGAACGAAGGATATCTGTGTGTTTCTGTGTCCATTGTCTAACTGAAAAGTCAGGTCTTATCAAATCGTAGAAAGGTTTAACCCTTTCTGCATAATCCAAAATGTATGTTCTGCCAAAGTTCAGGAATCCCAGTATTGATTTTAAGTTCTTTAATGATTTCAGAGGTTGGAGCAGCGCGCATTTTTCTAAAAAGTTGCCTGCTAAGCTTTTTCCTTCACTTGAGAGCTCATATCCTAGAAATAGGACATTGAGGTGTGCTATCTTTGATTTCTTAAAATTAAATTTATAGCCTACAGAGGCAAATCCCAATATTTTGGTATTCACTCTGGTCGAGTGATCCTCCAGGTCATCATCCGTTAAATAACTGTCATCCAGATAGGACAATGCCTCTTCATCCAGATTTTGAAATAATTCAGTTACTCTGGCCGAAAATAACCCCGGGCTGTTCTTATACCCCTGGGGGAGTCTACAAAATTGATGCTAGGAGCCTATCGCGTAGAATACGGTTAAATACCTGCTTTCAGGCGCTATATTCTGACAAAAAAATCGATTTGCGATAACTAGTGCCTTTTTGTATTTTTTCCGCACAATGTTATTCATTAGTGCGGCACTGTGTGCATTTTGGACTGCAATTGTTTTTGTGCAAGTGTTTAAATGTCTGTAATCTAGAACTAGAGGATATGAGTTGTCAGGCTTCATTACAGGAAACAAAGGATTATTCATTTGAGAGGTGCAAGTTTTAATCACCCCTTGGTATTCAAGTTGATATAGGATCTCCCTGACCTGTTTTTTAGCTTCTTGCTTTATTGGTTACTGTCTCTGTGGAGTCGGAGTATTTTTTAATGGAATTATGTGGTGGGTTGAATCCTCATCCCATCCAACATGGTTTTTATATAATGCCGGGGCTAGGGCTACCGCCCACTCCCGTGCATATGTGTGTTTTAGATATATTGTAACTGGGTTGGAAAAGGCTGTTAAAATTACTGTTTCTCCCTTAGGGCAGTCCATGACGAATACTGGCGGCCAATCTTGTTCAGATAAAAGAATGTCATAACCAAACGTCAGGTTCTCCCAAAAAAGACCTCTAACTTTCCTGGGTTTGTCCCCCTCCATTTGGAGTGTTATTTCACATAACTTATGTGGGACACTTACCCTAGTATCAGGTGTTTCCACCTTGATATAATCATTCAAGTCCGCTGTCACCAGAAATTCGAGCTATTGTTACTTCTGCCCCACTCTCTAGCATCGTCAGAGCAAATTCCCCGTTCATTAGTTGAGTCCTCAGAATTCTGGGCATGTCTGATCTTTAGACCTGCAACCTTCTTCTTTTGAACTGAGGTTGTGGTTTAGACTTATCTTCTTTTTTGGAAGGAAACTCTTGAGCGTGTTGCTTGTCTCTGCACTATGTACGCTCTTCTTGTCTGTCTGACCGTCCTTCTCTCTCTGAGTTTTTTGTTGAACCCTGAAAGGAACGAGATTAACGTGTATCAGTATCCTGATACCTGTTAGGTTTCCTAATATTGTCCCTATTCCTGAGGTTGTACCTTCTTTTGGGAGGCTCCTGTGGTGGGGATCTCCCTCTGGATTGAGATCTGTTTTGTTTAACTTTTTTCTTATTGTTGTTCTCCCACCTCTTCTTTGATGAAGCAGGTGTCTGTTTGAAAGTGTCCTTTTCGGGACTACCCATTAACTGGGGTTTTAATGCTTTTCCACCCAAGCTGTCTCTGCCTAACTCTGCATACGCAGTCTCAATTATTTTAGGTAATTCATGTTCCTGTTGTAAAGGACTGAACTCCCTTAGGCGTTGACGGATTGCCACTGATGCTGCTTCCCCCTTAATATTTGCTAATATTATAGCTGATACCTGGGCATAATTACCTAGGGGCCGATTCACAGAACTAATCTGAGATAAAATCCTAAACTTACTACTTTTGATATTCACAGAAGGCATTTAGTAGTAGTAAAGTTAGGACTCCTAACTTTACTACTTCTAAAATGAGATAAAATCCTAAACTTACTACTTTTGGTATTCACAGAAGGCATTTAGTAGAAGTAAAGTTAGGACTCCTAACTTTACTACTACTAAATGCCTTTTGTGAATACCGAAAGTCGTAAAGTTAGGATTTTGTCTCAGTTTAGTAGTAGTAAGGTTAGGAGTCCTAACTTTACAACTACTAAATGCCTTCTGTGAATACCAAAAGTAGTAAGTTTAGGATTTTATCTCAGATTAGTTCTGTGAATCGGCCCCTAGTAATTTCATCCCTAAGTTCAGAGCAGATTCTGCTCCGTACTCATTTTGTATTTGTCTTAATACATCTGGTACTACTGCTAATGACGGGATACCATGTGTTCTGGTATATATGGCAGCAAAAACTGTACCCCAAGAGGTACAATCCTCTATCTGTGGTGTTATCCCCATGGACAAGCAGATTGTCAGCATTCTATGTTTTTCATAAGGGCTAGTATTCGGGAATACTGCTTCTAGCTGTGTTATTTTTTGAGCCAGCCAGAATGACATTTGTTCACGTTTCGTGGGCATTTTACCCATTACTGCGTGTAAAGTCTGTGGTGTAATTTTAGTTGCTGTATTTTGAACTGTATTTGTGTTTGTTGTAACCGTTGCCGGCTGGACCGTAAGTGTCCTCATGACAAACTGTGTCATGTTTCTGTAAATTTTTATGAATTCTTTATGTAGTATAAGTAAGTCTCCTCCTGGCATTGTTTCAATGTCAGGATGTGGTGTGTAGGCCGCTAATATTGGCCATGTCGCTCCTTCTCTTCCGAGCCGACCGAGTCTTACTTTATTCCTTGTATGGGGGAGGGCACCTTTAAACCAGTATAAATGCTCCTGGTAAGTGAGCGGAACTTCAATGTCTTCATAAGGACAATATTTGTTCGGTATTTCACTCTTTGTGTAGAAATGAAATGTTTTTGTTCTTGCATTTGCAACTGGGAATGTAACTCATGAATAGAATACCTCTGTCCTAAATGATTCGTGTGCCTCAATCACGAAAGCTACTGGTCCACCCCTGGATGTTAGACCGTGTGCACCTAGTTTTATGGTAACGGCATTTCTAACATTTTCCGCAATGGAAATTGCATCTGCATCTTCTTCGTCTACTGAGAGATTTAGTTCTTGTGAAACTCTATCTACATTTCCTATTTCTTCAGTCATTGTTATAGAGAAGAAGAGCTTTTCAAGAGAACCAAGATAAGGTGTTTTGCACAGTTTAGGAACAATGTGTCCTTCAAGCTTGATTAACCAACAGCCAATAAATAGGATTTTTGCCTACTCAGCTGTGGCGGAGTTTGTACCCACCCACTCCGGACGTCTTTGGGGAATTGTGAGTAGGGGTCTCTGAGACTTAGCACGACTGAACTACTCAGATTCTACTGTTAAATAAGTACCCAACCAATGTTGGCGGCGCCATGTTGTGTAGTTCCTATAAAACCTATACAGGATCTGCACGTTCGGACAGCATACACTGTAGGATTGGTATCGGACTGATTCTGAACACCCTCACCGAGTATGTTGGCCTTCTGTATCCGCTAGCTCACAGTGCCACTAGAATCTCCTCTTACCAAGGAGAGAATAGTTCTTGGCAACCATCGAACATGACAACCCTGATCCCTCCGGACCGTGGAAACAATATACCACTTTTCGCTCAGTCTTACTTAGTCTGTCTTAGAGAGATACACAGAATAAACAGACTGGGCGTTTTCAATAGGTATTTGATGGACATTTGTTATTCTGGTGTAAAATAGATGAATTGCAACAACCGTTAGACAGTAAAAGATATAAATGATTAGCGGTACTATGAAAGTAAACGGATGGTATAGCTCTACCATCTTGCAGTAATCCTGAATACATACGAGTATATAAAATACATGACACTAAAAAGAGGTGTACTCCTACGATGCCTCCCTAACTAGATGTACCTAAGTGTAGCTAGCATGTGTGTAGGTGTTAAGCCAAGAATCCCTCTAGGATAAAGTCAACCCCATTACCTGAAGTGAGAGACTGTGGGACCCCGTACTGGTCTCGAGTTGGACACCCCACAAGGGATGTTTTAGACCACTGCAAGCTGGATGGTCTGCATGCGGGAACCTCAGCGTCTCTGGTCAGTGTGTCGGCCGGGAAGTCCTGGTCTCCTCTGTCTATCCTAGCAAGATGTGATGTATATATACCCATAGGTCTCCCCAGGGGTCCTACCTCACTGTATTACTGTGTCGGCCTGAGGATGACGTCGGACATGAACTTTATACATAGATATTATACAGGAGATGGTAGTCCCGCTGTGCTTCCAAGAATCCTCATGCATAATGTATGATATTTCGAACTAGGGAAAACCCGCGTTCTGAATGCAGTGTCGTATCTACGTAAAAGGTCAGTCCCTGTAAACCGTTATAAGCGTAATGTAGGGAAGAATATAGGTGAAGGGTAACGAAGTCACCTGGGCCTATATTATGGAACCTATATGTAATATAACAGAACAAGGTAGAAAAATAAAGTTTAGTATGCCTGAACTCAGAATGTTAAAATGCATCTTTTAGTGAGGGTGATTTTTACATTCTGTGTTTGAAAATACCACTTTTAGAAAGTAGGTATTTTCTTGCCTAACCATCCAGTGTGCCATGGCTAGGTTTGTGTATTGCATGTCTGGCTTTTGGATGACAGGGGCTGGAGAGGGGCAGTGGCTCCAGAGAGCCTGATGAGTCAGGGCTGGGCTGAATAGGCCTGGTCTGCATTTGGAGTGGTGGGAGGAGTAGCACCTGCACCTGAATAGGGCTGTGCCTGCCTTCCACAATGATGGCTCCGCCCCCCTCTGGTGTGTCTGGAGCCAGGGCTCACACTGACAATGGAGGTTGTTGTGCACTTGCAAAGTGCCCCACAGAACTGGTTTTGGCTGGGTATAGACACACTCTGCCTTCAGAGAACAAAGGATTTTTGTGTATAAAAAGAGGGGACCAGACCCTTAGACTTTTAGATCACTTCTGGGAAATCAAGAGGAACCTTTGCCAAGGAGAAGAGCCGGAAAAGCTGAGGAGGAATACTGCCCCTGTGCTGTTTGCTGCCTGGGGTTGGCCTGCAGTGGCTACTTGCTGCCAAGGAAAGGAGAAAAGGAGTTTGCTGCTTGCTTTGTCCCCCTGCTTGAGGAAAAGATCTCCAAGGGCTTGAACTGAGCTTGCCCCCCATTCTAGAGGTCTCAGGAACAGCAAAGACCTCACCATGTCTGAGGGCACCGTCTCTGATCGTCTCCGCAGAAGAAAAAGGGTAACTGACTCTGTCATACAGTCCGCTGCAGAATTCTGTGTCCTGAAAGCACCGCTGAGAGCAACGCCTCGCTTCGCAATGCAATCCTGGTCTCATGACTCCGTCAACGAGCCGCTGCTTGCACCGCGTCCTGTGGGCACCGCACTCTGCAACGCTTCGCTACACGCTGCAAGGATGTCACCGACTCCGTCGCTGCCGGACCCTAACATCGACCGGCTCCATCGCCGCACCGTGACCTGCCAGCACCGCAGCGAGCACCGTCTCACCCTTCAACACAAGCCCTGGTCTCACCGACTCCGTCAATGAGCCGCTACCTGCACCGAATCGTGAGGACATCGTCCGCCGCAATGCTCCGCTTCACTACGCGACTGCGACGTTTGCCCCGACTGACTCGCACCGACATGTTGGTCGCAACAAGAAAGATACTGGGTCCGAGTCTGTCGACGCTTTAGCTGGCCGGTATTGACGCGGTCGGCTGGAATTGCTAGACTCTGTCGTATTCAGTATCGCGGTAGCCCCAGGAGGAGCTACTGAGTCGGAAGAACTGTGTTTTATTGATTTTCCTGCAATTTAAAGGTTATTTTTCAAGAGTATTGTATGTTGGATTTTTATCGTATTTGGTCTTGTTGGTTTAGATAAAGATTTACTATTTTTCTAAACTGGTGTGGTGTCCATTTGTAGTGTTTTCACTGTGTTACTGTATCTGTTCACAAATGCTTTGCAGACTGCCTCTGAGATAAGCCTGTCTGCTCGTGCCAAGCTACCAAGGGGGTTAGCAGGGGTTATTTTAGGAGTGTATCCCCCTTACCCTGACTAGAAGCAAGGGTCTCTATTTGGACAAAGGTACCTACCTCTGCCAACTAGAGACCCCCATTTCTAACACCGGCCTAACGAGGAGAAATGTTTTCATTTCTCCTTGTTTTTGCCACTTTGCATGCCTGCTGCATTGTACAGCACAAATACAAAGTTGGAAACACCTTAAAGCAAGTTTTTTAACTTGAATGGACAAGCAAAAACCCTATGCTTCCCACAATGCAGACACTATTGCACTATGGGGTAAGGTTGTCTGCATTGGTGCTTGGCAGCCAAAAGTGTACAAGTGCAGAGAGACAGCAGAACAATATTCCATCTTGGTAGATATGGCTCTGCTTTGCTCTCTCCCTTTCACACAATTCAGCAAACAACTTTACTTGGTGCTCTGTGCTTCATGACTGCTATGGAAAACTGTACCTTCATGTAGTCCTTCAAATAGAAATGTTGAAGTGCAGATACTCCCTAGTTAGAATACAAGTTTGCTCCTGACACGTGCTAGTACTCTCCCATTGAATGTTTTGCAGAAGTGCTGAGAAGTGCAGGTACTCGCTCTGACCAAATTAAAGAAGTACAGGTATTTAGTACTGCTAGAGCATTTTTCAATAATTAAACATTAATGCAATTTACATGTAAAAATAATGTGTAGGCCTCAAAACAAAAAGTCACGTTCTAAGGGAAAGCGAGAGCACCAGGCTTTCATAGCTGCACAGATTAAGTTAGAAAGACTCCTGAATGCATCTTCCTTTTCTCTGACCTAAGGTCCATAATGTCAGTAATGTGAAATGTTAATACAAAAATGCTGGAAAACATTAGCTTTTGACCTTCCCATAGAGATATTTTAATAGAATACAATAATATATTAAAGTGTATAGTTTAATTTCTGAAAAATGTATTTTGTATTTTTTGGGTACTTGTAAAGCGTAGCAATCGTCCCGAGGGACATCACGGCGCTAGGGCTGAATGTAATGCAGTGCAGTTTACTCTAGGATTAACCATTAGCAGGGTCAGTATCTAGGGAAAAGAGTGGTTTTCAGCTTTTTTCTGAACAGTAAGTAGTCGTCTGTCAGATGTAGGTCACGTGGGAGGTTGTTCCAAAGGACCGCGGCTGCTTTGGAGAAGGATTGATCGCCCATCCTGACCTTGGTCGTACGTTTGACTGAGGCAAAGGCCTGATGGCGCGATCTCAGGTTGCGTGATGGAACATGGAATTCTATTTTATCGCGCAAGATGTATGGGCCTTTTTTATGCAGGGTTCTGTGTGCAAAGCAGAGGAGCTTAAAACTGGCTCTTTGGCGCACTGGTAGCCAGTGTAGCTCTTTCAAGCAGTGGGAGGCTGAACTGTATTTCTTTTTGTTGCAGATTAGTTTGGCGGCGGCGTTCTGAACCACCTGGAGACGGGAGAAGAGATAGTCGGCCATGCCAACATAAAGGGCATTGCCGTAGTCAAGCCTGCTCAGAAAGAGGGCCTATGTCACCATTTTTCTGCTATTCAGAGGGATCCAGGGGAAAAGTCTTCTGATGAGTTTTAGTGTGGCAAAGCCTTTTCTGCAGAAAGTGTGTACTTGATCTTGCATAGATAGAGTATCGTCAAAAATGATGCCCAAGTTTCTTGCAGCCCGCTTTGGTACTGGGGCGGTGCCCAATGTCTGGGGCCACCAGCTGTTGTCCCAAATTGTATGGGCACCCCCGAAAAGCAAGACCTCAGACTTTTCGGCATTTAATTTTAGGCAGTGCCTGGACATCCAGCCTGCAAGATCTGAGAGGCAGTTTATTAAGTTGTTCTTGGTGTCCGCATTGGTCAGCCTATTTGCAAGGGGAATCACCAATTGCATGTCATCAGCGTATGAGCAAATATCGAAGCCCCATTTCCTGCTGATGTCCGCCAAGGATGAGACGTATGCATTAAAAAGGGTGGGGCTCAAAGTGGCTCCCTGTGGAACCCCATATTTAATGCTTTTAGCAGTGGAGGAACAAGATCCCATTTGGATTGTTTGGGTTCGATCTTTCAAAAAAGATGCGCACCATGCCAGAGCTTTATAGCAGATCCCTTTTTCATGCAGGATTCGTAATAGGTTAGTGTGGGAAACCGTGTCGAAAGCCGCAGTAAGGTCCAGAAGGATTAATGCTACGGCTCTACCTTGATCGACAAGTAATCTGATGTTTCTTCCTAAGTAAAACTAGAAAGTTAGAATGAATGAGAATTTCATGATTTCATCTGTATGATGCAGTTACCTAACCATGAACTGGTTGTCTTGTAATAGAAATGAACAGTAGGAACCTAACCTTGACTTGCACAATGTTTATGAAATGTTTCATTTTAACAAATAAGGTTTATAAGCCTTTATCCTGAACAGCTTAGATGCCTGAAGCTTTCCTGTTCTCGTGATGACACTGGAAAATAATCGGCTGTAAAGACAGAAGAATGCAACATTTGACCTTAGTGATAGATATTGAAATGTTATATTAGCGCGTGTTCCTAGAGTAGTGAAAGAGAGATTCTTCAGATCCTACCTAGACTCTCTGTAGAGCCCTTTGCTCTGATTCTCTCAGAGAGACTCATTCATTTCCCTTGCCTGAATCTTTGCTATTCTGAGACTCTATTGAGATGCTTTAGCTTTTCTTTATGGGAAGTGCTGATCGATTTAGAATTGCTTAAAGCTTTATGCTTTCACCTCTTGATTTGGAACAAACGGTTTCAATATATACTTTTCCCTCATTTCCTAGACTTAGAATAGAGATTTACAACTACCTGCTATTTTATAGCTGATTCGTCTCATTTTTAGTCTATTTTCCTGGAAGGTGGTCGCAGGAAGGTGCTGTTGTTTGCTGAAACAGGTAAGACATTTTTAAAGGTTTCTTTAGGGTATTGATGGTGGGGGGATAATGGGGAGTTGTAGACTTTAGTTATAGTATTGTTTTGGGGGTTTTCATAGATTTAGTTGTTTGTTGTTGTGTCATTCACTAGTGTGTTGAGCTAGGTGCAGGTAGAGTTTGTTCACAGTATATTGCTATGTTATGTTATATTATGTGCTCTTTGTGTGATATATGTGCTCTGTTTGAAGTTTCTATGTTTTGCAGGTGGTTATTGTGTTTTAATTTGCAGGTTTTTGGTTGCCAATGTCTTTTATGGACATTTGGATTTAGCCGCGTTTCTTTGTTTTCTTTATTTAAGGAAATCAATTTTGTTTTGTAGTAAACCAATATTTTATACATTGATTTCCTTTCTTTTTCAGTTTTCCAGGAGTTTTTATTTTTTTTAAACTATTTCTGGTTTTTTTATGGTTCAGGAAGACTTTGGACTGATTCTATCAGATATCTATTAAACTAGTTTATTTTTACACTTTATTTGGATATCTTGGAGTTTCTATTTCCATTTTTGGTGTATTTTACTTTTCGATTACATGGATACAGAGGAATATTTGCAGTTAGAGAACAGTAAGAACTCTTAAGTATTTTTTTCAGGGAGGAAAATGTTATATTTTGTGAATTATAGCAGTTTTATGTGATTGATATTTGTTAAAATATATTTTATGTGTTGTAATTCATTTTTACAATACATTGTATGTCTTATTTGAGGTTTGTGTTTAATGCGATCCATATTTTATTATAAATAATGTACAAAATAATTTTGCTCATGAGTCTTATTTGAAATTATAATTTTAATTATTTTTTGACTGATGTTAAATATAATATGTATATTATTTATTTAAAAATGATTTTGTTATGTTGGTTTGGATTATGTTTTAAAAATGTTGTTTTTTTTGTAGGTTATTATTTATTTTATAATAGGGTTTAGGCTAAGTAGTGCACTCCTCTGTTGTTTATAAAGAGTTTTACTACACATTGTAGCATGTCATACATTCTAGTGGTTTGTTTGCTAATTGTTTATTTAATTTGGATTACTGATTTTTCCATTCATAGTTGTTGGTAGGTTTGTTCTTTTTGTAGGGCTGCTATAAATGTATAGAGTGTATGTTTGGTTCTGCCTCGTTTGGATTGGAAGGCATTGTGCCATCCTTCCACAGGGTTGTTTGCTTTGACTTCCTGTGCCTTGGCGCTGAATAGACATTCCACCATGGTATTTGGAATTTGGAGTGGCATCTGTGTCCAGAGTGATGCAGTCTGCCGACCCAACTGTCTTCAAAATAATCCAATATGACTTTCTATGAATAAATTGTAGTAGTTAGCTACGTCTGTGACTAAGATTTAGGCTAGCGCAATATTTTTTTTTATTTCAAAGGCAAATTGACATTTTGTAGCATATTCTACAATTAGGGCCTTATTACGAGTTTGGCAGTCTATGATCCGCCGTACTCGCTGTCGTGGTCAAAACGCCACATGCTCAGCTGTCCGACCGCCGAATTAGAGATGTGTGGATTGCATTTGGAAAGACTGTAGCTGAACCGCTACCACCGCAAGCGCACCACAGGCCACCGAGGTCGCGGACGGGGGAAAAACAGCTGCCATAGGGCGGTACAGGGGAGTTTCACTGCCTTCCATATTATGCGCTGGATTTTCCATGAGCTGACCATGGCGGGGAGACCACCAGCTTCAAGTCAGAGGAAAAGAAGGATTTGGGGCGCATACTCACCCCTTTCTTGTTCTTTCCATCAGAGTTGGACGTGGATAACTTTCTTCAAGTTCCCCCATCACAGCAGCATCTTCACCCAGGGGGTTAAGACCCCGTTTGTGGCAATGTACAGGGGAGTCGTTTATGTACCATATACCGATTGCCTGGTCTGCCCATATATGGGCCAGACTCCAATGTGTAGGTGGTATTCTTGCACATGTATCATGCATATGTGTGCATCCGACACAAATGCAATTCAAATGCTCACACATGCATCGATACATGTGGAAAGGTAATCCCCACTACTGCAAAATCTTCACAGCCATACTGCGTGCACAGTGGTAAACTTGTAATACGGCGGTTGGAACACCGCTGGCGCTGCAGGCTCCTGGCGGCCACGGTGTTCAGGCAGTCAGACTGCCAAACTTGTAATAAGGCCCATAGTACAGATTATTGGAGATGCCTCCACACGCTTTGATTGAAGTGGTAGTAACAGCCTTGTATGGCTGTGTGGTTACATTTTTAAATGGTTTGAATCATGACTTGTTCAAAATCAGTTATTATTTTATGTGAGCAGTCGTTGTTTGTGTTAATTTTAATGTGGTTTAATAGTTGGTAGTTAATGCTTCTTCGTTTATTATGAAGTAGGGCATATATGAATGGTATGTTTGTATTATGATATTTACCATGTATGGTGTAGATCCGATTGAATAGTTTGGGGCACATTTTGATGGCCCCATTCATCATACATGTTTGACAATAGCTTAGATTTAGTAAGTTATCTGCTGTAGAAAATATTCAGATTTGTTTATCATTGTTTAGGTTATCATGGACGAGGAAGAGTTCCTCATTTAGGGGCTGATTACGATGCCGGTCAAACCAGCCGTCAGACCGCCATGGCCATGGTTCCTTTCTGACCACCGAGACCACGACCTAACCCCCGCCATGTTACAATGCATGCAGTCCAAACCTCAGGCCACGGTGGTCGGAAATCTCTCCGAATGGGCCGCGGCAGTTGGAAAGCTTGGTGATAAGGATTCTGACGGCGACAGCACTGCGGTACAACCGCCAAGTTATTGCGATGAAACCGCTGTACTGCTGGTCCCAATTGGGCTGTTTCACCACGGCGAACGACTGCCATGCTACTGCTACCACTAAACACCACAACAGTGTCCGTTGGATGTAGAATTAAAAGGACATAGCTGATGGTCATTGCCTAGGCGGACACACCTACATTTCAAAGTATAAAGCACACCACATCCCTGACCATGATCCCTTGCCAGTACACTGCAGCTCCATACACTACATTGTTTCAGAGAGAGAAGGCAGCCGCTACTACACAACACCTTCACACACATGTTTGTTTACAAACTGTTCCTTGTCATTCCTCATTTATATCCATTTGGCGTCATCTTCAGGAGCACACTCTGATTTAGCTTTGTTAACATGTCACCGGTTACAAATCCATGGTTTTCTGACACCGAATTGTCAGTAAATGTGTAAGAAATCCTTAGAGTAGTGTCACATGTGTTTGGAGCCCTAGTCCAACAATCCTTCGTCGCTTAGAAGAATGAAATGTGGGAGAGGATAGACAACAAAGTCAATGATGGCGTACCACCCTGCGCACAAAGGAGGACATCAGGAAGAGGTGGCATGACCTGAAGTCAAGAGTCAAGAACCTCATCAACAGGCCCCATCTGGCGGCTCAGAAGACTGTTAGTGGTCCTCCTGGGCCACCATTAGAACTCCCAGTCTGGGAGGAGAAGGTGCTTGCCATCCTGCACACTGAGTGCAAGACAGGAATACCTGGGGGACTGGAGACTGGTAAGTAACACCTCAGCAACTAGTCTGACATATCATTGTACTGTTTACACACATCTCAGCTCTTGATATCGTGTATATCATCCAAATGCCCCATATGCAGTAGCTAAAGTATCAGATAGGTGTTATTGGCAGTTACATTCAGTAGCCCTGCACATGAGTCCAAATGTATCATCCTCCATTACATCGCACATGTGGGAATGCTGTCTGTGTTTTCCCATCAAGTCATCATCACAGGACCCATATAACATGCAAATGTACAAGCGTATAAGCCACCACAACAGCATCCTGCCAACTGGTTGGTCACACAATGCAGTTTTGCTAGTGTAGGCATTTAGTAAATGACTATACTACACCTACCATCAGGCCCTGTTGCCTGAGCACTTAACAAGATGTTCTAGTGTCCTTTACCCATAGCCACTTGGCAGCCATGTCACTGCGCATGTCATTGTTCACCTCATAGGTAGGTAGCCAATGTGCAAGTGTGGGGTGGGGGAGGATAACAGGACTACACCTACCATCAGGCCCTGTTGTCTGAGCACTTAGCAAGATCTACTAGTGTCCGTTACCCATGGCCATTTGGCAGCTATATCACTACCCAGGTTTACCTCACAGGTTAGTAGCAGTTGCTCAGGTGTGGGGTGGGATAGGATGACAAAACTACAACCACCATCAGGCCATGTTGCCTGAGCACTTAAGATGTATTAGTGTCCTTTACCCATAGCCACTTGGCAGCCATGTCACTATGCAGGTTTACCTCACAGGTCAGTAGCCAGTACTCAAGTGTGGGTTAGGAGAGGATGACGGGACTACACCTACCATCAGGCCCTGTTGCCTGTGCACTTAACAAGATATACTAGTGTCCTTTACCCATAGCCACTTGGCATTGTTACTAAATTATTATATAATCCCTGTATCTCGCCTGCTGTCAGACGCTGAACATTGGGATGCGGTGTGTATCAGGCTAAGACTGGCCATGTTGCCCCCTCATTACTGAGCGGGCCCAGTCTCGCATTTTGTATACTTTAGGGAGGGATGCCTTTAAACCAATTGGTATGTTCTTGGTAAGTTAGAGGAATTTCTACCTCCTTGTAAGGAGTGTATGCGCTCGGTGTTTCAGCTACTTCATGTTCGTGAAACAACTGTGTATCAAAGTCCACAGCAGGGACTTTAACCAATGAGTAAAATACCTCCATCCTACATGCTTCGTGTGCCTCTACCACGAAGGTAACATCCCCATGATCTAGTGTGAGGCCATGTTGAAGTGATTTTTGGGTGAGAAATGTTCTGTTCCATGTTTTATAAAAATGAATCTACCAAATTCTGCTCACACAGTGGGAACAATATCCTTTCAAGCTTGAATTTACCTACAGACAATATACAGGATATACCTACTCAGCTGAGGCAAATGCTCCCTACCACCCAGGTAGTGTCACATTTAAAAGGTGCTGTAGGGCTCTCTGAGGAAGCACGATTGAGCTACTCAGTTGATCTATACAGAATAAGAAATCAACCAACGTTGGCGGCGCCATGTCATGTATTTTCCACCAATCAGTAGGAACTTTGCGTTTGTGTACGACATAAAATTAGTATGGTGCCAGACTGAATCCATGCACCTCCATAGGATATGTTGTCCCTTGGACCAGCTAACTCGTAGTGCCAACGTTTGCCCCACTAACCTAAACAGGGAGCAAACAGTTCTAGCAACCACTGAACATGACATCTCTGTTCCGTAGGAACCGTGGTGACAGACTTCAAACTTTCGTTCAGTCACTCATGCTCTCTTTTGCTCAGAGAAATATACAAGGAATACATAGAGGGGCGTTTTCAATATTTATTGAGCGAGAGCGAATCTTGTATAAAATATGTGGGCTGCGATGATTAATAGACAGAAGCAGATACAAATTTCAATGAGTGCCAACACATAAAGTAAAACAAAGAGCTCCACCATCTTGTTGAGGCAGGTTTTATATGCATACATATAAGAGATTGTAACAATCGAGCATACACCTACGATGCTAACCCTAACCTATATGTCTAGCATGTGAATATATGGTTTGCCAAGTAAACCCCCATCGGGATAATCTAACACTTTTTCCTGATGGGTACGAGTATATGACCCTGTCTTGGCCACGAACTGGACACCCCTCACGGAGATGTCAGTCAGCTGCAAGGCGAAATCTTCAGCATGCAGGGACCCCTCGAGATCAGCAGAAGTGTCTACTCTTATTATGTTAGGAAACAAAAGGCTATTTATAGAAATTGGCATCCTTTCCTCGTATCGAAATTGTAATCGGTAGCCATTGTTTGTGTTGTACAGATAGCTGTGTCGCCATATGGATGTAAAAATAAAACACATTTGTATTACGCACCTGAGAGGTCTTGCACCAAATGCCAAGGCAGGGTGTTAGGATTCTCATGAAGAGTTCTGTGTCAGCAAGGCCGGTGTTTCTGCGATAAAAATCCAAGCATCACAAATTCTAAATGTGTGTCTAACGTTAATGTGGCAAAGAGCAGGCAAAATTAGGAAGAAGGATTCGTGTATATGCAAGAATGATACTTTTTCCTACCGGTCCTGACTCTGGCACATGACAATATCACTTGCCTCTAGACTGCTGCCTAATACACCTCCTCACCACCTGCTGCTGTTTGTCACCTCTAGGAGCACTCATGCCATGCACTAAAGGGGTGAGGGCCTGTCCATTCACTACAGAGGAGCTGGAAGCCCTGGTCGATGAGGTCCTTCCCCCGTATGCCATGCTCTATGGCGCACTAAAAATGTAAAAATCTGTATTTTTGTAAAAATCTGTATTTGTAAAGCGCGAGCTACTCACCCTTACGGGTCTCAAGGCGCTGGGGGCCGTTGTGGAGATTAAGTGAGCTATTGCCCAGAGTCACATGGTGCTGAGCTGAGCTGCCGCCGGAGCCGGGATCGAACCGTGAACCCTGTGCTCCGAAGTCAGCTGCCCTGGCCGCTGCACCACACCTCTCCACTAGAGGTACAGACAAGTTGCTCAAGCACTTATTTCACTCTGACTGCTTCTCTTTGATCACATTGGCTACAATATGCCTCTGAGTGTAAGCACTATGTTTATTGCATACATTGTATGACCCTTACATGGGGCACACATGCAATGGCTTATGGGGCCCTGAAGTTTGTGTGGAGAAGGCTTCCAATGGAATGAGTGAAATGGGTGATTTCTACTTGTGTTACATGCATATCTCAATGCATTAATCAAATTCATGGTAGCTACATTGACTTGGATAAACACATCATGGTATATGTGCATTGCTCTGTATAGGCATCTCATCATGAGCCATGTCTGTATACTATAAGAAGCAATTGTGGATAGTGTTGGCTAAGTGTACTGTCCCACTATCCACTCAACCCACATCAGACTTTTCACAACAGTATATTCACATATGAAATGGCCAGAAGATTAATTTTTCTGTTTGTATTGGTGGAATTGTGATGTACATTTGGGATAATTAGCCTCAGCCTTCAGAGAGCAAGGACTGACTGTGGAAGGAGGAGTGTTGCAATGAGTAATGTCTCTGTAGCCCAGCTGCTCCATTGATTTTCCCAGTAACAGTTTTCTGTAACACTAATAACCCTAATAGCTGTAACATGGCTAATATGAGGGATGGTGACTGAGGTGAATGCCCTCACCTGATAGTTCTTTCCATTTGACTCACAGTTTCAATGTGTGTCTGTCACTAATGACTGTCCCCTTCCTCACATAGGTCTGTAGACACTATTCTAATTCTGTAGCTTCCACTGTGCAGCCATATTACACATCGGAGACATGTACAGTGTAAAAAAAGGATTACTATTTCTCAGAGATACAGATGTGGATCACATGCTTGGCCAAGGTATCCACAATCACAATCCACAAACAAATGTCTGTTTAGTGTCATCCCTGTTACAGTGACATATGTGTCTAAAGGGGTGTCCTGGGACAGCAGTACAAATAAGACAAACTCATTTTTGCTTACAATGTTTTCCATATGAGTAGTCCACATCTCCATACAGCTCTAAAGAGATGAAGCTCTGAGTGTCACACATACCAGCCCTTACCTTGTGACCTCAGTCTTTAGAACTAGTGTTAACTATGGTACTTACCCCTAAGTACCATATGCATCAATGCAATGGACCGGGCAGTAAAGGTGTCTGGACATTCATGCACAGGTAGTTGACCCTACAGAAGTTCCAATAGGTGTACTGTGTGTCATGGTACCTCACATCAAATTCCATCTAGGATTGTCTTGGTCTACATGATGTCAGTGGGTTGCTTCAATCAGTGTAGGTCATGACCAAGTTTGAGGTTAGTCATCACATGAACAGAAAAGGGTGTTTCCATGCTTTAGCTGTGCTTAGCATGTGACATGGACACGTGTAGTGTTTACTATAAAAGACTGTGTGCGCTAGGTGGCACTCAAACTTGTTCCTACCATACAGATGTCCTCTAACTGCCTGTTACAAGCTGTTCCTACATCTCTTGCATCCATACAGATCAACGCCCATCAAAAGAAGGCCATTTGGAGACCCATAGCCCAGATGGTGGGGACACTGGGGGTCTCCAACCGGCATAGTGCCCACTATCGCAAGAGATGGGAAGAATTGGGGCGGGGGGCTCGTAAGCTCTTGGGGGTCGAGCTGGGGCTGGCCTCCCAAAACGGAATGGGCGTGCGCCAGGCCATGACCCCCCTGATGGCCCGCATACTGGCGGTGGCCTAGCCAGACTTTGATGGGCAGTTGAGAGCCCGACAGCAGCAAGGATGGGGTCAGTATTGGCCTGAGTGTAACATTGTGCATGACCAACTAACTTTTGTCACAGGCGGCTGTTTCCCACAAGTTTGAAACTGACTCATGTCCCGCACAATGGGAGCGTTGTTGCATGTGTAGGTACGGTAGTAGGTGCATGGTGTTTACCATTGACTATAGGTCATATGGCCAGGAACTAAGCAGGGTTCACTCAAACATGTCTTTACGTTGTTGCAGATCCACATGGCAGCATATTGTCTCAACTTCCATTCATTATCCCATGATGTCATGTGGGAAATTGGTCCCACACAACCACTTGTCATCCTTGTGTCTGCAGTGTAGCTGCCTTACTACTGTGTCCCATGTGACTGTGTACCACATACTTGTGGCATGGCATACAATGCACTCTGGGTGCAGTCATTGTGCACTACACAAAGTGTACTGTATAATGAGTTGGCTAACACCACTGTTGCCATATGTTTTGATCCCTACATGCCTTTTACGTGTTGTACTGTCACAAGTACACCTGTACCATACATGATGTGAGGGTCTAGATGAGTTACCATCTGTAGGCATAGGATTTATATGTTGGCCAATGTGTACATGACTATATGAATGATTGATGGGCATACAGAGTAGGGGTAAAGTAAAACAGGGGTGTCTTAAAATTGGGTGGATGAGTCACACATACCCAATGACAGTGTACGCAGTCAGGTGGGATGGATATGTGAATCAGTGGACCGTCAGTCTGTGGCTGGTGATATGCATCAGGGAGTGATACGCTGACATGTTGGTGTGACATGTGTGTGTAAGGGCTCTGTGTGGAGAGTGGTAATGTATTCATGTGGACATTCCATTAGATAACATCAGGTAACTATGATATGGTACAAGGGGCTAGGTTGAGAAGGTGATGAAAGCTTCTGCTACACACATGAGGGTGGAATAGGGACATGATCACACATGCAATTGGAACTGACAGTGGTTCTGACACCGTGATGATTGACTTTGCTCAGGACATGTGGCATTAATGCATGTTCTCATGCCTATGTTTGAGCTAATGTACTTATCCTTGTACAAGTAGTTACCAGTGCTAATGTGTAAAGTGTTGTGTTTTGATATGCTTGCATTGTGGTCTTAGGCAATTGTATTGAACCTATTTCTACTCCTATCACAGCATCAACCGAAGGCAGCGAAGGAGACAGGGCCGAGACAGTTGGGGAAGCAGCTGGCCACAGTGGTTCCCTACAATATACTGACACAGAGGTGGCCAGTGGCGCAGAGGGTGTGAAGAGTGCCCAGGAGGAACTACAAGACAATTCTTCAACATCATCTTCATCACCAACCTGGAACAGCATCCGCTACATCCATGTCCACCACCCCATTCTATCTGCACCCTGTCTGCTGCCCCCCAGACTGCTGTCTTGGCCCACTCCCCTACGCAGAGGAGGATCTCCTTCCAACCAGGCACTTTAGCCCCTGCCCCTGTCTACCCTGTTGCACTGAGTGTGGAGGCCATAGATATCCTGAGTCAGATCTCTGTGGGTCAAACTGCAGTGCTAAGTGCCCTCCAGGAGCAAGGCAACAAACGGACCCAGGTTGTTGCCTACCTGGAAGGCATTTACACTGACATGGCAGGCTTACAGAGATCTTTTCAGCCTCTGGCTTCCATAAGCATGGCAGTCTTGCAAGTCTTTAAGCATTCCACCACACCTCCTGCTCCTTCTCCATCCACCATCCGTATCCCCAAGATTTTCCAAAGCGCACACACACATCAGCATGCATCCACCTCAACAGCCACACACAGCAACACACCAACACAAAATAAAAAGCAAAAACACAGCAGACCCACTGACCAGACAATCAACACCTTCATCGCCACATCCAGTGATATACAGACAGACACCACACCCCCAGACCCTGCCACATTCACTCCCAAGATCACACACCCACACATTACAGCCACAACACCACCAAAACACACCCTGGCATCACACACCAAGACACCACACCCAGACAAACATCCTCTGCCACTACAGACATGGCATACTGAGACACAACACCCACAGGACCAGGCACATACACATCACACATGACCACGCACCTGAAACATTCTACAGCCAAACAGACATCTGACATGCAGAGACATGCAAACATATCACATGCATCCACATCTCAGACTTCACATCCCTCTACCTCCAACATCCAACCCCTTGCCTCCTACCAAGTATCCTAAAACCCTTACCATGTTTCCCCTTGACCTCTGCAGTGCCACAGTTGCCCCACCTTCCCAAACCAAAAAGGGCTGTTTTCCCACCCCTACACTATCCTTCTACTTCCAAGTCAACCCCTAAAACACCTGTCACCCCCCCACTACGACAGTCCCTAACCCACAAGTGGGTAAGAAACGAAACCCACCCACCCTGATACTGACCCACCCTCTCCCAAGCCCAAAGGGACCTCTCCCCCACGCCAGGTCTTCAAAGCAGAAGACAAAAAGGTCTACAGCTGTTCTCACCATCCCTATAACCATCACTACTCTTAAAGGGTACAAAATACCCATATGGTCTGGCCTGACCAACCCAACCCTCCCAATCCCGTGCCCAGCCCTCCCACAGACCAACCAAACCCTCCCAATCCCAAGCCCAGCTCTCTCCAGGACTAACCCAGCCCCCCAACCAATCCCCAGCCCACTCATTTTGCCTGGACTGCCCATTAGATGCCCCTTTCCTGAGAATGTTTCCCTACAAGTGATCTGGTTGGCAAGTTACGTTGCACAGCAGTGTGCTGGACCACATCACCTATTTTGAACTGGACATTGGCCTTTGTGTGGAGACTCATATATTTTGTACAAAAAAAATAACTTATTGTTTCTGTAGACCTTTGTCCTGTCATTGCTAATGATGCTAACTGTTGTTAGTAGGTATGATAATAATAACAGCATTTGTAGAGCGCAACAGCTACCTCAAGCAGAGGTATCCCGGCGCTTCGCGGTCAACAGCAGTTGAGAGAGGTCCAACCGAGGTACTAGCATTGGCTGAAGAGCCAAGTCTTCAAGGTCTTTCTGAACTCACGTTCGGACTTGATCAGGCGCATATGGGAAGGCAGGGAGTTCCACAGTCTGGCCGTCCCCACAGTGAAGGACCTGCCTCCCATAGGGGACTTTGCAAAACGAGGTACACAGAGCAGGTGCTGGGAGTTAGATCTCAGTGTGCATTCTTGTTGGTATAGGCAGAGCCTATGCTTAAGATAGCCCTGGCCACCATCTTGCAAAGCCCGAAAGGCCAGAGTCGGGGACTTAAACTCTATCCTTTTAGCTACCGGTAGCCAGTGAAGTTGTCTGATGTGCGGAGAGATGTGGTGACGGAACGGGACTCGGCGAATTAATCTCGCTGCCGCATTCTGTACGATCTGCAATCTATTAATAAGATAGGCAGGCAGCCCAAGGTAAAGACAGTTTGAGTAGTCCAGCCGAGATGTCACAGTAGCGTGGACTATGATCCTGCGACAATCCTCCAGCAATAGATGCAAGAATATCCTCAAAATTTTCAACTTCCCAAAGCATGAGGCTGATGTATGACAGACTTGAGCCGAGAAAGAGAGGTCTGTCTCCCATTTGAAGCCCAGGTTTTGCGCCGTGTTTGCATGTAAAGGTGGCAATCCCATTTCTACTGGTCACCAAAGTCCGGCGGGGGGAGGAGATGTCTGGCCGAAGAACAAGACCTCCGTCTTGTCCGCGTTAAGTTTTAAGCTGCTATTATTCATCCAAAGTGAAATGTCCTTCAAACACCCCCTAAATCTAGTAAAAGAATCAGCAGAGTGATCCTTAAAAGAGAACACCAGCTGGGTGTCATCCGCATAGGAGACTGCCTTCACTTCCCAAGAAGCAATGAGAGAGAAGAGTGGCACCAGATAGGTGTTGAAGAGCAATGGGCTCAGGGCCGAGCCCTGAGGCACTCCGCACCACAGTGGCTTAAGTTCCGATTGATGGGGTTGGAGAAAGACCCTTTGAGAGCGGTCTTTAAGGTAAGACTGGATTCAGGAGAGTACTATCCCCTGCAAGCCCAGCTGTTTGAGTCTGTCCAGTAGGATTGGGTGCGCAACCGTGTCGAATGCAGTGGACAGATCTAAAAGGACCAGCATTGCTGAAGCCCCTGCATCTACCGTCATTCTTACAGAATCCGCCACCTCCACCAGTGCAGTCTCGATGCTGAATCCTGACCGGAAACCGGACTGAGAGTCGTGCAGGATGTCATGACTGTCTATAAAATTGGCGAGTTGGCGTTGCACCAGTTTTTCCAGCATCTTCGCGGGTGCTGGCAGTAGTGAGATCAGGCGGTAGTTGTTAAGCTCCGTCGGGTCAGCGTTCGGCTTTTTTAATAGGGGCAGTAACAAAGCATGTTTCCAAATATCAGGGAAAATGCCGGTGGAAAGCGAGGTATTCCAAATGTGATTTAAAACAGGGTTAATCAAATGAGCCAATGTCCTGAACAACTTCGGGGGACATGGATCCTCAGGCGAACAAGACTTGCATTTCATGATTTCAGCCAGTGATTTGTGCTGGGAAATAGGGAGAACATTTAAGAGGGTGCCCTTAGTATTTAGGATTCCCTGTGACTGTGGCTCATCCATCTCAGCCCCTGCTGTAATGTGGCATATACCTTCTGTATTTTGTCCTCAAAGAAGTCCGATAGATTCATGCACAGAGAGGGGTAAGACTGTATATTACCCTCCATCGCAGAAGGCTTGGTGAAGTAGCTGACTATCCTAAAGATCTCTTTACCAGAGTTTTCTGCGCTATTAATGCGCATCACAAAGTATTCCCTTCTAGCATCCCTCATCAGTTTGCGGAGCTTTTTCAAGGCTTCCTTATAGGCCAGTTTAGCAGCCGAACTATAATCTTTCCTCAAGAGGCACTCCATCCTCTTACACCTGCTCATTTTCGCTCTGAGGTCAGCCGAGACCCAGGGGGCAGATGGGGATTCTCTCGGGGTCCTAACTGATCTCACAGGTGCCACTGTGTCCAGGGCGGTAGAAATCCATGTATTGAGTGCGGACGAATTGTCGTTGGGATTGCTAGTTAACTGAGGCAAACTCACTGGTTGCACTGAACCTAGGTTCTCAGCTGCTAACTTTTTCCAGTTCCTTTTTAACATAATGCGTATACCTCAACTTGGTTGAGTTTTCTCCAGGCTGAAAGAGAAGGGGACCAGGCAGTGGTCAGTCTAGACCAAACACTGGGGGGACTCTGCTGCTATGGATGGAATGTTCGAGACAATTCAATCTAAAATATGACCTGCTCTGTGAGTGGGAGTCTTCACATGCTGTGTAAGGTTGGCACCATTAAGTGACATAGTTAGCTGAGAGGCCTGGGGACAGCTAGGATCATCTATGTGAAGATTAAAATCTCCTAAGGCTGTAAAGTTGGCGTATTACAATGATCGCTGAGCAATGAAATTGCATAGTTCTGGGGTAAAGCTGTGTGGGCAGTCAGGTGGTCGGTATATCAATAACTCAGTGAAGGAGGGATGGCTTGTGAGACTATAGTTGCATTTGTTTCATCATGATAGCTGAACAATTTGCAGTGGTAAGTATACTCAGACCTTGGGACAGGTAATGGAGTTGCAGAGGCCGAGGCTCAATATAAACGGAAGTATATATGGGATGAGTTCCTATTGGGGCAGACATTGCTTTAGGTGGTATCTTCTATGGGACGTTTACCTTCTTGCCTTCACCAATGTGCATTTATTCAAGCTTTCAGTACTACCTGAGATGTAGGGTGGAAGGTGTTTAATGTGTGAACAGTAGGTTTTTGTTACAGCACACATGGGAGGTGTAGTATTGTCATTACAATGTGTTACTTTGGAGGCACATGTGAACATTTCTATGTGTTATTTCCACCAAAATTGAATAGATGTCTAAACATTTTCTGTTGCTGTAATGTTTTTTTAGAGACTTGCACATACACATTAGCCACATGTGCATGGCACTTGGTGACAACATTGGTTGTACCTATTGCACACCATGACGCAGGTCCTATGCTCATGGATACATTGATGCAGGTGTAATGTGGACGGTGGCCTTGGCAACTTGCCTTCCAGGAGTCCTCCAGCTTTGGGTAACACACATTTGTAAGGAGTAGTGAAAGTTTGTGCATCTAATGTCAAAGACCGTGGTTTGTGGGTATCCCATCTACCTGCCTTTCCTTTTTTATGTATTTGCTGTATGCAGGCCCTGTACAGTGCATTAGCAGTGGAGGTGTGCTTTTTTTCCCCATGAGACATCAATACTGATGTTTTTTCGAGGTCACAACATGACATAGCTCATGACATTTTTGAGGGTGTCACAGAAGATGTTAGCTATGGTATTTGTGAGGAGGTGCTGTATTATGACACTGTTTATTGAACACTGCATTACACCAGCTTCTGAGATGTCCACACATGCCGGATTTGTGAGTGTGTGCCTGTACATAGTCACTGATCTGGACATAGGGGGAACCTATCAGATGTGGTGGGAACATACTTTATGTGATGTTGCGTACAGGGACACACAAGCTATGTTTGGACCAGGGATGCAATGACCCAAACCCTGTCCACGGTGTTGCGACTCCGGGGGGGTCGGGGGGGTAAGTAGTGTCTCACTCCCTTTATTGATGTTTAATGTGTGACAGTGTTGGCAATGAATGCTTTCAGTCAGGTGACGTGCAGTGTCTGTAGAAGTTCAGCAGGGATGTTTGAGCTACCCACACTGACCAATACACACACTCTCGGTCTTCTATGTTGTGGTGGACGTGCACAGTGTAGTGTAATTAATGTTTAATTCTGTTCTTCTTGTTCTCCACAAGAGGACTTTGAGTGGAATGTATGTACTGTGGGGGCCTCTCGCAGGGGCGTGGCTGATGTACATGAGGGCCTGGCTTACATATATGTGAGATGTACATCTGTTTTTGGCATTTTGCTACAACTTACTTTGCAGCTACAGATGACAAGGAGAGTATATTTTGACAATAGTTGTTTTTTGAATTCTTAATGGGTGGACCTACTCTGACTTACTTGCATGATATTATGGTGATGCTTCTGCTCTGAACTGTCAACACTGTGTATAGACTATTATCAGTGTGTTTGCTGTTCCATCTGCAGCAGTGGAAGGTAATATTGCTGCTGATTTGAAAATGTTTCGCACCCTGAGGGTGTGGGCACATATAGATTGTCTGTTGGGAACATTATGAGCATCAGCTTTTGCGATCTGCCAACACTAACGACGGACATACCCCGGAACACTTCAAAGCCTGCTGCACAACTCACACTACTCACTCTTCCCTGGGTCCCTTCAGGCCCCCAGGCCTTTAAGTGGGTTGAGACTAACTGGGGGGATATCTGAAAGGGGCATGCCTTATGTGATTGTGGCCATGTCTTATGACCAATAAACTGCAAATCAGTGCTTATCTTGTGTGCCACCGACTAGTATTTTGCTGCTACTGTCATTACATCAAGATATATGATACAAGTAGCCTTACACCTAGGACAAGCCAGGGCCATTTGCTTTGTGATAGGTTGTGAGTTGCATAAGCTCAATGTGCAAGAACTATGGCTTTGCTGTTTTGTATTTTGAAACAGCTTATGTTCTGACATGATGAGACTGTGAAAGAACTATGAAGAGTCTGTTTGAAGTGACATCACAGGCAATGAAGGGTGGTACTGCTGCAGAGTTCAGATGTTATTTGCTGATCCTGAGGGTGATGGCTAGAGAGGAGAGCCTGATGGGGACCCATCTCACCACATGCTTTTTCGTACTACCGGTGCTGATTACTGGCAGGACTCGGCCCAATGAAAGGCCTGAGGGCCCCTCATGTCCAGCTTAACTACACATGTGTTGTCCCAGTGTGATGACTAGGACACATACCGCTCAAACACCCACAAACATGCAGACAAAGGAACCCCCCTGCTTTTTAATGGCAAACCATCGATTTGCTACGGGATCTATGTAGAGTCCAGTGATACTCAAAGTACGGCCCGGGGAATGCCTGCGGCCCTCTTGACCTTCACATGCGGCCCCCGGGTTAACAGCAACACTGGGCTGCTGTTTACTTCAGTGAGCACTAACATTCAGCAAGATGTTAAATAAATGGTGAAGCTTTAATTTAAAAGCTAACTGAACTTAGGAAAAATATTGTAATGAAGTATCCTGCAACGTTTAACCACCCACAAAGCCCCACTCTCATCCTGCTACCATCAATGCGGCCCTTGGGCTCACCACAGACCACACTTTGCAGCCCCTTGGAAAATGTTTGAGAGTATCTATGATGTAGAGGCTAGGTATGTCACTTTTTAAAAAAAATTTGTTTATTGAAATTTTGATAAACAGAAAAACAAAGAATGCATCGTCTAGCATACATGTTGAGGACCATTGTGCTATCCCATATTATTCCTTGGTCTTCTACTGGTAACCTTATACATAGAACAGGAGTGGTCGTGTAAAGAACGGGGTTTGCATGTTTACATAACGGTCAAAAATTACTATAAAAATAAATAAGAAAGGCATTAACCAAAAACGGAACACAAAATGAACCCCAACTAATTGGGGGTGAACCAACAACAGCAGCTCGTTATTTCACAGTGTGGTGAAATGGAGAGTTACAGCTTCGTATTCATTGTCAGCGATACACTCATTAAAGGGAAAGCATATATTAAGGAGAAGAACCATACGGTGACCTCACTGCACCGACCCTCCAGTTGCCATTAGTGCAACAGTGTGATAACCCCATCCAATCTCTGCTTACGCATCTGAGTGTCAAGGCCCTAGGGGTCCCCTGCACCATCCCCTGTCATGGCCCGGGCCCAAACCCAATCTTGGAATGGGCCCCAGATGTCCCGGAGTCTGGACGCTGCCGGCATTAGTTCCCAAAATGTATTCAGTTGTTCCTGACAGAGTGTGACATCCGCTATCCAGCATTTCGTTTGTGAGGCCCAGGACCTCCCCCAAGACATGGCTACACGTCTCTTTGCCAAGAGTAACAACATGGCTAGTAGGCGCCTGGACTCCACTGGTATGTCTTTCGTGTATCCCAAGAGCCCCAGCAATGGCGATGGTTCCTGCCTTAGGTCAAGTATCTAATTTCTGAAGGCAAAGATCGAACACCAGTATTGCGCTATCTTGGGACAATGCCAGGCCGAGTGAAGGAAGGGAGCCTGCGAAGCGTTACATCTCCAGCATCTGGAATTCTCCCGGAGACCAATACGCTTTAGCTGCGTAGGTGTTCTAGGTGTGTCACTTACTGGTAGTTGTGTCCACATCGTTGTCGATTTTCATCGTCATCAAGCTGGTACAGCAGCTGGAGGATGTGTAAGGCAGGCTCCATGTGATAGGGCGGGCGGTTCGCATACCGTCTTGCTCTCTGATTGGCTCCATTGGTCCTTTCCAACACCTCCGTGGTCGTAATTTCCTGTCGGAGTTGATCAGATTTCTGTCTATTCACATGCATTGTAATCCAGCGGTCGGTGCGACCGCTTCCAACGTAACTGCGACAATCTGACCACCTCCGACAGGGCAGCAGTAACCAGTCCAACGGCATTGTAATGTGTGGTTGTTAAGTGTTCAGGTATTTGGATATCTTGGTATCTTCTAGGAGCAAGAGGGATATCACTGGTGGCTTTTTTAGTTCATGCAATTAAGAGTTTAAAAGAGGGTATAGCTGGTGGTTGGCCTGTGATGTGTTTGGGGACTTGAGGGAGTATACCTTTTAGGATTTTAGTTGTGGGCTTTTGGGAGCTAGGGCTTCTCTTATATCTTGCAATACATGCCTTACTTCTATTTCTGTCACATTTGAGGGGTGGTTGTGTTCCCTAATATTAATTAGAACATCATCTTTTGTAGTAGTCCTCCGATAGTAAAGCATTGGAGTAATATGTAGTACATTTCCAATTGAAGGATTCCATTGTTGTACTTTCTTGGGTGTACATGTAGCCCATGTGAGATAATAATTACTTTCCTTTGTGTGATGAGATGTATCTTGCTCTTTCTCTCATTATGTCAAAAAATTGTCTAATTGTATAAATTATTACAATTTTAAACTGTATAATGCATTTGTTATTCACACACAAAATTATGCATCACTTTTTTACACTGACATGTATGGTCTTTCTAGATGTTGCACACTTTCTTTGCAGGTTTTCTCTTGAGGGTGATGTAATGTGGAGCAGGTGGTTACTTTTCTTTTGGTATAAAAAATCTGCATTACTTTCCTTTTAAATGCTTGTTTGTTTATAGGTAGTGGGAGCTGAGTTAGTTAGGTTTTATTTTTCAGATATTTAGGGTGAGTTTCTGTTTAGTAATTCGTTAAATTTACTTACTTTTGGTATACTTTTTTTCGGGTGTGTGACTGGTTTTGTTTTTTGGTAGATTAGCAATTTCTCAATGCTGTAGTAATTTCTTTATAGTAACTAAATGTAAAGAAATAGAAGTAGTAGAGTGTTTTGCTAATTATTTTTTATTTTTAACTTTAATAAATTTTATGTTTTAGCTTAAATATATGTTTTACTTCCTTTGCAAGGTTGTTGTATATATATCTCCACTTCTGTTTTCAGGTTCTGGTTTGAAAATGGGGTGGAGTTTCTTTTTTCTTGCAATTTTTGTAGTTTTTCGAGTAGTAAGTTGTAAAGTTTGTGTGCCTTTTACATTGTTGGTTGTATTGTTTGATTTATTTTATTGGTTAAGGACCTGATTATGCCACGGTATTACAAGTGTGGCGGTCGGACCGCCACAGGACTATGTGAGCCCACCAAGAAAAAGGTGGCGGAGAGGCAACAAAGGGGGCTTTAATAGAGCCCCCTGTCAATTCTGCACCTGGGGGTGCATGCGGGGGAGGCACATGTAGTGCCCCCCTGTATTTTTACCCCCAGTTCTTGCACAGTGTGGCATGTATGCCACACCGTGCAAGAAGGTGCAGTCGACGCTCTGGCGGCATCAGACTGCATGTTAGGCTCTTCTATGAGCCTAACAGCAGCCGCCATCAGACCACCGCAGCACTGCCCACCAGACCAGGATTGGGTTTTTAATCTGGCGGACGGGTGCACAACAGATTTGGCGGTTCTACAGCAGAAGGTGTTTTGACGGCACTTCTGTAGTACCGCCAAAGTTCTAATCGGGCCCTAAGTTTTTTTATGGTTAACTTTCATTGGTTAGTTTTCTCTAGGTTTTAATTTTTTTCAGTAATATACTTTTATCGTGAATGATAACAAATGTTTTGTTTATAATGTTTAATATGAACTTGGTTATTTTAGCTTTTATATATATATATATATATATATATATATATATATATATATATATATATATATTTATATATGTATATATATATATTTATATATATTTATATGTGTGTGTGTATATATATATATATATATATATATATAGTACAAATGTTTGCATTTATTACAGTTTTCTTTTTTGTCCCTTCCTTGATTTTGTGATGTATTTAGTTTTTTATTTTGATGTTGGGTGATTTATAATTATTTTGTAAAATTTTATGTTTATTAAGTTGGTAAAATATGTTTATATGTAGTTTAATGTTTATTTTGATATTTTATTTAAAGTAAAAACTTGTTGTTTTTATGTTTTGTAATTTTAATTTATTTATTTTCATGATATCAATGTAGTCAATATTCTGAGAATTTATATTTCTGTCTATTTATATTTTTATTTAAAGGTTGCAATATTTTTGTTTTGATATTTTTGTCATTGATATTAGTAAAAATCTATATTCATGATAGCAATATTTTTGTTGTCAATATTTGTGTTTTTCTTAGTTAAGTATAGGAAGCCAATATTTTTGTGAACAACACTTATTATCTGATTTTTGTGAATCGATATTGTGTTCATCAATATTGTGTCATTGATCCTTTCCTACAGACTATCTATACCTGATCGAACTGATGGATTTTAGACCCCTTATATTTCAACTGTGCAAAAGTGAAAGAAGCCTTCCAACAAATATTTTTGTTTCAATACTGTGGTGGGGATACCTCTCTCTGATGTTACTACTGTACCCCAGTGGCGGCTCTTCCGCAATGGCAGAGGAGATTTTCCCCACTGCCTGGCTCAGATCCAGCAAATGTAAAATAAAACAATGCTCTTGCATAGTATTATTTTACATTTGCCGGCTCTGCCAGCGGTGTTGGGAGGGGCGGGGCTTAGGCATGGGAGAGGAGAGGAGGAGTGCTATGTGCACTCCACTCCCTAAGTGCGCATATGTGTTTTGGCCGGCTGTCTCAGGCCGACCAAACACACATGCACACTTAGGTTTTCTCCAGCCCAGCTGCATTGAGCAGCCAGGCTGGAGAAACCCCACAGACTCCCTGGTCTGAGCAGGGCGTCTTCCCTGCATGCTCAGACCAATACCCACGCTGCTCTGCAGCACGGGGATTGGATGGGAGTCTGGGTCCCAGGGGCTGCTAGGACCCAGGAAGAGGAGAGTCGGTGAATGCGATGCAACGCTGCAGGCGGGAAACGGTACATTTTATATTTCGTTTATTGTTGCATTCCTTCCCACACACCCAACCCCTCACTGCGCGACGCCTCCCGCCTCACCACCCTTTGTCTACGTCATGTGGTAACATACTTTTTTCTGTCCTTTTCTTCTTATGTACCAATACATTTTGAAAAAAAAAAATTAAAGATTTCTTGCCATGAGTTTCTAGAAGCTTTATATGTCCGTGTTATGATTTGCTCCTTCGTGCATGCCCGAGACTTTGTTAAATGTATATCTTTAATTTTTGTAACATTTATAATGTGCTTTTTTTTCGAGATTTCCAGAAACTGTGTATATGATCGCGGGTATTGGACGATTCTACAGGGCCTCCTTCATGTTATTGTACTTAGAGAGCCAGAGAGAGAAAAAAGTTCCTGAAATTAATCGAAGAAATGCCTTGAGCCAGTTCCCTGAATGTTACCAGCAAGCCTTGAGTTAGAATTAATCAAAAAAAAAAATTAATCTCTCTATATGCAGAGACTAATGTGTCTTTGGGCACTCCGAACAATCAGATTGAGGGTTTATTAAATCCTTATCTGTTAATGCTCTTCCCCTATGGGCTGGATGTACCAACTAGGCAGCATCTACAGAGATCACATGTAGGTCATTAGCTCTTCACCATTATTCCTGTCTTCTCTGGGAATTTTCTGTGATTGAGTAATAAAATAGTTTTAATGTAAAATGGAATAAAAAGCAACCACCAATCTAGTAATATGTATGTAATACTAAATATAGACATTCACAGAAACGTCATCAGGCAGTTGCACAATATTTTTTTATTCAAAAATATATTTGTAGGAGCAGTTTTGACTTACTCCAGACTTGGGAGTCAGACTTACGCGGAAACAAATGATTTCTGAATGGTTTACAAGAATTATCTTATTGTCGTTTTCCTTTCAATCCCCTTACACTTTCAATAGATCACTCTCTATTGAGAGTGTGAATTTTAATAGAGGTATGTTGCTGCTGCTATTGCTACAGAGTGGCCGATATATAGCAACACTGCTGCAAAATGGCCCCAAGTAACAAAAACAGCCCCTCCTGGTCTAAAACCAGAACCCAGCCTTCCGGCCCACCAGAAAAAAAGCTCAGTGCCCTCTACGGCCAGTCCAGCCCTAGGTGTTGGCCCCTATCCCTGATCGGTGGGACAAGAGATGATGTGAGATGTGTTGATAACGTGACAGGTTTTCATAATGTCCCTGGGTAGGTAAACAGTGTGTGATGCATTGTGAGCAATGTCACTTCCTGTGGCTGAAAGTATCGGCACACAAACCAAGTGCGTCCAACTGATAGAGCCCAGGGACTGCATCCTTCCCCAAATAAATACAACTCAAAACAGCATTACAAAATGTCTTTATTCCGCATTGCATAAAGACGTTCCATGGATGAAGTAAAAGAATCCAATTAGACTTGATGAGTGTCACTCTGTGTCTTCAGACAAGCCCATCCATCACATCTACAGTCTAAGGTCCACATTTATCAAACTTTCACGCAGGGCAGCAAGCCACCTTGCTGCGCTGCATGAAAAGGCAGGAATGCACTGACATCATGCTGCTCATTCCTATCCTTTCCTTGCGCTGGCGCACAAACTGCTGCCTAGCGCCAATGCAGGTACCTTTGCTCCGTATTGCAGGGTGCCTGTATTGCAGACAGGATTGTTTTGTGCAGGAAGGGACACCTTCCTGCAAAAAAACAATCCTCAGAGGCATTTTCCTCTTTCCATGTGTGCTGCAGAATTTAGCACACATGCACAAGGGAACAATTAGGAGAAATAAAGCTATTTCTCCTTGTTACGCCTCACCTGGGGAGGCGTAGCATTTTGACGCATTCCCAGGTCTACCAGCAATGGTAAATTTGCACATGCACCAAAATCCATGGATGGATGGGTGGGTACACCGATGCTCCACCCATGGAATGCCTCCCTGAGGCAGAGTAACACAATGCAGCTATTTGCGTTATGTTGCATTAAGCTCGATTTATTAAGCCACATAGGGCCTAGCAAGGTGGTCTTGTGTGGCTTGATAAATCTTACTTGGTAGTTGTGGGTCAAGGACGATGCAACTACTTGATAAATCTGCCCCTAATTTTATATCGAGGCCCTAGCAGCTTCACAACATGTACATATGTCTGTATTGTTAGAACTGTGCCTCACATGTCCTTAGCCAGGGTGTCCTGCTCCACACGGGTACGTCCCAGAACATAAGAGCAAGCTTTCATGTGCTCTGAACAAGGGCACTGCAATTTCCCCAACATTATGCCGCCAAAAGTTGGCAACATCCCTCCATGCTCAGTATTGTTTCAAATCAGCCTTTTGACATGCTGTCAGTGCCATCATCAGTGGCTGCCCTTTGGAAAATATGGTTCACAATGTTCGAAAACTACTTTAAAGCTATGAAAGAGAATGATCCTGAAGATAAGAGGACCATCTTCTTACACTTGGTGGGAGAGAATATTCACAAAATATTTGTAATGCAGTCAAATATTGGAGAGGACAATGACTATGCTGCAGCGCAAGTAACTTTAAACTTTCAATTCAGCCAGCAGGCAAGCCCAGATTACAAGCGATTTGTGTTACATCAGGCAAAACAGGGCCCTCAAGAAACCATTAACATATTCTAAACATGTCTGATGGAGCTTGCCAGCACATGCTAATTTCACAATGTGAAGGAGGAGCTATGAGCACAGATTATCCAAGGGTGTCTGTACTCCTCAAAGAAATTTTGAAAACTGCCAAGATACCATAGCTATGGTCTGGGGTGAGCCCATGAATTAGCTGACACAAAAGTAGATCACATTGAGCTGCCGCTTGTCTCCAAGACCATCAAAATCGAACCAAGTGAGAACGAGGAAGAAGCAAAGCCATAATATGGAAGTAGCAAAACACAGAAATGAACAAACCATTGCGCCCGAGGCGGCGGCCTGCATGACCCAACAGTATCCCTGTACCCAGATTTGCTGGTGGTGTTGGAGGGAGCTTTCTTACTGCAGCAAAAATGTTTTACCCACGGAGTAATAAATGTGCAATTACATAGAAAGCTCCATTCTGAGTTTTACGCTACTACTATTTGTTATCCTGCATTCACGACATTCTTCTAAAGTCTCATTCTAAGCACACAACTCTCCACATTTCAAGGTAAATTAAATGTTATCATCTCTGTTCACCGCAGTAATTTCTAATACAATCCTTGTCCCCTCTTTGGCCCCGAATATTCTAGCACGTCTCTCTTCCCTAGGGACTTTCGGTACAGCACTGGATTTGTGTTCCTCTGATCTCATTAACCACACTTCACCCACTTCTTGAAGCTTCCCCTCCGCCCCCCCAACCCTACCAGAAGGCCTACCTTCTTTTGTGATACTTCAGTACTCACATTCATGAGGTGTGCATCACAATGAAGCACTGCATTGTTAAATCCTCTGTGCCAATGTGGTGTGCCTCTTGGCATAGCCATTAAGTGGCCCCATAAACAGAATAGTCTGAGCAGATCATTACGTGCCCCCCCCCCATAAGCAGATGGTGGCAAAAGAAGAGGTCAAATTATAAAATGCATGCACTATTGGCTGCAAATGTGTACCTGTGCCATATACTCTGTGCCACATTCTCTGTGGGCCTTTATGCTTGTCCTGTTTCATTTTCCTTAAAGAACTGACACAAGCACTCCCAGTATATGTGGGATTTGATTGTTCTCACAGGTTTTTATCTTCTTGCCAATGATTGGTCACCTATATTAATCATGCCTGGTAGTTCCAGAATAATTTTGCATTTGGGCAGCAATCGTAACTATTGAGCAGATGGTCTGATTTTGTTTCAGGATTTCTCCAGCACCAGATAAGTGTTTTTTGAGGTTCTGGGTCATGCTGGTTGAAGTTCTGTTGGTGGTGTCTTGTGTTTATTGCAAGGAGCCTGTCTCATTCGGTTTTGCGGTCCTAGGTGACTTCCCCACATCGAATCTTTTGTGATGCGACTATTGTGCAAACTCTTGCTGTGTATCCATGCTTACAATGGGGTGTAGACAGGGCTTTAAGTGGGGGGAATCTGTGGGGGTCTGAGCACCCCCAGTTTTTTTGGGGGGGCCTCGAAAGGGGTCTCTAGGGGGCTCTATTTTCGGGCCTCAAAGGTCAAAGGTAGGGTGACCAGACGTCCCGGTTTTTGTTTGGTGTTTCGGGTGAGCATGCGCGCGCACTGCTTAAGGCGTGACGTCATTGTAGCAGGAAGGGAAATCCTTTGAAGAGAGACACTTTCTCTCGGGATTTCCCTTCTCTTTGAACAGGCAGCGCCACCTACGTCATCGTGCCACCCATCGGCACAACAACAGCTGGTTAGAACCGGCACGACCCTGCTTTTACGGCCTGCAGCCCCTCGAGCTGTGTTGTGTGCCCGAGGCCGGGTTCGCCGCTCTGAGAAGGAGCCTTGAAAATACCCTGCCGGTATTCACCACCGCCGGCCCGGGATCGTCATTTCCGAGCCGCGCTCGGATTGGTCACAGCAACGAGGGTTTCCCCCAGCAACGCGGAGGTTCGTCAGGCGGAGCTACATTGAGTCTGGAGAGGCGCGAGGCATCCCCTAGCAACCGGGGTTCCCTCGCACTCGTCATCGAGGAAAGGAGCTGAACCTGAGGCCGAGGCGCGTCTCACCGGCGAAAGCAGCTTCACCGGAGATCAGCGCAGATCGCAGAACCCCCTTCACATCCTAAGGTAACCGGCTCCAACACGTGACCGGAGTTTGCACAGGGGGGGAGATTGTGATCACACGCGCTACCGGCGGGCCGCCGCAGGGGTGATTAAAGCTTGGTGACTTGACTATGGCAATCACGGGGTGATTTGAGAAAGCGCTATTTTTGTGATTTGAGAAAGCGCTATTTTTGTGATTGGGAAAACGCTACTTTTTTTCTTTTTAAACTTTATTTTGCATTTTAATAGTAAACAATACGATACATTCGTAGTATAGCAGTCATGTACGCAAATGACGTCATAAGGTTTCTGCACATACACAGAGCTATGCACAGGAAAATGGGACCCCGGAATACAGTGGTTTGCCACCATATACCGTAGCACCCAAAAACCCCAACCCAACTAGCTTAGCATCCCATTAGCACCCAAGTACTAATGTTTGGACAACCCAGAACACGGTATCTTTATCTCAGGACTCACAGAAGCAAGAACACTCTTTCGCCACTCACTCGTACTTGTCCACAAGATGCGTAGGAAGAGACACTGGATAGGTTAAAATGTTTATTCCAACTTACGTGCTCTAATATACAGTACACGTGTCAGTACTAATAGCATAATGCATATGACTAATATAAGCAGCATGGTTACAATTCCATAGAATACAAACGGGGAAAGCATCTCAGAGCTCAGTGGATAAACGTATAAATAACATTACCACCCTCCCCTTGCAGTAAGATAGTTTATTATAATAATAGAAGACCTCTGGGCTTTGACTAGCGAACCCCCATACCTCAGTCTCTAGATGCAAAATTACATCAGCAGGACATCATAGCTCTTCTCACTGGAAAGGATTTCTTCAAGTGTTTTAAGCGCTAGTAAACCACAGTATTAAAAGCATACCAAATTCTTCATGGCAATTGCACATAATGTTATGTCTGGGTGCGCGAGACTGGCCATATCAGGAAGAACCAAAATACATTGTTATGCGACCTTGTACATGTTTGTGCAGACTGAGCCCAAACAGGTGAACAACAGAAAATGCAGACAGTGCAAAAGAACTTGGCACGAGCAAAGGGCGAGGAAGGCCCGGCTCAGTGTAACGTGCGCAAAGAAAAGCAGCATGGCAGCCAGGCCTAGGCCAACATAACAAGGCAGGTAACAATCCACAAGACACCCTCCCCTGGACAGTCCGGCGTCCAAGACAGAGGGCAAACAAAAAAATAAATCCAGTAGAGCACAGGGAGCGCCCAAACGGCGAAAAACAAGTCAATCCACGAAAGTGTAAGTGCAGAAAAAAGCCATACCCTCCAAAAGTTCATCATTGGAATTGTCAAAAAACATAGATGCCATCCAATCCATGAGATCAAAAGAGCAGGAATGCTCCTCAACAAAGGGAGCATCCAGAAGCAATGCGGGACAACTTGCGTGATAAACGAAACAGCTTTGTTGTAGGAGATCCTGGGCAGCCGCCCAGATATCCCATTGCGCCAAAATCCCCAGTGCAGCCGCACGCGCCATACAGCCGGCAACGGAACAGTCCTGCTCATGGGCCTCTAAGGGACCCATCAACTGAACAAAATCCGGAACAGACAATGACGAATTGGAGAGGCAATAATCCAAGGTCCAGGTGAAAGGACAGCGGATGCAAGTCATTACAGGTTGCACGCAAGTGAAATACGCAAAGCGAAAGGAAAGAGTATATGACACACTCAGTGTCGCCAATGGCAATACACCAAAACCAGCCAAGAGGCGCTCACGGAGCAGCTGTAGGCGTTCTGGATCGAGCAGGTCCCATCGGGGAGCAGCCATTGCGCAGAAAGCAAATTAAGAGCAGGACACCAGCCGCTAAAGCGAGGATCAACGGGAAACCGCCAAAGACACTGGAAAAAATAGAATGTATGAAAGCCGGGATGACACCAAAAATAGTTTGGAAGGAGGACACCAAGCCCGACCCCACAACCTTAAAAAAGTGTACTAGGCCTTCAGTGTTAGATGCGTTAAAAATACGATGTATTAACTCCCCAAAATGTTGGGGGAGATTAGTGTTTAAAAGGGCCTGTATTTCACTGTGGGTACTCGCCACCTGGAGAATGAATGTCTCCCGGGCGGACGTGAGCATAACTTCCTCGTTTAATAATAGTGCCTTTATTCTGCTCAGTCTATTGAAATCTGCCTCCATGGTAGGGATGGAAGGCCAAATAGAGATATCAACCTTGCCATGAGGGGGAGGAAAAAGCACATTTTTGCAGCAGACAACCCTGTGCGAAACTGTTACAATGTAAGGAATGCCAGCCTGCAGGCCACAACAGTTTTCGTTATTTAAAAGTAAATAACTACCATTGGAAAGGAGAGTGAAAGTAGGTGAAATAACAGGAGCAGGAATACCTTTCAGCACACAAGCAAGATTAGGAGAGGAAACGCTACATGAGCCATGCAATTTAATGTGTTTACAAATAAGCGAATGACCCATAGTCGAGTCGCAGTACTCCCCCGTGAGAAAGACTTCCTTGCCGTCCCGAAGGCATTTATACATGAAAGGCAAGGACCAGAGTTCATGCAGGAAAGCACTGCCCAATGGCCGGTAACGGCCCACAGGATAATGTTTCATGCACGAGTCAAATTCAAACAAGGAAAAAGGTAAAACGATAACCCCATGAACTAGCCATACAGCAGAATCGAGTTCTGCAACAGAGAACGGCAAAGGATCCACCTTTTCGATATGTAATAGAGTGTAAGTTGCATCTTTCATGGACATAAATTGCTGTTTGTCAGTTAAGTTAAAAGGTAGAAATAAGGCAGAGGTGTTCAAAAAATGCCAAGGCACTTTACCTAACTTAAGTGTTTGTAAAGTCCATGCAAACTGCATAACTGAGCGCAATTGATTCTGACCATGATATAACACAGAAACATCATCTTGTACAATATCAACAACAGAGGACACAATATTCTCTAAAGTGTAAATGCGAGAAGACAGGGTATTAATGCTATTGTCAACAACAGCAAGCACCTTTTCCATATTTGCTTGATCTATTTCCCGAAGACGGGAAGCAGCTTCCATTTGTGATAGCTTCCAGAGTTCATTATACGTTTCATAAATGAATCTCTTAGGTCGGGGACCACGAGGTCCCAAAACAAAGTCGGACAGATCAATATTGCCTGTAAGGAGGGACAAATGTTGTTTAACAGAATCAAGGGACGAATGTTGCAACCATTGTTTGCATAATTTACCAACAGAGTATGTAGTGACAGTACGGGCATCAGTAAACCTCGGATCAGGCCTATTCTGTGTGTAGCTAGCACCAGTATCATGAAAACGCATTTGACATGCATTAGATGATATAGGCCATACTAACCAGGGTGACTGAACCAGCTCAGAAACATTAAACGAATTATTTTGTAACATTGCCTGCAGGGACACGAGGGACAGATTGAATCGTGAGCTTTCATTTGGAAAACTCGATAGGGATGGTATTGATGGCGTATTCAATTGTTTAGTGGTTGCTAGGCCCCAACATGTAGTCTGATAAATGGAAGCATTTAGGAACATAATTTGGGTAGGGATGAGGCAAGCACGATGCAACGCCTCGGTTCCCTGTACCTGCCATGGCCTGGAGCCCCAAATAGATTTTAAATCCACTGTATTATCCCAGTACTCATAACCACCCACAGCTAGGGCACTCAGAAAGGAACCTGAATAAAGCAATTTGGTGTGTGTCAACATAATTTTCTGAGTTGATGTGTTATTAAGTCTAAAATAATAGGATGCAGGGTTCGACCGATTAAAATCAGTAAAATAATTAAACTTATTTCGAAGAGTTTGAGAGCTACCTGGCAAGGGGTTTGGACAATGTTCCCATTGGGTATAGTTAACAGAACTACGCAGGGCACTGGGCTTATGGAGAAAATGATTACCCCAATGTTGGTAACAATACAAATCGGCATAATTAGCAGAATTCATATATAAATCTTCAGCATTAAAAGATGCATAATATTTTAAATCGGCAAACAATGCTTCAACGGCATGCACATCCCAATCATCAGAATGAATATTATTTTGTACTACATCACCCATTGAAACACGAAGGACATTAGGTACATTAATAATTTCCGTCGGACCATGGATTTGATAGTTCACTGCATCCCATACGATGCCATCAGCAACTGGGAAGGCTGAAATGTTCACAAATGTGTGGTCACGCTTCATGATGTGAGACGAGGAATGAGGAGCCAAAGTTCCAGAAACATAGTCTACAGCAGAGCGTTCAGGTAAATAGTGACCATTGATTAGTAGAAAAAACACTGTGACAAAGCCAATGGACATGAACAAAAATATCAAGAAAAGTACCAACCAGATGTATGTCCAGGGGGAATCAAAAAATTGTCTCTAAACCAGCATATAAAAATACTGAACTTGGATGGAACTTTTGAAGATGTGGAATCCGAATCAAAGGAATAACGAGTCGGGCTTAGTGGCGTTGTTGGTTGATGTGCCACCGATTCTGATGCAGGATAAGTATACTCGTCCTCGTCGATATTGGTGGAGAGTTGGGGATCAATCGTAGTTTCAGGCAAATCAACCATCTCAATTACAGCATCAGCGATCGTTCGTGCAGATGGACTATGAACATATGTCCGATAAATGGCAGGACAAGAGACCGCTGGTGTGACACTATTCAGGATCGGCCAGGCGCTGTAGCTTGACATTTTCAACTGAGATGTATCTGTTCTCTTTGCGACCAGGAAGCGGTGGTAAAATGACTGTACGTGTTCCCTTCAGGCCAAGAACTGGAACCGGTGCACGAAAAGAGGGGCCAAATTCTTTTTTGTTTTCAACCTTCTCTCGAACCAGTTCTCCAACTTTCGGAAGCCAGCCGGCTACCGGAATCTGCAACGCAGGATCTGTGGCTGAAGGTAAATGTGTAGTTGCAAGTTTGTCTCGGGCTTCTTGTAAGTCCTGTAACATAGCAGAATGGTTATCTACATCAAACTTGGCGGATTGCGCCGCGATGTCTGGACCCTCAAGGTCAGGCACAAACATTCTTATGCCAAAGAGCATTTCGTATGGGGTCCGCCCACCCAGAGGTCTTCTAGGGAGATTATTAAGTGCACGCTGAACGGTATACAAATGGGCCAGCCAGTTCCTGCCAGTACCTATAACCCTAGCTGTTAAGGATTGCTTTAAGTCACGGTTCATTCGTTCAACGATAGAGTTGCCCTCAGGCCTATACGGAGACGAAAATTTCACCCGCACCCCAAGCGAAGCCATTGCATCCTTGTAAGCCCTAGAGGCAAACGCTGGACCTTGGTCCGAATGGAAGGTGCCGCATGCGAAAATTCCCACAAAGACACGCAAATCCCTGATTACATTTCGGGCGTCAGCACTCCGTTGTGGCCAGACCCAGAGAAACCGTGTGCACGAGTCCACTGCCACTAAGATGTATTTATAGGCAGTGTCTGATGAGAATGGACCGCAGTGATCCAAGTAAACACACCCAAAGGGTCTGTTAGCAATGCAGAGCGGGGTTTGTGGTGGACGTGTTACCGTGGAAGGCTTAATCTGTTGACAAACATCGCAAGAAAGCACAAAAGCACGGGTGTCTTTATATAACCCACGCCACCAATAACGCTGCTGCAAGATGGAAACCGTAGCTGACACACCTGCATGAGCAGAAGCCATGCCTTCGTGTGCAGCTGATATCAAGGCACTCCTGCGGTCCGCGTTGGGGATCAGCCGATCTCCAACGTCAGGTATAGTTACATAAGGAACCTGATCGGGACTTAATGTGTAAGAATACTTGGAAGGGAAACCTGTAGGGTAATTATTACCTTCCTTGGTTGCAGCAATAGCTGCTAATATAACAGGGTCTATTTTAGACATGGACCTGGTAACCGCTGCTACTGAACACGTGACTACTGCTGAACGGGCAGCTTCATCTGCCAGATCGTTACCTATAGCGTGTGCGCCCACCCGCTGATGGCCTAAGGTGTGAACCACCTGTGTGAGAGGCAGACGTTGTTGCAATTCTGCCACTCGAACCCAAAGCATTTTATGCTTAATTGTGCTCCCTTTTGCGTCCTTGTAGTCGTTTTCGACCAGAAAAACAGATTGTCATTGTAAGATTGTACACAGTAAAAAGAATCACATACAATAAGAGTGGTCTCATCCTGTGAAGCGAACTCAAGCGCAAGTAGCAATGCATGCAGCTCGGCCAATTGTGCGGTACTATCTCCAAGTGTGCGAGTATGCACTACAGAGGATTTGAACTTTCCATCTACAAAGGAACCCGCAACAATAGCACATGCAGCTGAATAAGCGTGCTTGGACCCAGTGGCCGGTTGCGCCGAACCATCGGTGTAGATCACACATTTGTAATCCTCAAGCGGTAGTAAAAACAAAGGAGGAGGATGAACGAATTCATACTGTAAGAACTCCTGAGTCTGAAGAGAAGAATCGAAAATAAAGGTGACGTCTGATGACGTCAAGGATGTAGCCCATTGTATCCAACGGGGATGCATTGCTTTTGAGTTCGGTACACTCGCCTTTGTTACTGCCTCCAGGGCAGGACAGGGTGTTACCACCAGAATCCGCTTTCCCTGTGCTAGTGCGCGTTCTTTCAGAATCGCCATTTGCACTGCAGTTAGAACTTTTTCGACAGATGTAAAGCGCAATTCAGCGGAAGTGTACAGATGTGACTTGTATGCGATGGGTACTGTATCACCTTCATTAAAGGTTAAATAGGTGAATCCCACCGCCCCCGGAATTATTCTAATCACCAGGTTTGTGTGGTTATCACGAGTCAAAAGATATTTAGACTCCAAAAGGTCTGTCTGCAAAGACTGCAGAATTGAGGTATGCTCAGGCAGCCAGCAAGACCTTGAATAAGTAGGTTGTATCAAAGCATACAAAGGCTTGATACGCTGGGCATATTCGGGAATGTAAGTACGCCCGAAATTCAAGAAACCCAGCAAAGACTGAAGTTTCTTCAGAGTATTTGGGGGCACAAATGTGCACATTTTTCCAAGAAATGGGGGCTAAGCCCTTACCTTCGTTATTGAGCTCATAGCCCAAGAACAGAACGGTAAATTCAGCAATGTGTGACTTAGCAAAGTTAAATTTGTAACCCTGCTCCGCAAATTCAAGAATAATGCGGTCCACACGGGACAGATGCTGATATAACTCGTCGTCTGTCAGATAGATGTCATCAACGTACGAACATGCGTCTTGATCAATGTCATTTAACAAAGAAACAACACGGGCGGCGAATATACCCGGACTATTTTTATAGCCCATGGGTAAACGCCGGAACTGGAATAATTCACCACCGGATGTGAATGCGGTCCATTGACCACTCTCCGGGGCTAGGTTGTGCGTGTAGAAACCGTTTGAAAGGTCAAGTGTCGTTTTGTATTTTTTACGAACAAGACTGTCTACAAGCGCAGAACTGTGTGTATTTTGCACCGCAAAGTTCCGACAATGAGTATTTAAATGCCGGTAATCCAAAACTAAGCGGTACGATCCATCGGGTTTAGAAACCACGAAAAGGGGATTGTTCATAGGTGATACGCATGGTTCAATTACTCCCTGATATTCCAACTGTGTCAGAATTTCGGAGACGGGGCCTTTTGCCTGCCGTTTGATGGGATATTGGGGTTGTGGCTGCGGTAGTGACCGCAAAGGTATTGCATGGGGAGGTGATTCTTCATCCCATCCCACATGGTTGCGGTATAACGCTGGTGCCAGGTACACAGCCCACTCAGCCGCAAGTGCTTCAGCTTTGTCTTTTGGGACATGCCTTGAAAAGCTTGGAAGGATTACCTCCTCTCCTTTATGTGCAGCTAAAACGAATGGGGGTGGCCAATCCACCTCTGCTAACAAAATGTCATATGAAGAGGTTAGATTTTCCCAAAAAATCCCTTTTATTTCACGCGGTATGTCACCTTCAATTTGTATGACTAGATTATATAGTCTGTCAGGGGGTGCCACTCTCGTGTCAGCTGTCTCTACAGTAACGAATGTTTCAGTTGCTGTCGCCTCCATATGAGGACGTAGCGCCTCCCGCACTATGGTAACTTCCGCGGCGCTGTCTAGGAGGGTCACTGCCCACGTCCAATTCTGGAGTCTCGTTCTCACGGTCTGAGGCATATTTCGCTGTGACAGCAGCAACTTTTTTCTTCTGAAATTGCGGTCGAGGAAGATGAAAGTCTTCTGCTTTCCCTCTGACTTGTTGTCGAGGTTGGTCTCGCTCCTGGGGAGCCTCTCGGCCCCTTCCTCTATCTTGCCGTCCTCCTCCACCAGCCTGTGACGACGTCTGGGCCTGTGAAGAACGAGGAGAACGCGTATCAGAGCTCTGAAACCTTTCTGGTGATTTAATCCTTGACCTATCACGTAAATCATAAGAACGTTCAGAAGAAACCGAAACTGGGGAAGCGCCTCTCGACCCCGGCTTCTTTTGTTGCTTACCCTGTTTTTTCTGTCTCCAACTCTTTTTAGTGAAGACTGGTTTATCATCTTTCTCAGATGCACTTTTTGTTTGTATAACTTGTGTTTGCGATTGAGTTTGCATTTTTACAAAAGGCTTGTTGCCTAGGCTATTTCTTCCAATTGTTTTATAAGCCCGGGCTATTATTTTCGGTAATTCGCGAGGCCTGTCCAACTCTGGGACCAAAGCCAAAGCATTCGCTACTTGAAAGTTCATAGCATCGCCCTTGACATTTCCAAGGATCAGCTCAGCTACTACATCAAACACTCCCACTAGTCTCATCCCTAATTCCACAGCCGCTTCAGGGCCATGTTCATCCTGTACTTTTTAATTACAGAGGGTAGAACCGTCATGGAAGGAGTTCCAAAACATTTTGAATAAACTGCTGCGAATACCTTACCCCAGTTTTCACATGATGTCAAATCGGGGATTATGTCTTTTGGCAAACTTATCGTGAGGATGCGATGTTTATCTACTGGGGATGTATGTGGAAACACTGCTTCTATCTGATCGAACTTTTCTGCAAGCCAGTAAGGATAGTCGTCCTTATTTTGTGGACGTTTGCCCATCACAGAATTTACCATGACAGGACTTATAGTCACTCCAGCTGCAATAGCTGGTTGGCCTGCGACTACAGGAGCAGCTCCATGGAGGCTACCTGTAACATATGTCACCAAGGCTCGATGCACTCGCACCAACCCGGTATGCATAGTGCGCAGTTCCGCAAGCGGTAATGCCAGATAATTTGGATGCGGGGTATACCCGGCCAATACAGGCCAAGTGGCCCCCTGAATTGACAAGGGGCCTAAACGAACTGCGGTAGTTGGTTGTGGTAGGGCGCCATTAAACCAAACACGGTGCTGCCAAGCCGTGAGAGGTACTTCAAGAGCAGTATAGGGTCGATAGGCAGCAGGAACAGCGGTGGGCTTATATTCATGAAACAGCTTATCACCTGCATCCACCGCTTCAAAAGTGATCCAAGTGTAAAACACTTCAAAGTGATAAGCCGGATCGGCTTGAACCACAAAGACCAACTCGACCCCTGTATCGGGCACTCCATACACAGCTAAGTGGTCTCGGAGTGCTCCTCGACTATGTGCAGCTATCGCCACACCAGCCATTACTAAATAATTATATTCGACAACCTAACAGGGAGCACAAAAATGGGTCTGTTAACTAACCTTTTTTAATAATATCAAGCTTGAAAGAACCTATAAAACATTCAATATAGGAGGTATCACTGTCACATACGCCTCCGGAAGCGTACGCGAGGGGTTTGTGGACAAGCACAAGTACTACTCAAGCGTCTCGCAGATAAGCAGCCCCACGTTGGTCGCGCCATGTCATAAGGTTTCTGCACATACACAGAGCTATGCACAGGAAAATGGGACCCCGGAATACAGTGGTTTGCCACCATATACCGTAGCACCCAAAAACCCCAACCCAACTAGCTTAGCATCCCATTAGCACCCAAGTACTAATGTTTGGACAACCCAGAACACGGTATCTTTATCTCAGGACTCACAGAAGCAAGAACACTCTTTCGCCACTCACTCGTACTTGTCCACAAGATGCGTAGGAAGAGACACTGGATAGGTTAAAATGTTTATTCCAACTTACGTGCTCTAATATACAGTACACGTGTCAGTACTAATAGCATAATGCATATGACTAATATAAGCAGCATGGTTACAATTCCATAGAATACAAACGGGGAAAGCATCTCAGAGCTCAGTGGATAAACGTATAAATAACATTACCACCCTCCCCTTGCAGTAAGATAGTTTATAATAATAATAGAAGACCTCTGGGCTTTGACTAGCGAACCCCCATACCTTAGTCTCTAGATGCAAAATTACATCAGCAGGACATCATAGCTCTTCTCACTGGAAAGGATTTCTTCAAGTGTTTTAAGCGCTAGTAAACCACAGTATTAAAAGCATACCGAATTCTTCATGGCAATTGCACATATTGTTATGTCTGGGTGCGCGAGACTGGCCATATCAGGAAGAACCAAAATACATTGTTATGCGACCTTGTACATGTTTGTGCAGACTGAGCCCAAACAGGTGAACAACAGAAAATGCAGACAGTGCAAAAGAACTTGGCACGAGCAAAGGGCGAGGAAGGCCCGGCTCAGTGTAACGTGCGCAAAGAAAAGCAGCATGGCAGCCAGGCCTAGGCCAACATAACAAGGCAGGTAACAATCCACAAGACAGTTTTACAGCTTACAGTTAATTGCATTTTCATCGCATTTATGTGAAGGGAAATATACAAAATGTCTTATCGCCTACACATTAGCCAATCTCTAATTACACATTAGTTGCCCCAACTAATCCGTTGTAGTGTAATAAGAAGGTGTTTTACAGTTGTGATATATGGGAAAACCCTACTTTGGGTGATTCTCTGACTCCACGAGTGCAGCTGGGGCATTTTTGAAAAACATCTGTCACATTAGTTTTGAAATAACGTTCCACACGCTAGGAGCAGGAGTCCTCCAAGCCGAATACATTGGTGGTGACAGTACACGAATGTAATGCAAAACATATGGAGGGCACATGCAGGGTATTTGACACTGCCTACTACTTGGCAAAAAAAGATCACCCTTTCCCTGACCACCCTGATCTAATTCTCCTTCAGGCAAAGAATGGCAGTGCAATGGGCCATGTTTTGCACAGCAATGTGACTGCCACTGAAATAATAAAACACATTGCACTGGAAATGGAACAAAGATTGGTCTGTTATATCAGACAACACAAACCAAAGATCGCAGTATTAATTGATGAAAGCACTTCTATTAGCAATGCTTCTACCTTCATCATCTACCTCCGTGGCATTTTTGGAAATGAAAGTACCCCAGTGACCATCTATTTCGGCCTTCTGGAGCTGAAACAAATGCCCTTGGCGTAAAGACAGCTCTCCTAAGCTACTTCGAAAAAGTTGGACTCACAAAAAGTCTGCTACATGATATCTTGATTGCAGTATGTTCAGATGGAGCAGCAGTAATGTTTGGTAAAAAAGGAGGAGTAGTAGCATTGCTGAAATCGGAATTTCCAAATCTTGTACTGACATGGCACTGTTTGGCTCACAGACTAGAACTTGCTGTGGCAGATACAGTTGATGAGGTTGCCGGGGTCAATCACTTCAAGATTTTCATGGACTCATTGTATGCCACATACAGCATGTCACCAAAAAACCAGAGAGAGCTAAATCTGGCCGCCATGAAGCTATGTGTACAGCTTCAGAAGATAGGGAAAATGCTTGATACTAGATGGGTAGCATCCAGTTACAGATCTGTGAAAGCTGTTTGGAACTGCTTCCCTGCCTTGTGCAAACATTTTGAGAATGCTTCTAAAGACCCATCCAGACCCATAAGAGACCGGAGTAAGTATGAAGGTCTCTTGAAGAAGCTTACATCCTATTCTTTTATCAGAGATTTGGGGGTAATGTGTGATGCACTTCAAGAGCTCAAAGACTTATCACTCTCCTTACAGAGGAGGGACATTACAATTGTTAATGCCCACAGACTTTTGGTTAGTCAAGTACGTATATTTAGAGCAATGAAGGACTCACCAGGGGAGTTTGCTTCTGCGGCTCAGAGAGCAGTTAACGAGGGCAAATTCAAGAATGTTCCTCTTTTCCATGGTAGAAGTAACTCTGATGCCCTTAATCAAAATCAGTTTTACCAAAGTCTGTCTGTAAATATCAATAAACGATGTGCCCCGGATTCTGAGAAAGAACTTATAGCCAGCTTCAGTGTGCTAGATGCAGGCAACTTGCCTTCTGGTGATGAATGCATTCTTTATGGTGAAACAGATATCCAGAAACTGTGTTCAGAGTTTCAGCTGCCAGCAAGAGATACTATCCAAGCTTTTAGACTTTTCAAAGATTTTGGTGGAAAGAAAACCCCTGAAGCATTAAAAAAGTTAGTAGTTTGCATGAAAACCCTGCCAGCAAGTAATGCAGATTAAGAGAGAGGTTTCAGCGCAATGAACTTAATTGCTAGTCCAACAAGAGCCTCTCTTCTTGTAGAGACCATTTCTTCATGCTTATGGGTAAAACTCAATGGTCCTCCATTTGAAACATTTGACGCAAAGCTGTATGTAAAGAGTTGGCTGGCAAAAGGTAGAAGATCTGCTGAAGAAAATTGTTGTGAGAAACTCCAGCAAAATAGACACAGTGAATATCTTCAAGGGTTTTGGAAAATCCTGCAATAGATTTTTAAGTAATGTAAATAATTTTTACATGTTTTTTAAAGTGTTTGTTATTTTATGGCTTATACTTAATAAATATACCTTTTTGCCTATTTTATTATCCTTTGCTGGACGCAACTTCATGATTTTCTTAAGCACACAATGCTAGTTATCTTGATTTAGACCACGCCCCTACTCGGATACCCCACACCCCTTTAAGAAATTTGCCACGCCCCTTTTAGAGCACCCCCAGTTTTTTTTTCCCACTTAAAGCCCTGGGTGTAGAAGAACTGTGTTTACATTTTGGATATGTTATAGTTGCGTACATATAAATGAATAGTGAGTATCCTTTGCACGTTCTAGTGCACATCAGTGTATTTGAAGTCACTACTCAGTATCAGCGCCTCACCATTGAGACAATAATAAAATTAATTTTCTTTTATCCTGATGTTTATTCCCAACCTCTTTTCCCTTACTAACGTTTTCACTATACTGTAAAATAGGCTGTGATCTGGTAGCTACTGAGGATTGTAGGGCCCATGCTGCCTTTAAGTCAGCATGGAGATAAGAAATATGTTCGTCTGGGGCAATGACAAAGAGAGTGCCCATTGTAGTGTGATACTACGGAATGAGATGTGGCTTGTACGGCTGAGGGAAATTTAAGATGGGGTTGGCGTTGCCTTTGTTTTTGTGGAGTGGTGTGTGATATTTAGAACTTGGGTTTGTTTCTGCCTTGTGTCAGTGGCTTGTTGTATCTTTCTGTGTAGTATGTATTAGAAGTGAAACATTCTTCGTGAGGTGTGGAGTGTGTTATTTTGTGGTATTTCCAGGTGGTGCATATCTGTGGTGGGTGCTGTATGGTTTGTGCAGATGGGTGAAGTACCTCCTGCATATTACCGGAAGTGTATGTATGAGTGTGTGTGTGTGTAATCATCTGATGGTTATGATTAATTTTGTGGTGATGTAAGTATCTCTGATGATTTGACTGTGCTTAGCTTTGCAGGCAGCAGACTGGCTTGTATTGGGGACCTTGAGCAGGCAGTTTCACCAATGATTCATTTACTTCAAGGAGCATGTGACCTACTGTGTTTCAAGCTGGAAATTCAGCAAATGAGTTGGACACAGATTGACACAAGAAAAGGGAGGACATCAAAAGAGGAACATCTGCTGTCAGATGGATGATTGCTAACGTGGCATTTTAAACAATAAAAAAACACTAGTCAATTACACCCAAGGTCAAATATAAGCACGTTTCTATACTGAAAGTAAGTTACTTGGAAAGAGCTGGAGAGGGTTTGCCTGTAGATGGAATGGCCTCAATACTTACACATGGAAGCCAACATGGTTAAAACAAGGGGTCTTCATCTACAGATGGGACATGATTCACTGACTCATACCAGCTACTGTCATCAGAGAGGCTTACATGGAGGAATGGTGGGAAGCAGGGAAGAAGCTAATTTTTGTCAGGATTATATCGCAAGTGTGTGGAATTTCACAAGAAAATACACATTCATTTAATCTAAGCAGCAGATGTAAGCACTTTACCACGATCAGAGTGTGTTACCTGAGAGGGCTGAACAGGTGAGTGCTACAGAGGTATTTTTCTGAATTCAAATAAGATCGTAGTAAATTGTGCAAAGTTCCATGAAAATTTCATGAAATTACGGCTTCTAGAGAAATGGAATTTGCTGGTATCTTGTGATGTAGCTATTTTGTGATTTAAATAATTTTTGCATATTAACATGAATTGCATGCAATTGAAGCTATTAATTATGCTGTGCTGTACAAAACTATGGGGCATATTATCAAGCCATTTATCGCCCTATTAACAAGCTGTCGCTAACAGGCGTTAGCGACAGCTTTCCGGCGATAGCAGCCGGTTTTTCTATCGCCTTGCATGCCAGCGTTATTTATCGCTAATGAAATGCAAGGTAGGCGTTCCTTCTCAAAATTACAGGAAAACTCACGCTAACACCACTGCACCCTATCATCAAGGATGGGCCGGACCCGCAAAGCGATAAAAAAAGTCACGCTAAGGCCCGTTAGCTGCAGGAACTTAAGACCAAAAAATAGCTGGTCTTAAAAATGGGGACTAGACTTGGGCCCACATGTATGCATGTTTTTGGTGCTGGACAGCGCTGCAAGCAATGTTGCAGCACTGCCCTGCGACAAAAATACAGTGTAGGAATGCACACCATCAATGAGTTAGTGCGCATTCCTGTGCCCCACTCATGAAAAGTGTTGCTGCGCTGTGACAAGACAGCGTAGCAACACTTCATTACGCCCTCCTTGCAACAGCATGGATGCACTGTACTCACTGGACAGCGCTCCATGACGCAAGTAATGACAGATACGTCAGGAATCCTGACGTATCTGTCTGCGCTAAAGTCACACATTGCTGCAGTTGTGTCACAATCATGACGCAACTCCAGCAATGCATGGGGCCAGCCAATCCCTATGGCACTGCCTCACCCTCACGCCTGTCATCAGGCAGGCGGAAGGTCCTGACGCAGTGCCGTTCATGAAGGGTGCCCGAATGTCGGCGATGTTGGAGATCCATCGGTGGTGTTTGCGCGCTGCGGTGTCATCGTTTGGAAGCATTGGTGGAGTGTTGGTGCGGAGGCAGTTGACCAGACGTTCTGCGGTGGCCTTGATCCAGCTGCGACGGGGTGCCATGATGGCGCTGGCGTCCGGTGGGTAAGGTGAAGACGTCGTTCATCCAATGATGGTAGTGCCAGGAGAGTCCGGTGTTGTGGCTGAAGTTGAAGTACCCGCTGGCAGAGGTGACGTCCTCGACCGTGTGTCCTGCTAAGTGGCCTGTTGAGGTGACTTGCTGCTTGCGTCTGATGTCGGTGACAGGAGGGGGTGGTGCTCTGTTCACTGGGGTTGCCCAGGTGGAACTTGAGTTCACCGAGTTGGATGTCGTCGGGGGATGGGAGACCCTGGGGTGCAATGATGTCTACAATGGGATTGTAGAATGGGGGGCCATGGCCCAGGGGGCCTGCACATGAGGGTGCCACAGAGGATGTTCTTGGGCTTGGTCCGGATCTGGGAGTTGACGTGGTCCATGGTCACCCTTGGCACATTAGAGTGCGTGGTCAGTAGGAGTGTGCCTCTGTAGGTGACGGAAATGCCTCCTCCTTGATGGTCGGGGTGCTCCTTGCGGGTGATACTGCATCCGTCAGTGATGGCGAAGGCGATGTCCGTTACGGAGCAGAGGTTTGTCCTGGCAGGCGAGGTGGCATCCAGGGTTGATGGTGAGGAGGGTGCTGCCGTCGTAGCGGTGGAGTGTCCAAGAGGAATGCACCTTGGTGCTGAGCATGGTCCAGGGGCAGACGGACGCAAACAGCGTAGCTTATGTGTTGCCTTTGTCATGGGAGACGACCATTACAACGCAGGCAGTACATCGTTAACAACGCAACTCCGACAACGCAGGTCCCTTAACATCGCATTTGATTACAACGCATTGTGAGGTCAGTAATGGGGTAATTTAAACTTTTTCAGGTGTGTATGGGTTTTGGATGTAAAAAATGAAAATTTGACTATTCCTTGGGGTTAAATATGAAAAATTGGGTGTTTTTTGGAGTAAAATTTGGAATTTTTGGGTGTTTTTTTGGGGTCAAATTTCTAAATCCTGGGTGTGTTTTGTGCCAAAATAAAGAGAAATTTGGGGGGTGCATTTGTCTCAAATGTGATCTTTTGCGTGTCTTTTGGGGGTTCAGAAAGGAATTCCAGGGTTCACGGTTGGGTTAGTTGTGCAAAGGTTATTTGTGGGTCGCATTCACTGTAGTGGGAACAGTGATCTTCATGTCTCTGCTATGCAACACCTACTCTACTGTTGCAATGTGCCTAGTATTAGTATGTATTGGAATGGAATGCAATGTTATGGCATGCATCGCAACTACGTATGTGCCTTTGGCACACGAGTGGTACGCCCGCTGTGCATGGGCGCACAGCGGCCACCATTGAGAAGTGCGGGGGGTGTCTGGACAACTGTGAGGTGGTAAACCCCATAAAGAATACTGGATGGTGTGTGGATGCAGGGATGTGTGTGTGAGCGTGTGAGCGTGTGTTGTTAAAAATGTATTGAGGGAAGTCTTACCTCTAAGCCGTGTCCTGTGTCTTAGTAGCTCCTGCCCTCCAGGAAAAAAAAGTAGGCAGCCAGGCTCCCTCCCCTGAGTCAATCACAACGCTGCGATGCGGCGGTGGGATTGTTAATTGGCAATGGGACAAGTCATGCAGCCAGGGGCCGGAGGGGTGGGCATGTACTCCATGCAGGCTGTAATGCAGCCTGCATTGCGAACAGAGAAGTGCGCATGTCTGCATTGGGCGGCCTGAGTGGGCCGACCAAACAGTCATTGCGCACTTGAGTGTGCATGCCATTCCGCACATTCCCTGCTCCATGTTTGGAGCAGTCCTACCCACCCGCCCACCCCCTGAGGATACATAGCATGATTACATCAGTCATTTAACCCTTGTATTTCCCTTTTTTAACTGTTTTATTGGCTTCTCTGAGCCCTCACTATCCGCTTCCTGCCGCTGCTGCCCCTGCGGCACCGCACCCCTGTCCTCGCACATTCCCACCTTCCAGCTGATCATTCCTCCACCCTCCCCTACTTAATGGCGGATGCTGCGCAATTACGCAGCGGACACGTGCTGCTGGTGCATAGAAGGCGCGCCTAAGACAAGCCTGTCTGCGCACATCTGCAACCCAACCGCGACCAGCGCCAGGAAGCCTGGATCACGGGCCACCCACTGCTACAGCATACCCAACCTCCACGCACTCAACCCCAGGAAAGTCAAAGACTGACAACAGGCCTCGGCAAACATGACACATGGCCAGTTGTCCTGCCTCCACTGCCGCCAGAGCTTAACCACCACCCCGGACTCCAACACAGCCGACGCCAGCACCAGCGACCCCCTAGGACGCTTCCTATTAAACGGGAGCTCGGTGCACAAACACGCCGTGGAAATCTGGAACCTACTCGACTCTCTCTCGCCCGACATTGCCTTCTTCACGGAGACCTGGACCAATGCCTCCTCCACCCCCGACATCAACACCGCCATCCCGGACAGATACAAGATCCAGAGGAAGGACCGCATCAACCACCCGGGAGGGTGCCTCACCATTGCCCAGAAGAGCACCCTCTGCCTCACCACCTCCAGCGAAACCTTCCCCTCCGCCGAACACCTGCACTTCCAGATCCAGACCAGCCACAACTCCACACTCTGAGGAACCCTCGTCTACAGACACCCCCGGCCCTGGACACACCAGCCAGCCCTCCATCTCCACCTGGACGCCAGTCACAGCCGAAGACACAGCCTCAACCATGTAAGGCATCCACTTGTTGGCCCCACCAACCCATGCCCTCCCACATCTACCACAGAGCCGTGGCTGCCATCACACATGAACTGCAACGCATCATCAACACCACCTTCAAAACAGGCACCTACCCAGATGACTGAAAGCATGCAGAAGTTTGGCCCCTTCTCAAAAAGACCACAGCTGAACCCACCAACCTCAAGAACTACCGGCCCATCTCTCTCCTCCCCTTTGCGGACAAAGTTGCAGAGTACAGTCAACAGGGAACTGACATGATTCATTGATGGCAACGCCATCCTTGACCCGTCCCAATCCGGATTGCGAACCAACCACAGCAACAAGGCTGTCCTACTTGCTGCCACAGACGACATATGCACACTCCTGGACCAAGGCCACTCCACAGCCCACATCATACTCGTCCTTTCAGCGGCCTTTGACACTGTCTCCCACCACACACTAGTCGCCAGACTACACGACGCCGGCATACAAGGAACAGGCCTCGACTGGATCCGATCATTCCTCCCCGGAAGAAGCCAAAGGATCAGACTGCCAACCTTCCTCTCCGATCCCACGTAAATCACCTGCGGAGTCCCAGAGGGTTAATCTCTGAGCCCGACCGTCTTCAACATCTACATGGCACCCTCGATGCCACCGTCCGACAACATGGCCTCAACATCGTATCCTACGCTGATGACACCCAGCTCATCCTCTCCCTCACCAATGACCCCACCACCGCCAGACTCAACTTCCAGAAAGGAATGCAGGACGTCGCAGTCTGGATGACCAACAGCTGCCTGAAGCTCAACGCTGAGAAGACAGTAGTCCTTGTCCTTGGAACCACACCTTCAGCATGGGACAACACCTGTTGGCCTTCGCCCTTGGAAGCCCACCTACCCCCTCGGACCACACCAGAAACCTCGGCATCGTACTAGACTCATCCCTCACCATGAACAGACAGGTCTACGCCGTCACCTCCAACTACTTCAACACCCTCCGCATCCTCCGCAAGACCTTCAAATGGATAACCCCAGAGTCAAGGAAGACAGTCACACAAGCACTCACTCCAGCAGACTATGGACTATGGAAACGCACTCTACGCCGCAATTTACAAGTCCCTACTCCGCAAACTACCAACATTACAGTACACCGCCGCCAGACTCGTCCTCGGCATCCCCCGGCACTAACACATCAGCCAACACCTACGTAGACTCCACTGTCTCCCCGTGGTGAAAAGACTCACCTTCAAAATCATCACTTACGCCTACAAATGCCTACACAACAATGTAACTAAATTCCTCAACGACAGGATCAACTGCCATGTACACAAATGAGACATCCGATCTTCCAACCTCACACTGTCCGAAACCCAGCGCATCCACAGAGCCAGTGCAGGTGGAAGATCCTTCTCCCACATTGCATCCAATACCTGGAACGGGCTACGGGCAGACATCAGAGGTGCCCCCTCCCTGAACACCTTCAGGAAGACCCTCAAGACCTGGCTCTTCAGCTAACAGATCTGGGCCCCCCCACCCCCCACCCCTCAGTGCCTTGTGACCCTCACGGGTGAGTGGCGTGCTTACAATTCCCCTGAGTGATTGATTGATTGAGTTATCATCATGTGATGATTGTTCCTCTTCTGCACTGCGTGAGGTGGTGGGGCAATGCTCTTCCAACATAGCGGTAGAGCCACCACTGGGGGTGCCTCATCTACGTGTGATAGGCATGAGCCACTCCCCCCGGCCCTCCTGCGCTACGGGTCCCACCTTCTCCTTACCTGGACATTGACCCCATGGCTCAACCCACTGCACTTCCCCCAAATCTGTGACTCAGCCAGCAGGAGCCTGAGCCAGGTGTGCTTTCACAGGGCTGGGTACAGCAGTCACTGCGTAGTCCGCTGGTGGACCACCCAATGCAGTTGATGCAGCAGGGCTCCCTTAGGCGTGTAGTTGCAGCGCTCAGCCCACACAAGTTCAGTGTAGCACAGGGGCCTCACCCTCCAGTGCGTCCAGCCAGCCCAACATCATCCGTCCTGTGATGCAGGGAGATGACACCCACCGCTGGTGATCCCCTCCGTGCACCCCGGTGTAGTGGTGGATCATAGTATGTGAAGCAGACCTCACTACGTTGGTGCGCAGGTTCACCTCTACCATTGTCTGCACCAAGGTGCGCAAGGTGGGCTTCTCACACAGGTCAGCAACGTGTCTCCATGTGACCTGCCAGACTTCACCACCAGGTACGGGCGATCGTCGCACATCAATGTCTCCCGCCACGGCTCATCGACTCCACAGCTACTCCACATCCCACTCCAGGCCAAAGACGTAGGTCCAGCGAGGGATCCAGGTACCAGACCCAGGTCCAGCGAGGGATCCAGAAACCAGACGCAGGTCCAGCGAGGGGTCCAGGAACCAGACGCAGCTCCAGCGAGGGATCCAGGAACCAGACGCAGCTCCAGCGTTGGATCCAGGAACCAGATGCCGGTCCAGCAAGGGATCCAGGAACCAGACGCAGCTCCAGTGAGGGATCCAGGAACCAGACGCAGGTCCAGCGAGGGATCCAGGAACCAGACGCAGGTCCAGCGAGGGATCCAGGAACCAGACGCAGCTCCAGCGAGGGATCCAGGAACCAGACGCAGATCCATCGAGGGATCCAGGAACCAGACGCAGGTCCTGCGTGGAAACCAGGATCTCATCCTGGTCAACCAGGATGTTGGGTGGCTTGAGGGGGTTGTTGATGTGTGCTGCACTATGCCCTGGCTGCTCAAATCTGCATTTTTCCTTTTTTTGTGTGCATCTTTTATATTGGGGGTGGACAGATGGGCTAAGTCCAAACTTGCGGGTTAGCGTGCCTTTTTCTATCGCTAAGGGCTTATCGCTGGATTCCAGCCGCTATCGCCGGTTTCATTAACGCCATCGCGCTAATGTTAGCGGCGGTTTTTGCCGCTGATCCCTGAAGCTATCGCCTGTTAGCAAAACGTTGCTAATACGTCGCTAACAGGGCGATAACTTGCAGGGATCGATGGCGATAGGAAAACTAGCCCTAACCTAGGTTAGCGATAGTTATCGCCATTTCTTGGTAATATGCCCCTATGTTTCCCTGGCACATTCTAATCTAGGCCTCAGTAAGACCTTGATGCCATCTTGAATTTGTAAGCCTGCTTCATAATACTTATTGTGTATTTATATTTCTCATTGACACCGCACAGTGCAAAATGTGCACTGTTTATTTTGTAAGGACATGCTGTTCTTGAAAAACTCCAGAGGCAGCCTTTAGATACTGTTCAAGGTGCTTCCTGTTTGTTCACTGCAGCCTATTCATTTATCAGTCTTTTTCATTGTTTATGTAACCGCATTTGTTTTGAAACCTCCAATGGCATTAGGTCAGAAGGAATTCTTAATTATTCATTTGGTGGGATAGTGTTAGGATAATGGCATGAAAAGTGTGGCAGTGAAGTAACTCATAATATGCCTGGTGTGGCTGCAACGGCCCCGCCAAGCATATCGCGAACTCAAAACTGCTGTGCCAACACCAGGGATCTCTGATTCCTGGTGGATGCGGTGGTCCCAGGGTGGCCCGACCGCCCTGGTTGTAATAGGGCAGTCGGAAGACTGCCACTGCCGTGCCCCTGCGAGTCTAGTGGTCCACGGACCGCGACTCATATTAAGGCTCCATGTCTTTTGACTAGGTGTGGGCAGAACTCATGTAATCATGTGTAGTGTAATCATGCAGAATTAACTAAAAATTCAGTAAGATAATACAGAATTATGCGAGAAGAGTAATTCTGCATTTAGCACTATTTCCTCAGCGTAAAAATGCCATCTTAAATCCAGGATTGATGCAAGGATGCATTCAGGGGCGTAGGCTAGAAAGTGAGATTCGGGGGTGGGGGCGTGAATGTCAAAATTCCGAATTAAAAACAGTATTCCCAAAGGGTGGAGGGATTACCAAGGTTTGGGATGCACGGTTCCCATGAAGAACAGGTTCAGTACTGATTTGCATTAGGTGTGCCTCTGCATGATAAGATAAATCTAACAAGTTAAAATATTTTAGTCAAATGAGGATGACGAGAAAAACCAACAAAGTCATAAGAGACCCAACAAAGGGTCACCAGACTCAACTCTCAAGCGAAGAATGAATTTATTTGGCGGGTGTCACAGTCCAAACAACCCCCTGAAGCTACGCCCCTGGATACATTTTGCACTTAGAAAATAGCGCTAAATGCAACATAACAGGAACATCAGCGTGAGCAGCCGAGGGCATATGCTAAATACGATCTTTCAATATGATATTTTCCTCCAAATGACTCCTAATTACACAGGTGGACGTAATTGCCGGTGTAATCAAGGGTCTAAGAGTAACATGGAATTACTGAAACTACTCATTACACCAGCATAATTACAATTACATCCAGGCCTACTTTTAATTGATTTCTTTACACTGAATACAGTTTTATCTTCTGTATTGCACTTTAATAATTTTAATATACCTTCATGGTTTTCCTAAATTACTGATTTTGAAATTCCTTCTGGAGTCAATTTAATTAATTGACTGTAATTTTGAAATGGTGATTTGAATCTTATCTATAGGGATAAATTGCCTCGTCAATTCTTGAGGATGACACCATCCCCGACCCAGCAATGAGCGCTTCAACCATGCAGATTATCTCAGAGGTAGCACCCACAGTTTTTGTTGACCCATATGTGGAAGACTTAAGATAAGGAAATAGATCTACCTCAAGATTATATTTTCATTGTTCGGCAATCTGTCTGAATTCCCCAATTTCCATGATCTAAACAAATTGGATTATTTGTGGTGTTCTAGTGTAGGGTGGAATGTATTGTGAGTGACTATGGTATTTTCTTAGTGCATTATGGGGTTTGTAGCTATAAAGTGTGAATTTGTGTGGCGACATGAATTACACTGCATTTGAGATTTTTGGTTAAGCACTTTTGATTTGCAATTCAGTAGGTGGTATGATTATTGCGATATTGACATAATTGTGAGTTTGACATAATTGTGAGTTAAATAGTCAGTATATGTCATTGCATTCTTGTAAGTGATAAGTGGCTGATATTGTGCTTGTGTTGAGGAACATATTGGATTTTGATGTTATTTGTTGGTTAAGATAATGGGATTAGTTGTAATCCAAGACCTCAAGATATATTTTTGAATTTATCTGCAAAGTGGTGATGTGTTTTGTGAGGCACCACATTCACACTGTGATAGGGATTTCTGAATGAATAAGAATCTTTGGTGATGCATTTCTCAATTAGATTGGTCTTTGTTTATTCTTTGTTGCATACGAGTAAACACGATAATCAGGGGTGGATTACAGCGGGGCAAGAATCTGCCATTGAGTGAATGACAGTGCCAAGAAGGGACTGATTCCCCTTTATTTAGTGAGATTGACTTTCACTTCTTTCTTTCTTTTTCTTTATTTAGGTTAAAAAAAAACAAGATTGATTTTGTTTGTGTGTGTGTGTTTTGGTATGGCTGAAGGAATTATGTTGATTGTGTTCCTGAAGAAGTCACGCTACAATTGGTTGTCACTGGAGAGTTGCACAGGGATTGGTGAGATGTCACCATGAGTCACGCTGTCATTGGTCAGTTGCCATTGTAGGTGTGCTGTGATTGGTTGGCCTGTGCCAACCAATCCAGCACCCATCAGGAGAAATGGGTGCTGAATTGAAAAAGTCTAAAGTTCCTAAGCTTCCTATTATGGAATGTGAAACTATTTCTCCCAAAGATTCCCCTGCATATGAGATGATGGCTGTTGTGGATGTGCGTTATAATACATGCATGTGGTTAAAAGCTTGGCATGAGATCACACAAGGTGACAAGAACATGCAATGTCCCTTGGAGGATACCTTTAATGTTAGAAAGCTTTATTATCTTAGACTTGTGATGTTTGAGAGAAAACAGAAACCTAGGCCTGCACAATTAGAGGCATTGAATGAATGGGATTGAATAGCTGTTGAGAAGGACTGAAAGAGAATGAGAGAACGGAAAAGGAATACAGTAAGCCAATGGTTAGAAGCCAAGTGGGACATACAGAGAAAGGCATGGAGCGAATATACGATGATCGGTGTGGATGTATTTCCTGTAATAGGTAGTGAAACAGACAAGAAGAAAATTGAGAATATATCTGATGAATCTAAAAATGAGAAATGAACAAAACACAAGGAAAATGATTCTGTTGAAGAAGAACATTTTCTAAATGACTATCATGCAATAGCAGTAACGAGTGGGCTGACTGATAGTACACAGGAACAAGGTAAACCCGGTTCTAGCGAGTCTATTATTACACCTACTGCTGATAGAGTTGTACATATTGTTGAGGCTGTTGTTACAACTGCACAACCCACTAAACCAGAAAAGAGAAATTAATATTGGAAACCCCAAAAATTATTTTGGATACATTTAAAGAGAATGACAGTGTACAATATAGATTAATTGAAATATGTGATAAAAGAAGCAGCTAGGTTTGTATGTGAACATGACAGACTTAGGGAGTTGACAGAAGAATATGACATTAATATATACAATAAGAAAAGTTTGCATAGAAACTTTAGAATGGATGTGATTGAAGCTGGAGTGAGGAAAATGGGTATTCTGACTCTCCATTCATATATCAAAGAGTTAATGTATTGCATTTAAGACTGGGGAGACTTACAATTATAAGTGGATGAAAAAGCTCTAAAATTCAAAAGAATTTTACAGGAAAAGAAGAAGGTTGTGAGTGAGCTTGAAATGTAAATGGTTGTCACAAAATTCCCTCTGTAAGAAGTTCATGGAGGTGCATAGGTGCATGTTCCTTGGAACAGTTCATATCTCTATGCGTTAATGACAACTTTTTCAAAACTTGGGAGGAACTGGACAACTGGCACACAGCAGTTGAATGACTAGTGGCTATTTGAAAGGTGTTTTGGATGAATTTCAATACATAGTTTGAGAATATTTTTCCCAAAGATTTGTGGATTGTGTGCAAAGATGCTGTTACGTAGGGCCTGATTTAGATTTCGGCGGACGGGTTACTCTATCACAGCGGTGATGGATATCCCATTGGCCGAAATATAAATCCCATAATACCCTATAGGATTTATATTTTGGCGGACGGGATATTCGACACCGTTGTGATGGTGTAATCCATCCGCCAAAATCTAAATCAGGCCCGTAGCCAACGGAGGAGCATTCAAGAGTGCTTCCTAATAATGGTCTGTTAGAAATGGGGTTTCTGGTTGGCTAGGGTATGCACCTAAGCCAGGCAGAACCCACCACTCTAGTCAGGGTAAGAGAGTTACACACACAAGATAACCCCTGCTTATCCCCTTGGTAGCTTGGCAGAGCAGTCAGGCTCATCCCAGATGCAATGTGGCACAATATGCACACCACAAAAAAGGACTCCACACAAGGTTATATAAAAATATCCTTTGTATTGTACATACAACACTTTAGACCACAATCACGTAAATCTCTTTGCCAACTAGGCACTTGTCATAACATTACAAGTTAGTGCAATCTAGTAATTCCTTATAGGTTGCACATGTTACAAAAACACTATCAATGCACATATGGGGAATCTTGAAGTATTGCCTCTTATTCTGACATGCAAACAAAGATTGGTATGGAGGAATGAATATAAAATTTGTTATTTCTGAGTAGAGCACATTCAATTACCCTCTCGCAGTTTTTTTATCCGTCAAACACATGTAATTTCATTATAGAGACACACATATACAATGGCACCTATTCAATCAACAACATATGATTACAAACAAAATAACATGTAAAAAGATATATACAAAAATTATACAAACAACTAACGTTGCCAATACCCATCAAAATTAATACTTGTGTCCACCCTTTGGTCTGGGTGATACACTAAGAGGTAGTCTAGGTTAACACATAAGGCAAAAGGGGGTTTATCTTCTATCGCTCTTGTTATGTCAACAAAAAATTATTACACCACTCTTTGTGAGTATCCTACAGACTCCTCCTTAATAGATGTCGACGCGGACGCGTTTCAGCCTTAGATGTTCTTCTTGGCCTCATCAGGACAAGGGCAATGGTACAAAAACTAAATAAAAATAAATATACATGTATTTATTACCCACCATTTCTGACCTATTATGTGTATACAGCATGCTGGCTATACCAGGCGGCGGCCTGTGTATTTATAGTTACCACAGTGTCACCGGAAAAGTGCAGAAGGTGCAAGGAGTAATCAAGCCTCATATCGGTGAGCAAAAACTGCTGGTTAAAATGGAGACCAAACACTAGCACCATGTGACTTCAAAAAATGGAATCTACAAGGGAGTGCACGTGATATATACTTGTAAAAATAGTGTCCCAGAGCACTTCGTAATCGAGACATGCCTAAATCACAGGGCAAACTAGAAGAGTCTCCTCAATGACTTACATAAATGTTTGCGCCAGTCGTTTATAAAGACGGATCACGTCAGTTACGCCTCTACGAGTGTCCAACACCCGAAGTCGGGCCACCTAAAAGAGCCAAAAATTCAGAAGCATTTGTAAAAAAGCCTCAGTCTGTCAAGATTGAACTCACCAGACGTGCCTTTCATGTAGCTCAACTATCACTCACCTCTCCTACACGGAGGCGGACTTTCCATCGTGTGTGCCAGAAACTTCTATCTGCGCCAAAGTAACTCACTGTTTCCCTAAAGGTAAACACTGATTAGATGAAGGGCTACCTATAAACAATCACCCCCACACACTATCATATCACCGCAGTACTCACTTAAATGAGTCCTTCGTATTCCGCTATGAATACTCTTTCCTTTACACCGCAGCAACCGTCAGCGTGTGACAGAGTCACGCCGGCTGCTCTGCTTGTTAAATCGAGAGTGTTGACGTCACTTCAGGAAGTCAAACAGCAAAAGCGGACTAGCTAATGCCTCCGCTACTAGAACGCGTACTTTGTACAGCGTCCTGTGATCGCCAGTAAAACAAGACTGCGCCAATCACATTTGTCAAAAGACGAGTATTATAAAGTATGTCTAATGCAAATTTCTATACTGTCTAGTCTGTTACTATACATTACTCCAGATGTCACACAGTGTGCTAAATGCAGTTCCATATCCGAAGTTGGAATCTCAGGCGATCATGGCCAAAATTGACGTCACATCAGGAAGTCAAACAGCAAAAGTGGACTAGCTATGATTTAGGCATGTCTCGATTACGAAGTGCTCAGGGGGCTGCGATAGCCCCCTGAGCACATAGAAAGTGAAACTGAAATGAGCCTTTTGGCTCATTTCAGTTTCGGTTTCTCTGAAAAGATGTCAGCGCTGATCGTCATAGCAGAGAAACCAAAGATACAGCCTTGGGAGCTGAGGAAGCCCTTCCCCGGCTCCCGAGGCTGTTGGGGGGATGGACATGTGCACAGACGCTGTCCGGCGCACATGAGCACTGGTGCCTCGGACGACTTCCAGCTGTCCAATGCACCAAAAGGGGTTAAACAGTGTCCAGTGTTAAAACAGTGTACTTAATGAAAGTGAATGTTGAATTTCCCTTTATTAATATAAGGTATATATTAATATATGATGTTGATAGTGAGAGTGTGTGACACAAAAGGGATCCTTTCTTCAATTAACATGAGAGCATGCAACCACTGCCCAAATGTAATCAAAATAGAAGTAAGGCAAATAATTCGAGATTTAAAAGAGACAATCTCTAGTTCCCAAGAGCCCACTACTAAAATACTAAAGGATATACTACCTAAAAGGCCTGAACACATCACATGTCATCTAGTAGCAATAGCCATTTTAAAATGCATAAAAGCACCATTCTAAGAAAGCCACCAGTGAAACTTCTGCTGCCCCTAGAAAATACCAATGCTTTGGAATTCCTGAATACTACACATAACAATGAATCGTTCCTCCTACATCACGACCACAATAATTACAAGAGAATAATTATATTCTAACCCATTGTGAAAAATGGATGATGGACGGAACTTTCAAAATGTGTCCTAGATGATTCACACAGATATACACCATACATGGTGAATATCAAAACACTAAATTACCCCTTATTTATGCACTGTTGCCAAACAAAGTAATACTTATTATGAACTATTTAATCTCATCAAAATAAAAACTAACAACTACTCCCCACATATAATTATAATAGACTTTGAAAAGGCAATGATATAAACAATACTTAAGATAGACCCACACACAGATATCCAAGGCTGCTATTTTGTCTTTAGCCAAAAGATTTGGAAGCATTTCCAAATCTCTCACTGATTATAGAATATGCAAGAAACAACCACTTTGCCTTTGAAATTAAATAATTAATTACACTGGTTTATGTCCCTTTAACAGAGGTAGCTAACCATCAATCAATCATTCAAACAGCATTTATATAGCGTAGCACTATCACCCCTAGGAGAATCTGGGCACTGAGGGTGTTGTGTCTCTGTCAAAGAGCCAGGACTTGAGCTTCTTTCTGAAGTCTGCCAGGGAGGGTGCTGTTCAGAGGTGGAGTGGCAGGTCATTTCAGGTCTTGGTGGCGATGTAGGAGAAAGAGTGGCCCCTGCTTTGCCTGCGATGGATGCAGGGGCCGAGTGTGAGGGCAAGAGAGGAGGAGCGCAGGTATCTTGTGAGTAGATGAAAGCTTGGTCAATGGAGGATGGTCCTTGATCATGTAGGGCTCTGTAGGCATGTGTGAGGATCTTGAGCTGGCATCGTTTCTGGATGAGGAGCCAGTGGAGGTTTCTGAGGTGGGAGGTGATGTGAGTCCAATTTGAGAGGCCCATTATGAGATTGGCTGAAGCGTTCTGTATGCTCTGGAGTTGTCTGAGAAGCTGGGCGGAGATGCTGTATAGAGAGGATTGCCATAGTTGAGGCGGATGGTGAGGAGGGCCTGTGTGATGGTCTTTCTGTTGTTGACTGGGATCCATCTGAAGATTCTGCGGTGCATGCAGAGGGTGTGGAAGCTGGAGGATGCAACTGCGTTGACTTGTCGTTTCATGGTCAGTTTGCTATAGAGGATGATGACTAGGTTTCTTGCATGGTGTGTCCGCTTGCGTGTTGGTCTTGGTTCTGCTGGCCACCAGCTGTGGTCCCAAACGGAGGCGTTCTTTCTAAGGATAAGTTCTTCCGTATTGTTGGAGTTGAGTTTGAGGCAATTGTCTCTCATCCAGTTGGTTACATTGGTCATGGCGTCGCAGTAGTTGGTTTTGGCGTTGGAGGGGTCCGCGGTGAGCGAGAGGATAAGATGAGTGTCGTCTGCATAGGATATTATGTTGAGGCTGTGGGATCTGACGACGTCTGTGAGGGGGGTCATGCAGATGTTGAACAGGGTGGGGCTGAGGGATGATACTTGGGGTACGCAGCATATGAGGTCCATGGGTTTGGAGGAGAAGGGATGCTGCTGGATGCTCTGTGTGCATCCTGTGAGGAAAGAGGTGATCCACTTGAGGACATTTTGCTATATAACGATGTTGTAGAGTCTGTCGATGAGGGTGTGGTGGGAGACGGCGTCGAACGCCGCAGAAACCACTACCACATTTTACCAACAGAATGAACAAAATGAATCCTCTAATGGACTAATTTGAAGACAATTGGGTTAGCAGACTGCATCACTCTGGACACAGACACCAAGCCAAATTCCAAACAACATGGTGTAATGTCTATGACCGCTCCATGGCTCAACAAGCCAAAACCAACAACGCAGTAGGAGGATGTCATAATATCTTCCTAGCCACACAAGGAAGAACACAACCAACACTCATAGAACCCTTACTAAAAGAATAAAGCCACCAACTAAGGATAGAACAGTCAGTAAACCAAATGAAACCTAAAATAAGCAAATAAACCAGTGAAATGTACGAAATGCTATAATGTACAGTGAGAATATTTATTAATAGTTAAAGAATCAACTACTTAGACATAATAGCAAATACCCTATTATAAATCACCTACCTACCTACATACTAACAGGTAAAGCTCAACAAAAGAAACACCACAATAACATAACCATTTAAAATAAATATTAAAGAATTTATTATAAGCCAGTCCCAAAAATATAGTAATAAAATAGAAAAGAAGACTGATAAATAAAAATAAACTATTTTAATACTTAATTAAAAATATACACATCAACAACCACAAAGCACAATATGAGAAATAAACACAAAATGAAAGCAATTGAATCACACACATAGAAATTAAAATGTTTCCATTCAATTAGAACTAAATATATATATTTATTCAAATATACCATGTCCAACCCAAAATCTCATACTTGCTGTAGTGTAGCTGTAAGTATTTGTCCATGTCTCAAACATCCAGTACACAATGTAAAAATAAATTATAAAGAAACCCTAAAAAATGCAAAAATGAAAAAGGTACAAAGTAAATCCTGGAAGTAATCCACAGTTATTAGGAACCATAAAAAACAGAAAAATGGAAAATAAGAACCACTCCAGGAAAACCGAGTATGTAAAGGAAATTAAAAACATAATAGTGGTTTACCATAAACCAAAATATTTTCCTTTAAAGAAAATGTATTAAAAACAGGTTAATTCGATGTCCTCTGATGAGTACACCTTTAAAAACATAATTTACCCATCTTAACAAAACAGAACTCCGAAATACATCATAAAAAAACATTAGAACTATACAAACACAAGAAGTATTATCACATTCACCGAAAGTAACACAATAGTAGTACAAAACTATAACTAGGCCTAACGCATAAGACTACCAAACAACATAATGCAAACTACCACAAAACAACCTTCAAAAACAAAACCAGATCTACAACCCAGCCTAACTACATCTACCCACATCCCCCTACCCCTAAAACAATAAAGGAAAAAGGCCTTACCTTGTCTGTTAAACAGCAACTGGTAATTTGTTCCCATGAAATCCACCTCAAAATGACTGTAACAGACCTGAAAATGCAGGTGGTGGTAAAAAAGAAATGTCTGCTAAATGGAAATAAAAAAAGACACTCCCCAAATAGAAAACAATGGAAATATAACTCAAAATTGTTTTTCTTTAAAACTATAAAAATATATAACACTGTCCACATACATAAATATCTAAAAATATTTTAATAAAATATAATTGAATATGTAAAGTACAATTTAAATCGCACTATAAAAATATAACATAATATAATATAGTATTATTTATTATATACTAAAGAAAGATATTAAAGCTCTAAAAATACAAACTTGTATGTGTAACAAATGAATGTCTGAAAAATAATTATGCACCATTTTTATAAAAATGTTTACAAATGCAAATATGTTAAAACAGTTTAAAAACATTATGGGGCCGATTCCGATCTCACTCGGTATGCCCTCAAGGAGCCGCTCGTAGGCTTACCTTCAGAACGTCACGTACCGGTAGGAGGTCCATCCGGGCAAGGAAGTACGATGCGCAAATGTGCTCAAAATCCGAACTAGCCGTACGCTCCGATCCCAGCTACAGTTCCCGTACGAGCCGGATCCGTAAACGCCGATTCGAGTCGCATGGAAGCAAATACACAGCAGTTTCCGGCAGGACAAGTACGATGCGCACTTCCTACGCGCCGAACGGGTCGCCACTTCCTGCACGTCACAGCATCCGGGAGAGCAGTATTATAGGCATGATTCGCGCTACAACACGACCCACTGCTACGAGACGGACCAACTAGCAACGGGTACGAGACGGAGCAACAATAAGCATGTACGAGACGAACACAGCATGAATCCCATCGCGCAGGTCATCCCACTACTTTACATCTATAACCGGATCAGGAACCAATGCCTACGTCGGAGACGGTAAGTCAGACACCCACCACAGAAACAAACGACACGTACCCGCAATAATTCACACACACATAGGGATGTTGATATGACGTACACTAGCAACAGCTCTACCATAGGTGCATGAAGCCCATCACCACCAGTACCCCCTACCCATAGGGGGCTGGATGCCTATCACTGCCACCATCCCCACTCATAGGGGGCTGGATGCCTACCACTACCAGTACCCCCTACTCATAGGGGGCTGGATGCCTACCAGTACGCCCTACTCCCAGGATGCTGGATGCCTATCACTACAACCATCCCCACTCATAGGGGGCTGGATGCACATCACTACCAGTACCCCCACTCATAGGGGGCTGGATACCTACCACTACCAGTACCCCCTACTCATAGGGGGCTGGATGACTACCACTACCAGTACCCCCTACACATAGGGGGCTGGATGCCTATCACTGCTACCATCCCCACTCATAGGGGGCTGGATGCCTAGCACCACCAGTACCCCCTATTCATAGGAGGCTGGATGCCTACCACCACCAGTACCCCCTACTCCCAGGATGCTGGATGACTATCACTGCTACCATCCCCACTCATAGGGGGCTGGATGCACATCACTACCAGTACCCCCACTCATAGGGGGCTGGATGCCTAGCACTACCAGTACCCCCTACTCATAGGGGGCTGGATGCCTACCAGTACCCCTTACTCCCAGGATGCTGGATGACTATCACTGCTACCATCCCCACTCATAGGGGGCTGGATGCCTATCACTGCTACCATCCCCACTCATAGGGGGCTGGATGCCTACCACTACCACCAGTGCCCAGCCCATCGGGGCTGGATGCCAACCTGGACTAGCAGTAGCCACACACAGGATGGGGGATGCATAACACTACCAGCATCCACACACATAGGGTGAGTGTGTATGCAAAACACACCACCCCTACCATCATGGCAATAGTGGTTTGCCTGTGTCGAATGCCTACAACAGTGAATCTGACATTGAACAGACAATGTACCTCCCATCACATGTGTGACCAAAACCTGAGTGTGTGTTTCACTATTCAAGCATTACATGATCACTGTGGTAATGGGGTCTGGACCCCCACTCACCACAGTGACCAAAAGGTCAGTGTGGGGTGTGAAACCACTGCAGTCTATGCTCACTGTGGAAATGGGTTCTAAACCCCCCATCAGTACAGTGACCAAAATGCAAGTGTGGGGTTCAAAACTACACCAGCCCATGATCATTGTGGAAATGGGGTCTAAACCCCCACTCACCACAATGAGCAAAATGTGAATGTGGGGCTTAAAAGTACAGCACATTTTGCACATTGTGGTAATGGGGTCTAAACCCACACACACCACAGTGAGCTAAAGGTGAGTGTTGTCATGAAAAAAGTTGCAAATGCCAAACAGCATGTATGATTCCTGGTCCCAAAACCACAAGCACGTGTGAGGCAAAGTAGTCGTTGTGTCCCATACAGACACAGATGTAGTGAGCCAAAGATTGCTGTGCAACTAAAACACCCTCTGCCATGTGCAGACAAGCATCGCCCATGGGGGCTGAGAATGCCTCCAGTGTCCAATTGGACAATGACAGAAGTGGCCATCATAATGCAAACATACATACCTGAACAAACACCTACACAAACTGAGCATTGCGTGGATGCTGCAGCTGTTAGATCACAAAGTCCCAGACCATGGCAGCTATGGGACATACCAAACATGATGAATGTGCACACTGATGAGGCAAGAGTCCCACGGACAGTAGGGAAGAATCTCCAACCAACATCCACCCAATGGCCCACAAAACACATACCAATGCAGTGCTGCAGATGCACAGATGCAGCCAGCCAGACTCGCACTGCATATCAAACACAACGTGTGTGTGTGTGTCAGTGTCCCCAGGCTGCTACACAACACATGAGGGGGGCAGAACTGCAATCACACAGATGTGTACACAGTGACAAACTAAGGAAACTCATTGATTCGGCACACCTTTGTGGTCAATCACACATTGTAAGATGAGTGGGATCCCAAAAGATCAATGTGACACAAGCTGGGTGGAACATCATCCAACACAGCAAGAGACACAACCACCACAGCACTACCCTCGGGGACCCCACAATGTGGTGACACTAGCATGCATAGTAATTCCCCTGTGATGACAAATGTAGATGTTGCACATACTGTGAAGCACAGTCACCTGTGCACACTGGGTCATGATTCCTGACCAACAAACTGCCATCACACAAACAGAAACCACAGGGCATGGCCTGTAATGCAAGGCCCAAATGGAGGTAGGGGCCTAGCTACAACACAACTCACATTTGACCACTCCAAATACCACACACCTGGATCTGCACCAATGTGCATCAGTGAAGCCCACATGGACTGGTGACACTGCACATGCACCCATGACAATCCCAGGGGTGGGGGTGGGGATCTAAGGTACCCATCATTCATCACACGTGCCCAGTCAACGACCCTCGTGAATGTCTGACACACTGCACAGTATGCTTGACATTGCCATGAGCTGAAATGTACTAGAATCATTGGGATCCCTGCCACAGTCACACACCAATTAAGAACCCAAGGAGACCCATATTGAACACATGCTGACACCTTCCAACATTGCACTACTGTACCTGAGGAGTGGGAGCAGTCACACACACATAGAAGTGTCACAATCACTGAAAGATACCACATAGACATAACAACATGATGGCGTAAACACAAAATGGCCTTGGGGAATCCTGAATGTTTCCCACATGCGTTTGCCCACATCACAGGACCGCACAACAAACACACCTAGGGATGACACCCTAATGACCACTAGTTAGCCATGTACCAACAGCCAAGAAAACCCTGTCCCAAGCTGTGAGATGAACACAGGACAACTCAGCAAGCACCACAAACTGGAACATCTGTAGGGAATACAGCATGTGTAGTAAAAAGGAATGGAAGGAAACACACACAGACATGCTCACAGAACACACACCATGGGCTCAGGCAATGTCACGGAATAACGCACTGCTATGAGGTGACTCCACTCCTGTGGAAGGTCATCTGTGCCAAACCTTGTCTATGCAGGGATCTGTCATGTCACCATAAAACTTGGTCACTGAGCCAACATTTACAACACAATGAAGGCTCTGGTCACATCAGCCTGTGTATGGGGGTGTACCTCAAGTCATCTGCACACACTCAATACACATGTTTAGCAAGTTGCACTGATGACACAGTAGACTTCCACATCATTGATGCGCAAACCTGCATGTCCAGTGGAGATGGGCCCACAGTCAGGGAGATAGACAAATTTAGCAATGTTGAGCCAAACAGATGTGCATGACTGCAAGCCACAAATGTCATCTGGCAAATGAAAGAAGAAAATCCCTGTGCCAAATTTGGTAATCGTGACACACTCAGATTGCTGCTAAGTATGACATGGATACAGACCCCAATTGGACACATATCCCATGGGCCACATGGAGTCCATCACACCAACACTTCACTTTCCTGATCTCAACAACAGTATTACAACAGCAAATGCATGATAATACTCAACAACATCATGTACATCAAAAGCAAAACAACTAGATAACAATAGAGGCTTTATTCAGCATTTGGAACTTTTAAACTGGGAAGTCCAAAGTAAACAAAGGCCAATGGCCAGTCCATTCACATAGTCCAAACAGGGTGAAATGTGACAAATGTCACACATTTCTTGCCTGCACTGCCACCGACAGGGGACATCCCCCCTTGGAGGGGCATACATATGGGCCGGCCAGGCACCACAGGGACAGATCAGGGGATAGCAGAATGAGGCAGGGGAGGGGTGGTGGGTGCAGGAGTGTCACTGGCAACTGCAGTGGAGGTGTCTGATACAGTGGGCGCCGTCACCACTGCAGGGCTCAAGCCAGATGTGGTGGGTGATGGCACCAATGCAGTGGGCAGGTCAGATGTAGTGGACGGGTTCTCCACTGCAGTGCCCAAGTCAGACGGGGTGGATGTGGACTCCACTGCAGTGCCAATCTCCGAAGGAGTGGAATGGGGTGCAGATGAGGTGGCCAGGACAGAGGGGGGGGGACACGGTCTCCACACCAGTGGCAGGAACAGGCTGAGCGTGTGGGCTGGGGGTGGAAGTGCATGTGCCAGGGGGAGGGCCTGATTATTTTGGGGATGTGGTATCGGTGTGTGTCGGAACCTGGGGCAGGGTGTGGCGGGGGAACCTGTGGAGTGGGGGCCTGGGGTCTGGAGGATGGAGACTGTGTGGTGGAACTGTGTGATTTTGGTGGGGTCTTGCACTTCCTGGTCCGGGGGGATTTGCGTATGGGGGCCTCAGTGTTACTGCGCCTCGGGGAGGGTGTCCGTGTGGCAGGGGAACTCCCCTCTGTGCGTGGTGACTTCCACTTCTCCTTGTGAGTAGGATCAGATGGATCTGTGGGGAAGAGGCCAAGGTCACAGAGGAAGAGCTTCTGGGAAGGGGGGTTGCAGGTGAGGCAAGGGAAGGGGTTTTGGAGGGAGAGGCATCTGAGGACTGCGGAGTGCTCATGGATGCCTGTGTGTGTCTGGGCCCCATCCCCTGTGTGTGTGGCATCAGTCCCCTGAGTGTGCGTGCGTGTGCGTTGGGATTTGGGCTTGTGTGGCCGTGTGCTGCTCGTGTCTGTGGTGGTGCTTGCCTGTGCCGGTGTGTGTGTGTGTTGGACAGGTAGGGTAGTAGGGATTGTGGATGGGGCAGAGGTAGGAGGGGTGAGGGACTGTTGGAGGATGGACACTGCTGCTGTCAGTGAGGAGGCCATGGACTGAATGGTCCTCTGTAGGGCAGACATGTTAGATGAGATGCCCTCCATGAAGGACACCAGTTGTGTCAACAGACTGGTGTGAGCATTGAGGACACTCAGCACCGATGTCTGCCCTACATGGAGCCGCTTAAGCAAGTCCACAGACTCCACACTTAGGGCAGCAGGGGAGACAGGGGCAGGGGGTGCGGTGCCTGGCACAAAGGAGACATGGGCCCCAACACGGGACCCTCCAAGGACCTCAGGGATGGGAGCAGATGGGCGGGTGGTGATGGTGGTGGTGGTGGTGGGGACAGACTTGCGGGCTGGTGTCTGGTGGCTGATGACACCCACCTCCACAAGGGAGTCATCATCCGAGCTGCTGTGTTCCTCAGCTGAGGTGGATGGCGCTGAGGTCTCCTCGGTGTGGCTCCCCTCACCCTCCGTGCCACTGGGTTCCTCCGACTCCGCGGCAGCTGACCCAGTCTGGCTCTGCGGCTCCTCCTGGTCCGTGGAGCTGTCTCCTCCTGTGGCCGTAGATGTATCTGCAAACAATCATGAAAAACAGATCAACAGCAGTCACCTGTATTGACCTGACACACCACAGTAAGTACAGCACATTACAGATCAAGTCTTGGCATCAGTTGCTAAACATTGCAAAAAGTGCTGACACATATTTGAACTAGCCACTTGTCGGCCTGCCACTGAACCATGCCCCTCATATCCCTCACATCCATGGAGCCATCTATGTGGTGCATGTAGGATGTAAACAATCATGTGTGCACACATGCACCACATAGACCGTTGTCCAACTTCCAAGAGTTAAGATTGAAATGTGTCACTACACACATATCCCTTCTCCTGCCAGTTACTCAGTACATGTGTCAGGGAAAGGGATGGGCAGAGTCATTGCCGAGATAATGGTTCGTCACTTATCACCAGACACCATGATGGCATCATGTCTTGATAGCCAATGTAAAAATGGGGTGCATGCATGACATCTCACAATACTGCAGGATACACCTTTGCAAGTCGTATGCCATGGCACAGCCATGTCTGGCAAATCAGTCATCACTGGCTCCTGTCACAGGGGCAGTGCATACCAAAACAGCAGTCTGCACTGTGCCACCATCATGGATGTTTTGGGATTGCAACCTCGGTAGCTGTCAAGTGCACATGTACCCCCCCTGCTACCCACATCATTAGGACTCTGATGCACCCACGTCATTCACATGTGACGTCTGAGAAGTGCAAACACAACTCTGTACACATGTACACATCACAGGCTGATGAGAACGATAATGAGCTGCTTCCACTTGAATGTTGAAATGACCATTGGGCACACTCAAGTCATGATACACCCATGTTTTACCCCATGTGCAGACTCAACAGCCACATCTCAGATGGCTGCACACCCCAAACTGTGTCACACTCCAGTAGTCCGAAAAGCTAGGCCAGTACACAATGACACAGAGGCAGTCACCTGAGTGCACATTACACAATGTCCAACATGTTGGATGACACACAGGAGTAGGAGAGCAGAATGCTAATTATAGCCGGAAAGGGTATACCTGTCCTGGTCCCTGTGCAACATGGGATTACCCTGAACACTAGGCAGGTGGCTATGCATGTGTGACACGCATGATGTACATTCTTCTGTGGCCCCAACATTGGTCTCACCTGCTGCATGGGTGTGTTGTAAATACCCCAGACACATGTGGTGAGTCAGATCAGCAGTTGCACACATATAAATGGACCACACACATTACATGTCAGATTTCGGAAAATTTGCAAACAATTGACCCAGTCATGAAGCCCACAACGAAGTCCCTGTAGCAGATGCTGTCCCCAACTTTAACCTAAGTCAACAGCAAGGACACAGAACCCAAGTGACAGAAGTCACAGTCTGAAAGGGCCACACCTGTGTATCAGATGAGGATGGGGCATAACACAATTGAGGAACATGACTCTTGTTGTAGCAGACAGACGCACTGTGGGAGTGTAACCAGCCTAAAGGAGTGCAAACAGCATGTGAGACAAAGGTTACAGAAAAGGCTAGCACTTACCCCCTCCTTGCTGCTGTCTGGCCTTCAACTGCCCATCCAGGTCAGGGAAGACCACCGCCAGTATCCGGAGCATGTGGGGTGTCAGGTGGCGTCGTCCGCCCCTCCTGCGAGGAGGCGACAGCTTCAGCTGGACCCTTGCGATCCGCCGTGTCCAGCCACGAAGGTCCTGCCACCTCTTCTGGCAGTCGCGGATGCGGCACCTGTAGATCCCCACAGATCGTACTGCCCGGGCGATGGTCAGCCAGATCTCCTGCTTCTCATGGGCATCAACCTGTGAGGATGACAAAGTCAGAAGAGCATCATTACACATGCAACATATTTGTGCATCACACAGTTGCAAATACATGTCTCAATCACAGGGGCACAAGATGTACACAGGTAGTGCAACCATGGTAATGGACAGTTGTCCAGCAGTTACAACATGCAAACATTGCCTGGGAATGACAAACTACTCAATTTACACTCTGTCAGCACAGTACCTGTTCAGTACATGTAACTACACACTTTGGGGGTGACAGCTACTCAGTGAGAATGCTAGCCACTGGTGTACACAATGCTAGTACTGCTAGTCAGACAACATGCACAATGAGAAAGGATGTGGTTTGCACACTCACCTGCTCCCCTGGTTTCCCATACAGCTTGCTGTACTGTGGAAGGAGGCTGTCCAGCAGGGCCTGGTTCTCCTCCTCTGTGAAGACAGTACGTGCATTCTTGAAGCCAGAGGATGCAGAGACAGCAGCAGTGGTAGCAGAGATGTCAATCTGGAGCATGTAGTGCAGGCAAGTGAGCTCTCAGGGCCACACACAGCCTTATATCTGTGCTGCAGAATCAGAATCTGTCCCATGCGTACAATGCAATAGGTCAGACACGTTTGCATCTAATGAATCTGGCCAATCCATGGAATTGCACAAGTCGTACACGCCTTCCGCATTGTTTGAAATTTCAACTTCAGAACACCATTGAAATTGCAACATTGTTGTGGTGAGCCAACTGAATTTTCAGCTCACGATTCGTACAAGTTTCGAATCCGTGTCTGTATCCATGACAGGCCATAGCCAATACGTGCACAGGGCTCGGTACCTGACTGTACAACGCGTATTTTGAAAGACAACACACACCCGTCTCCATGATAGTCCAGAGCCAAAGCGTATGCACGGCTCGGTCCCCGGGTGTACAACACGTATTCGGAAAACCAACACGCACCCGTCTCCATGATAGTCCAGAGCCAAAGCGTATGCACGGCTCGGTCCCCGGGTGTACAACGCGTATTCGGAAAACCAACACGCACCCGTCTCCATGATAGTCCAGAGCCAAAGCGTATGCACGGCTCGGTCCCCGGGTGTACAACGCGTATTCGGAAAACCAACACGCACCCGTCTCCATGATAGTCCAGAGCCAAAGCGTATGCACGGCTCGGTCCCCGGGTGTACAACGCGTATTCGGAAAACCAACACGCACCCGTCTCCATGATAGTCCAGAGCCAAAGCGTATGCACGGCTCGGTCCCTGGGTGTACAACGCGTATTTTGAATACTCACCCGCGTCTCTCCCCATTACAATCTATGGGCCAGGCATGCGCACGGATCGGTCTCGTACTGTACGACATGTCTTTCCTGAAGTCACCCGCGTCTCCCACTGTTGGTGTCACTGGATAACAGATGCCACCCACTGTTACTTGCCAGGGACTCAGGTGCACACCTGCAACACCACAGCCTGTGACACAATGTATCCAAAGGCATGTAAGGCTGCATTACCTGTGTGTGTATGGGGGTCTACATATGATTTATTGTGTAGCACTTTGTGGCAGCCACTCCCAGACTGTGCAAGGGTTCATGGGGACAGCTTCCTTTGTGTGTTCGTGCACATTACCACTGTAATAGACAACTGTACAGTTCAGAGCTTGAGGCATGTACACAGTTCCAGGGGGACTTTGTGTATGACATGTTACATGCACCCTGACTCTTAGGTGGGATGGTATGTGTGTCACAGGGTGTGCCAGTGCCACAATTGTGATGTACATCCACAGTCTGTGCACATATTGTGTTTCTGATGTCTCAGATTCCATGTGCCCAATGGTAAACAGTCTCCACATCCATGTGGTTTGTGCATGCACATTGATGTTGTGTCTGTGTGTCACAGATGTCCATGTAAGTCCTGCAGAGACATCAGGGGCCACTTCCTGTGGGAGTCATGGGCGTGTAGTGGCGTGTACATGATACGACACATCATGCCAGTGTCCATGTGGCAATACAAGGTCCCTGAGTATCTGCCTGTCAAGGAGCTGTGATGCAAGGAAGACATCTGTCCTCACTTGTCACTGTGGTGTGTGTTTGGTATGTGACATCAGTACAGATGTACTGTGACACAGCCCATTGAGATGACACAGCACAACATGGGACTTGTTGTGTACACATGTTGAGATGAGATGTGAGATGATGGGCATGTAGGTGACATGTGTCCGTACACAACAGCACACACATAAAGCACTTGTGTCTTTTTATGATGTCTCATGTGAAATTTAGCATGGTCAGTGCCACATAGGTAGGGGAACTTACTATCTTCCTTTGCTCACCTATGTACTGCAGGAGACCAGCTGTCCATAGACCGTTCCCTGACCTTGCTACCATGGTTGAACGTGACTGCATCCGACGGTACCGCTTCACCAGGCCACTGATTGAGGATTTGGCAGAGCAGTTGGCCCCACATTTGCAACCTGGCCTGCCATACCCTACAGCGCTGACCCACCAGGTGAAGGTGATGGCTACCCTACACTTCTTTGCCACCGGTACCTTTCAATACACTGTGGTGTCTGCTGGTGGGATGTCACAGACTATGTTCAGCTGTGTGCTGCGCGATGTGTTGGAGGCAATTTTAACTTTCCTGGACCTCTACATCCATTTCCCTAACCCACAACAACTCACTGACATCAAGAGTGACTTCTATGCACTGGGGAGGATGCCACATGTCATCGGCTCCATTGATGGAACACGTGTGGCTTTGGTACCACAACATGCACATGAGCTGCCATACCGGAACCGGAAACATTTCCATTCAATTAATGCTCTGGTGGTATGTCTGGCGGACATGTCTATTTCACACGTGTGTGCACGATTTCCCGGTTCTGCGCACGATGCGTACATCATGAGGATTAGTCTCATCCCGAGGATGATGGCACAGATGCAGAACCAGCGTGCCTGGCTTGTCGGTGTGTACTGACTGTTTGACATTGTGTGTGTTTGGCAAAGTTGTTTTCCATGCTCTTTTCTAACTCAGCTAATGTGCAATTGTCTGTATGTAGGTGACTCCGGATACCCCACATGCCGTGGTTGCTGACACCCCTCAGGAACCCTGTGACACCATCAGAGATGCGCTACAATGAGGCACATGGTCGGACCAGGAGAGTGAGCGAGCGGACCTTTGGTCTCCTGAAGAGCCGCTTCCGCTGCCTGGACAAGACAGGAGGGGCCCTCCCATATGCACCTGCTAAGGTGTGCAAAATAATCATAGTCTGCTGCATGCTACACAACCTGGCAGTGAGGAAGGAGTTGCCTCTCATCCCGGATGACGGTGACCAACATCCGACACCTGTGGAGGATCCTGGCCTGGGCCACGATGCCAGTGATGATGATGATGAGGGTGATGTCCGCACACAGCTCATCAACAACTTTTTCGCCTGAATGTGAGTATACAGGGATGTTTTGTCAATGTATTGTGTTTGCCTGATATGTGTTGGTGGTGCTCAGTTGCTGTGTGAGGGTGGCTGTGTGCTACTTGACTGGATGCGTGCAGTGATGTGTCCTTTCAGGTAGTCTGTACTCCTCAACAGTGTTGACATGATTACGTGGTTTTGTGTGGGTATCTTGTGACATGTTTCGAGCATGTGTATTGCTGTTCTATCATGTTCTTCTGTCCTTCTGTCCTTCACAGGGTACTTTGGCTGTTTGGTCGACTCTGACCCCCGACTCCCAGAATCCAGTTCCAGGGTGGAAGTAGTCATCTAACAACAAGTGATGTGCCACACATCCCTGGACTTTAATTATTCCACACTTGGTGACTGTGTGGCCACTGTCACGTGTGATTAGCTTGCATCTGTGGTGGTATCAACATGTTTCAGATGTGTAATAAACCTGTGCTTCACTTTGGGATGTGCGTTGTCAGTCTCCACACATCCAACATTCATTTGCATGCTGTACCTGTGGGCATCTTGCCACAGACTCAAGAAGGGTGTTGTGTATATGCAGCTCACTGCATTGTCTGTTCACATAAGTTAGGACGATGAGTTAGATGGGCATGGTAAGTATGTGTTGTGTTGACGTAGTGGGGTGTCTACCTCATATGTGTCACATCACCATGACTCACATGACTGTGTTTACATCGCTGTAGTAGTTCACATGCACAGACATCTTTTCACATGTCATCCTCTCAATAACACAAACCAAGTTTCAGTCACAACAGAGGCATGTATTGTGTTATAGTGAATTTATTTACATGCATGTATTTGTAAGTTATACGTAGGTGAAAGTGCTGTACAGTGTAATAGGAATCCAAAGCTCACAGTGCAGTTGGTAGTGTTGATTGTTGAAATTTATAGAATAAAGTCCACAGTCCTTTGGAACATTGGTCCAACTTAGACCCTCCATCACATGTGTGGGAGTTTAGCGACAGTCAACAAGGTGAACGCTTTGCACACATTGGATGATGTCTAGAACAGGTAGTCACGTCCTGGTGGGTATGCATGGCCATCTGCCTCTTACTTGTCCTTCTTCGGACGACCCCTCTTCTTCTTCTCAGGGGGCCCCTCAAGTTCAGGCTGCTGCGGTGCAGAGGACTCTCCACCAGAGTCCACCTCCCTCCCTGTGGCAGTTGCTGATGTAGTGGCAACTGATGTAGTGGGCACCCAGGGAGGTGTGGTAATGTAGTTGGCTATCTGGCGGAGGCATGTCCGTATGTCCCTATGCACGGCCGTGAGTTCATCAATTGTGTCCATTTTGGACTCCATCCGGGTCATGTGGGAGTCCATTCTGGCATGATGTGCAGCCTGCTGCTGTTGCATGTCCCTGAGGATCCCCACAACCTGGCCAAATCCTCTGGTGCTTTCCTGGTACGCATTGATGATGCGTCCCAACTGCGGATCTTCCTGCAGTCCAGCCCCATCTGCAGGCCGTGGCCTCACCCTGACCACCCTCACACCACCCCTGCCCACACGGGCAGGACCTGCCCTGGCAGGCACAGGCGACACTGGGCCCCTGTCTGTGTTGGCACTGGTGTTGTTGTTCGTCAGCTCCTGGGTGCCCTGTGTACCTGTGCCGTCGTTGTCCTGTTGCCTTGGTCTGGCTGTGTTGGCAGGGGTGATTGAGGTGTTTGCAGGTGGTCCAGGAGTGGTGGCTGGGTGTGCTGATGTTGCTGGGGCTGGGAGCGGGGCCACACCGGAGGTGCCAGGTTGTTCATCCTCGTCCGAAGAGGACATAGAGGCATCCACACCGGGGAGGTCAGGGTCATCCAGAGTCTGGTGCTGGGATTCGTCTTCTGTTCTTGCTGGGTCCCCAGCATCCCCTGTGGGTGTAAGAGACACACAATGTATGTAATGTTTCCTCACACATCAACGGTTCGCACACATCAGTTGGCACTGCACATCATGATGAGTGTATTTACATTGCATTGTCCTACATTGTCAGTGACGGGTGTCTATTTTGGTTTAGCACAATGTCATTTGATGCTTGAGCATTTTGAGGGGCACGTAGGGCTGTGTGCATGAACATCTCATTTCATGATTGTTTGACTGTACATAGGCATTGCTACTCGTGCCCTCATGTGCCTGACACAGGTGTGTCCCTCCTCTCAACATTCGTACTTTAACAATGACATACATGCACTTCCACTTGCAATGTGTAGCGCGTTTGGACGTTGTGTGCTGGCATTTGTGCTTGTATTTGTGAGTAACATTGTTGTGTCTGAACAACATGGTCACAGTACGGTATGGCTGCATTCACGGTGAAGATACTATTTTGTGTTGTGTGTCCCTAGTTCTCATCTCATTTCACACATTGGATGGTGTTATCCGTGGCTGATGATGTTGGGGCAGAGTTCTGTGCGTGATGATGTCATTTATGTGGTCAATGTCCTCCATGTAAGGGGGATTCACAACGGCAGATCGCAGACTATCCCATGCTCATGAGAGGGGGCCAGAGGTTTGTGTATTTGACTTATGCTGTTGTGAGTTGTATGCCTACTCCTGCCCAGGCCAGGTTGCTCCTTGTGTTGCAAGTGTCAATGGCAGTGAGGGGATTGTTGTGTGAGGGATGCAATCAACGCTGCACGATGTAGGAGTGGAATGCAGATCACCACAGTGCCTTGTGTAAATGACACCATGCTACGGTGTCAGCTATGTTGCTGTGGCCATTCCATTCACTATCATGTGTCACCTGTGAATGGTGTATATGTGGTTTGGGGTGTGGTTTTTGGGATGTGCTATGCCTACTCCTCCCCAATTGTCATAGAGGGCACACACCTTCCCAACCAGGCCAGGGGGCACCCCTGCCACACTGCAGGACCAGACAGTGAGAGGATACATACAGTTGCGATGGCTGTCGGTGTGAAGGGGTTTGAGGGGGCAAGTGCATTTGTGTGACTTGCAGCCAAATCATATGTCTGGACAATGTGTCAGGCATCTCGCATGGGCATTTACGTTTTGTGTGAGTGGTCCCAAGGGGTGTATTTGTTCCTGCTGTGGAGGTGTGTGTATTTGCGGAATTGCTGGTATTTGTTGTACTTGCAGGCCCACCTTGTCCCACAGGGGCCAGCTAATCCCCCCTGTAGGATGCTTCCATTGCAGGGAGTCCAAGTTAATGTTCTGGATGTCAGGCAGTGGTGTCCTGTTGTTTGTTGGAGCACAAGTCCCAGCAGGGCCTTGTGCTCCCCACAGCAGAGCCCAGCGTCAGCCATCTGGGCAGTACTTTCCCACTCCCTGTGAGGTGAACATAGTTCAGGGTGGACTTGATGGACCATGTGTGAGGGGGTCTGGAGTCTGTGACTTCAACTCCCATCATGCTTTTGGCTACACCCACCCTCCCAGCATCCCTGACCTTCCTTCCTGTGACTCAGCTTCCCTGTGAGGTGGTGTTACTGTGCTGGCAAGATGGCTGACAGTGGTGTCCTGGTGTTTGTATGAGCAGTACTCCCAACAGGGCCTTGTGCTCCCCACAGCAGAGCCCAGCGTCAGCCATCTGGGCAGTACTTTCCCACTCCCTGTGAGGTGAACATAGTTCAGGGTGGACTTGATGGACCATGTGTGAGGGGATCTGGTGTCTGTGACTACAACTCCCATCATGCTTTTGGCTACACCCACCCTCCCAGCATCCCTGAACTTCCTTCCTGTGACTCAGCTTCCCTGTGAGGTGGTGTTACAGTGCTGGCAATATGGCTGACAGTGGTGTCCTGGTGTTTGTATGAGCAGTACTCCCAACAGGGCCTTGTGCTCCCCACAGCAGAGCCCAGCGTCAGCCATCTGGGCAGTACTTTCCCACTCCCTGTGAGGTGAACATAGTTCAGGGTGGACTTGATGGACCATGTGTGAGGGGGTCTGGAGTCTGTGTCTTCAACTCCCATCATGCTTTTGGCTACACCCACCCTCCCAGCATCCCTGAACTTCCTTCCTGTGACTCAGCTTCCCTGTGAGGTGGTGTTACTGTGCTGGCAAGATGGCTGACAGTGGTGTCCTGGTGTTTGTATGAGCAGTACTCCCAACAGGGCCTTGTGCTCCCCACAGCAGAGCCCAGCGTCAGCCATCTGGGCAGTACTTTCCCACTCCCTGTGAGGTGAACATAGTTCAGGGTGGACTTGATGGACCATGTGTGAGGGGATCTGGTGTCTGTGACTACAACTCCCATCATGCTTTTGGCTACACCCACCCTCCCAGCATCCCTGACCTTCCTTCCTGTGACTCAGCTTCCCTGTGAGGTGGTGTTACAGTGCTGGCAAGATGGCTGACAGTGGTGTCCTGGTGTTTGTATGAGCAGTACTCCCAACAGGGCCTTGTGCTCCCCACAGCAGAGCCCAGCGTCAGCCATCTGGGCAGTACTTTCCCACTCCCTGTGAGGTGAACATAGTTCAGGGTGGACTTGATGGACCATGTGTGAGGGGTCTGGTATCTGTGACTACAACTCCCATCATGCTTTTGGCTACACCCACCCTCCCAGCATCCCTGACCTTCCTTCCTGTGACTCAGCTTCCCTGTGAGGTGGTGTTACAGTGCTGGCAAGATGGCTGACAGTGGTGTCCTGTTGTTTGTATGAGCAGTACGCCCAACAGGGCTTGTGCTCCCCACAGCAGAGCCCAGCGTCAGCCATCTGGGCAGTACTTTCCCACTCCCTGTGAGGTGAACATAGTTCAGGGTGGACTTGATGGACCGTGTGAGGGGGTCTGTTGTCTGTGACTACAACTCCCATCATGCTTTTGGCTACACCCACCCTCCCAGCATCCCTGACCTTCCTTCCTGTGACTCTGCTTCCCTGTGAGGTGGTGTAACAGTGCTGACATGTTGGCTGACAGTGTTTGTTTGTGTTTAGGGCCAATGCCTTGCTGTATTTGTTGTTAGGTTTTTACATGTTATGACCTAGTTCGATATTACTCTGAGATAGCAGCTGTTGCGTTTGTGTCACTGGCATACACATCACAGATTTACATTTTTTCTGGCTTACTTTGGATTTGCTGACGCTACTTGGTTCCAATGTCCCCTTGGCAGTGATGTGTGTGTGTTGCCACACAATATTGACTACATTGGTTGTGTACTCACCAGGCTCTGGTATTCCTGTTAATCCATGGATGCCCTCCGGTGGGAGTATGGCCCGTACTTTCTCCTCCCAGGACGTGAAGTATGTTGGTTTTGCAGGTGGGCCACTGCCAGTGTGCTGGCTCAAGGCATGGTCTCTGCCTATGAGCTTCTTGACCCTCCTGCACACATCATAATACCTGTTCTGGATGTCATCCTTTGTGCGCAGGCAAGGTGCTTGTGCGTTCACCTTGTCGACGATCCTCTCCCACATCTTTATTTTCTGTGACATGGGGGTCTGTTGGACCAAGGTTCCAAATAAATGTGGCTCTACTCGGAGTATTTCATAAACCACGACTACCAACTCACTATCTGTGAACTTTTATTCTTCTTTGGGGGCATGGTGCTGGGTGGTTGTGGTGGTTGATGTGTGTGTGAGGGTGTAAGTGAGGGTGAGTGGGTGTCAGTTTCTCTTGCTTGTTGTGAGTGTGTTTAGGAAGTGGTAATGGTGTGGGTGTTGTGTGGTGGGTGAGGTGTGGGTGTTGCTCAGGGTGCTGTGTAGTTGTCTCCTCAGCTGTCATGTGTTTGATAATAGCAAAGGATCATGGGAGTGGATTTGGGCCTTTATGTAGGTGGAGTTGTGGGTGTGTCTTAGTTCCATGTTTTTTTATTTTTTATTTATTGGCTTTGTCATTGCTTGTTTGGTCCTTTTTTGGTCTTTGTTCCTTAGGTTTTGGTGGGCGTGATGGAGACGTTCATTTGACCGGGACGGACGCTGCCAGTGGCTCTTGCGGGGTAATCCGAGTCTGTCACACTGACATTCTGCTGTGTTTCTTCGTTGGCGACCAAGTTGGACGCAAAGGAGTCTACTGTTTAATAGTCACTGTTTTCTGTACGTCTCGGTCTTCCGGATTGTGCTCCGTGCGAGTCGGTCTCGTTTTACACGCATTGCATCGTATTACGCGGTTCGTACAGCGCGGGTCCGTGTCGGTCGCGTCCATTCCTGATGCGTGTCGGTGGGTGAGGTTCCAGGTCTGTTTACTGGCGAATCACTGTTTCCCGTACGGTTTGGTCGTGCTGCTTGTGTTCCGTACGAGTGGGTTGTAATTCACACGCATTGCATCGTACTGTGCGGGCCGTACGGCGCCGGTACGTGTCGGTCGGTCTCCATTCAAGGTCCGTGTCGGTCGGTACGGTTTCCGATCCGGATCGGAATCAACCCCTATATGTCATAATTTACAAAAACGTAAAATAAATGTTGTAATTGAAGAAAGAATGTGTGTTAAAATAAATGTAAATGTGTGCATCAAATAAAATATGAAAAATGAAAAGAAATTAAATTATAAAAACCATGACGTGTTATTTTGGTAAAGAAATGCACAGTACACACAAAAAATACAAGGTATATTGTTAGCTGTTGAATACTAAAGGGGGCTACATCTGTTATTCCCACTTCACTAAAATTTTGGGAAAGTTATTGGACAGTAAAAGGGTCACATTTACTATTCCCACTGCAATCTAATTGGTTATGGGAAAGGTGTTGTACCATAAAGGGTTTACATTTACTATTTCCACTACAATGTAAACCATTTTGTGGATGTTGTTAGACACTAAAGAGGTTACATTTACTATACCCGCTCCAAACTGACCTTCTTTGGAAAAAGTATTGGACACTTACGGCCTAATTACGAGCCTGGCGGTCCACGGACTGCCAGACTCATGGGGGCGTGGCGATGGCGGTCTTCCAACTGCCCTATTACAATTAGGGAAGTCAGACCGTCATTGCCCCACCATAGCCGTCAGAGAACCACTGTTCCCTAGCGGTGTGGCGGCAGTCAGGAGGCCGCAATATGCTTGGCGTAACCGCAGGGGTCCCACCAACCTGATTACTAGTTTCCTCTCCGCCACGGTTTTCATGGCAGTTCCTCTCCATGAAAACCAAGGCAGAGAGAAAACAAAGGGGGCTCTACAGGGCAGCCTTGTGCCTCTGCGCCATGGGGTGCATGCAGGAGGGCACAACATGTGCCTCCCTGTGCGCATGCACCCCAGTGCCTGCACGGCATGGAATTTTTAGTCCATGCGGTGCAGGAACTGTTTTTGGCATTTCCCATTGCGGTGCCCATATTCAGGGCACCGCTGTGGGAATGTTAAAAAAAGCCTGCCAGACACGAGAATCCCTCGTAATCTGGCAGGTGGCCCAACCACAGGTTTAGTGGTGTGGTGGCTGGCAGACCCGGCGCCACAATACCAAACTCATAATCAGGCCCTAAAGGTGTTAGATTTACTAGCCTCACTCTAAGCTAAAACATTTTGGTTAGGGTGTTGGACACTTAAAGGGTTACATGTACTATTCCTACACCAGTATAAACCAGTTTGGGAAAGGTGTTGTGCCCTAAAGGGGTTAGATTTACTGTTCCCACTCCAATCTCAGCCATTTTGGTGAGGGTGTTGGACACTAACAGGGTTAGATTTACTATTCTCACTCCAATCTAAACCATCACTGGTAGAACCCAGATGATCCTTCTCCCACCGTTCACCACGGAGCCCAAAAAGATCATCTGTGGCATCCCTCAGCCACACCCTCTTCAACACTTACACGACCCCCCTGGCTGACTCCGTTAGATCACACAGACTCAAGATTATCTCCTACGCCAATGACACCCAGGTCATCCTCTCATTGTTTGAAGACCCATCCACCACCAGAGCCAAGTTCCACAGATGCATGATGAATGTCTCTTACTGGATGAAGGACAACTGCCTCAAACTCAACACGGACAAGGTGGAAGTCCTCATATTTGGGAACAACACCTCTCAATGGAAAAATGCATGGTGGACCGCAGAACTCGGCCCACGCTCTGCCCCAAACAGACCACGCCTGCAACCTATGCATCATCCTGGACAGCAAGCTAACTATGAAAAAACAAGTCAACACAGTCTCATCTGCCTGCTTCCATACCCTGCGCATGCTTTGCAAAATCTTTAGGTGGCTCACAGTCAACATCCGAAGGACCGTCATGCAGGCCCTCATCACCAGCAAACTGGATTATGGAAACACCCTCTAAGTAGACTATACAGAACTCGGCTGCAAGACTCATCCATGACCTCCCCAGAAGGGCCCACTTCACACCCCACCTCAAGAAACTTCACTGGCTCCTGATACAGAAGAGATGCCAGTTCAAGATGCTAACCCAAGCCTACACAGCCCTGCACAATGAGGGAACAGCAGGGAGGCAGCAGTCGGAGGGACCGACCGATGCAATCCGGTCGGAAACTCCTCATAATCCCTTAAGGACTGCGTTTACGCCGTCCGGATTATGATGTCAGTTTCCGACAGCCTTTCTATGTTTGCCTTTCCGACATGGGAAGGCTGTCGGAAATCACCAATGGGGGCCCCTAGCAGTCAGACTCGTAATTGAGCCCTTATTGTGTGATCGTATATGAACTAGGCACATGATAAACAGCCATCTGACAAAATATGAGCAAACAATATTGGCAGCTGATAACATTTAAAGCAGAAGGTGCAATACTTTTAATCTTCAAACTCTGCTGTCCAATCCAAACAATGGTGGTGATGATGATGAAGAATCTGACAATGACTGCATTGATAAAATAGAATTGTGCACCAAACCAAGACCAGACATAAAAATCTCCACTTAAAGTAGCCGATTCAACCAGGTTTGTGGATAGTTCTTGTCTAAGAGACCGTCAAGAAGTACAGAGAACAGCTTACACAGTCTGTTCTATTTCTAAATTGTTGAAGCACCATACTTAGGGCCTTATTACGACTTTGGTGGTCCTCCAGCACCGCTGCCACTGTGCTGTCCGCTGAAGGACTGTCAAAGTCGTGGAGCACCCGCCTGCCAGATTAGGAGTTTTATCCTAGTCAGGCGGGTGGTGCTGAGGCAGTCTCACAGCGGTGGGCTGTTATGCTCATAGGAGAGTCTAACATGCAGCCCGCCGCCTTGAGTGTGCCGACTGCACGTACCTGCACTGTGTGGCATGCATGTCACACCATGCAGGAACTGAGGGTGCAAATCCAGTGGGTACAACATGTGCCCCTGTGCATGCAGCCCCAGGCCCAGGAGCAGCAGGTGGCACTGTTAGGGCCACGTTTTTTGCCTCTCCAACACCCTTTTCATGGTGGGCTCACCGCCATGAAAGGGCCGGTGGACAGGTAACTCGGAATATGCTCGGCGGTGGCGCATTGGCACCACCAGCATATTGCAACTCCCTGACCCCTGCGTGCCCACTGTGGGATCCTAGTTCCCCAGCAGATGCAGTGGTCCTGTGGCGGTCGGACCTCCACACTCTTAATACTGCGGGTGGGCCCACAGTGTGGCAGTGGTTGGACCGCTACCACAAGTACAGTGGTCCTATGGAATAAACTAAGTGGCCTGATGCACTCCAACATATACTGAGGAGCATTGGAAGCACTCCAAATAGAAAGACTAGTCCTCATGAGGAAGGCTATGGGAATCCTGTGCATTCCCTTAGAAGCACTTATACAGATGTGATGACATTATGAAGGATTGTTGCAAAGGTCTGGCTGATGTGAAATCTGTCTCTCATCAGGTGAATTTGGCAACACCATCGACAAAAGACGCTCTATGTCATCCATGGCAGCTTGGAGACTGGGTATTGGTGAAGAAGCACGTACGCAAAAAACTGTTTGAATCTATGGTGGAAAGACCCCATCTGTGAAGTGTGCTGATATCCCACAGTGAATCTATGCAGCTCACATGATGAGAGTAAAGACTGCAGATAAAGAAGTGCTGGTAATATCCACTGGTTGCAGTGTCAAGCTCAAGTTCACTGTGTTGATCCAGGGAGGGGTACAAGGAGAAGTTTCAGGGGATAGAGAAGGAGAAGCTCCAGAAGGGGATGAAGAAAAGAAAACAAAAAAATAAACAGGGAGACATTGCAATATAATGAACAAGAACAAGAGACTGAAACTCCAGTTCGTGGGAGTGTAAAGGTGAAAATATCCGTTTTAACAAACCCCCCCAAGTAAAGCAGTTTACAGTGAGTCAAACTGCTCATGCAGATGAAATCAAAAATCCAGCAAGTGAAGAAGAAGAATCAGCAGTAGTCACAAAAAACACTAAAGATGAGAATGTGCATCCAGGAGATAATTGGCCTGAATCTATGAAAAGAAGCAAAAGGTTTCACTGGAAAGCTCAAAGACCAGAGTCAATCAGAGTAGTGTCAGAAAAACGTAGACTCTGTAAACAGTGAAAGTAAATCTCCTGCAGCCAAAAGACCGACAAAATAGAGAGTGACAAATAGAAAGTACACATCTCCTGAATGGACTTATCTAGCATTAGTCTCTGCAGATCAACATTCAGATGTGGAAATTAATAATTTCATAAATTGCTGCAGGTTCATTTTTGAGGAAAAATGAGAAGAACCACCTTCAAACAATAAAAAAACAAGTTGCTGAATTTTGAGGTAAAACTCCTGAGATTTGCATATGAGAAACATCATAACTAGATTTTGGTGTGCTTTGCTTTGTAACTTAGGTATCCAGAAGAAGATAGTAGGGTTTCTTGAAGTTTATGGACTGAGTCAACTAACTGAACATTTGGAGTCATTGAAACCTGACTCCTGATTTTGTACCTTTTGTAGTTTTGTTTTTGTCTTATTTTTTTCATTGCTCTTAGTAGAAGGATGGCAAACAGCAGACAAGGATGCTGTAAAATGTTTAGTATATTCTTGTTAATAATGATATTAATAATTTTAGTTAGCCTATTGTTGTGCTTTAATATTTAAATTGGATATGTTTCACCATCATAAGTCGAATTAACAACAACAGACGATTGATATAATAGACATGAAGTTAACACATAGGGATAGGTCTGTACGTAACTGTAGGGAAAATGTAGATTCAAATGTACTCAAGACGTACACTAGTAAATAAATGCTAAAGATTGTTTTGTTTGTTTGGATTTACCTTCTTCAGTGGCAGAGGGGGCAACCTACTCCCAATTGCCCTCTCAGATTTGCTTTCCTGCAAATGTTTGTATTATTGTTTATAATAATAGAGAGTTTCTGTCTCCATAACTTTCAGAATCCAATGCTTCGCTGGAAGAACTTTGTATGTCTGAAGATTCTGGCAATTGTGAATTTTTTTCTAAACATGTGAAATTGATTGACAACCTAACTCAAATATTAACAAGACTAAAAATTAACCTGTGTACAGCCTGAGTAAAGAACAGTGTGAGTGCATTAAGGAGTATAATGAAAGAAGGAAGAACATTTGGAAAACTGGGAGGATGCAAGTGAGATTAGGATACAAATGGAAGCTAAAGAGAACTTTAGGAATTTGAATGTGCATCCGAGATTAAGAATGGAGTGTTGTCAATGGTGTGACTGAAGTCCCAAAGTACTAGTTCAATAGAAGTAGTTGGAGAGAGTGAGTGTGAAAGGTGTTATGCGATTGATGATGAGTTTGATAATTGATGAAGAGACATTATCTAGAGGAATTTATTATGTTTGTGGTTAGACTGCCTATTTTAACCTACCACGAAATGTTTTAGGAAGCTGCCATCTTGCATTGTTATTCCCTCTGTTTTACTGTGTGAATGTAATGAGTGATGCTGTTGATTTGAAAAGAGTGAAGCATGGTTTTAGACAAATTGTGTCACATTTGTTTGGTGCTATGATTCCGTCAAAATCAAGAGATTATCAATGCTTGTATATCGCTTACCTTCTAACATTGGTGGTCCATTAACTCAAATAAATAAAGAACTAATGGCTATGCATGCTATGATTTTGCAAAACCATCTTGCTTTAGATATCCTTCTAGTGAAGGAGGGCTTAGTCGGCCGTGTGTTGAAGGTGCAATAGTGCAATAGCGCTGTTCATTCATAATTGATAAAAGCAAGCTTATTAATACTTATATAACAAATGTGACTAATATTTCTTGTGAGGCAAAATCTCTTGATAGTTTATGGTTTGTGGGAATTGGTTGGTTCCCGGTTTAGAGAGATTGAAAGTAGATTTTAAAAGGTTGGTGAATGGTTTGACACCATAGGAGGGAGTATTCTACATAGCATTCTAACTTAACTAACTATTGTGTTAATTTGTGCAACTGTATTCACTCTTTTGCCTAAAATGTTTGAAATAATCTCTTATAAAATAGGAGTAAATTGTGGGTTTAAGAAGAATGTATCAGCAAAGTCGAAGAATCAGAGGAACTGTGATCTCTACGAATCGTAAGACATGAAAGGACAAGCATATCATGACATCAAGATGATGAAAAATTAAGACACAAGAAAACAGAAAGTGAGTTAGAATGTACTATGAATGTATTAGCGTAATTTAGGTGATGATTGTAATCAACAAAAGGGGTGTTTGATGTAGCTATTTTCTAATTTAAATACCATTTACATATTAACATGAAACTTTTGCAGTTGAAACAATAGTGCTGTGATGTACAGAACTATACTTTCCTGGCCTATGCCAAATTAGGCGTCAACAAGGCCTCAACTCCATTTTGAATTTGTACAGCTACTTCACAATACTTATTATGTGTTTCTATTTGTCATTGACTCCGCAGCAAAATATGCACTGTTTGTTTTGTAATGACATGTTGTTCTCGAAGAACTCTGGAGGAAGTCTTTAGATACTTATCAAAGTTTTTCCTGTTCATTCACTGTACGCTATTCACTTATGAGTTTTTCCATTGTTCATGTAACCAGATTTGTTCTGACAACTCCGATAACATTAGGTCAGAAGTGATTTATAATTATTCAGTTGGAGGAATAGTGTTAGAATGGTGGTGTTATATGAAGTCTTATAACGTTGTGTTATAATTCAGGGTTGTATTGTTACAATTGCCTACCCCATACTGACTGTGCGATTTCCATTGTTTTGTATCGTAAAAATTATTATAAAAGGGCCTCAATTTGGGTTGACCAGATTCATTTGGGTCTCTATTAGCGATGCCGTCTGTTTCTCTATCGATTTGCTGCACACTCTGGATTTAGTTTATTTTTCCAGACTTTCTCATTGATGCATCTACTTGAATTCTAAATGCCTTCTTTTGATTTATATGTATTTTGAATGATTTCTCAAAGCTTAACAAAAGTTTACCTTCTGTGTTGTACTTTAATTATTTTAATAAACCTTCATGGTTTTCCTAAACTATTGATCTTGAAGTCCCTTCTTGAGGCATTTTTATTAATCAACTGTATTTTTCAAATGCTCTTTTCAATCTTATCCTTAGGGACACATTGCCTCATCTATTCTTGAGGACAACACCATCCCCGACCACACGATGGGCATTTTAAACTTGCAGGTTATCTGAGATAAAGCACCCACACTGTTTTTTCCAACCCCAGCATGCACTTCACATGAAAAACGTCTTGAAAGATCCTGGAAAAAGACTACTTGAGTAGTAAATGTCTCATGGCAAGACATTTTATGTTTAATCCAGTCTCCTTGTGAAACTTTTTAATGTGAGATGCACATTTAGGTAATACATTTATATGAAATCACGTAATGAGTAATTTTGAGAAATTTCACATATTTAACATAACACAGAAATTGGGAGTATTTGCAAAATTCACCAGCATAAATAAAATTTCTTCCAGGCATAACTCATTGTGCACCCTCATAATGAGAATTGCAATTTAGTGGAACAAATCTTCCATTAACCAGATAGATTTGTACACAAGTGAAAATGCTTCACAAAAAAATCATACCTGTGGAAACATTTTGCTAACTTAAATATCTGAGTCCCTTTAGACAGAAAGTATGTAATCCATGATTAGGTTTACTGTGCACATCAATGGCACTCAGTACTTTCAGTTCCAATTCAGGAATCGGAGATAGAAATCATGTTTGGATTGCCATTGTCTGGATTGCATTGATTAATGGTAATTTAAATTGAGGCACTCTTTCACACCACATCGCACAAAGTAAGGTTTGTTCAATTCGCTCCATTACTTTTGTGGCAGCCAACACTGAACACTGAAAAAAAGAAATACAGGGGAGTACACTCTTCCTCTATTTATGGTGGCAAATTAAATCTTGGTGAGGATTAGCAACTGACAGGCAATTTAATGTATTCCAGCCTTGTTGGGCCTGGTCCACTCTGCAGGGTCACCACCTAGCCTTTTTCCTTTTACCCTCCACTTTTTGCCAAATTTGTTTTTGTTAGCCTTAGAACTCTGTGCACTTCATCATTGCTAACCAGTGCTAAAGTGCTTTTGCTCTCTCCTTAAAACATGGTAGAATTGACTAATACCCAATTGATATATATAATTTACTTATAAGTCCCTAGTAAAGTGGTGCTACATGTGCTCAGGGCCTGTAAATTAAATGTTACTAGTGGGCCTGTAGCACTGATTGTGCCACCCACTTAAGTAGCCCTTTAAACATGTCTCAGGCCTGCCATTGCAGCGTCTGTGTGTACAGTTTTAAACTGCCATGTCGACCTAACAAAATAAACCCTTTGCCAGGCTCAAACCTTCCTTTTTAATGCATATAGGGCACCCCTAGGGTAGGCCCTGGACATCCCGGAGGGCAAGGTGAAATGTATTTTAAAAAGTAGGAAATGTACTTTTAAGTTTTACATGTCCGGGTAATGAAAAACTCTTACAATTCATTTTTTACTGCTGCAAGGACTCTCTCTCATAGGATAACATTGGAGTTGCCTTGTTACATTTTATAAGTGTTATTTCTAAATAGGAAGAGATCACCAGTTCATGTTTGGTGTCTCTGGATTCACAATTTAAATTCCGAACTTATGGTGAAGTCGGATTTTAAAATGCAAGTTTTAAAATGCCACTTTTAGAAAGTTGACATTTTCTTGCCTTGGCCATTTGGTGACTGTAGCCTGCCTTGGGTCACGTGACTGGGTGTAACTGAAAGTTAGACTTTGTGAATTCCTCCCAGACAGTCACACAATAGTGGGATTAGGTGTGCCTGAATGGGCATCTGCTGGCAGGATGGGGGTTGGAGCTTAGCACAGCCCAACTTGCAACTAAATAGCCTGTGGTATGCCTTCACACAAAGGGCCTAACAACCCCACATAGTTACTGCTGCCTGCTTGGAGCCAAGGCAGAGGAGGTAAGGAATTCCATGCACTTTAAATACACTTCCAGAACTTTGGGACCAGGGATTTTATATGGGGACTTCAGACACCAACTCTTCAATACGCCTATGTACCTGTGGATACTCTGGCAGGAGCAAGGACTGCTGTGCTGCTACAAGGACTTCCAGTCTGCTGGACTGCTCTTCTAAAGGAACTGCTGCCCTGCTGTGCTGACCTGCTGCCCTCTCAATTGGGAAAGTAGAAGTGGACCTACAACTTCATCTTCAACCCAGGACCCCAGAGTGAATCAAAGTGCTCATCTGCTTACTTCCTGATCTGAGCCTCAGGGACATAAAACGCTCACCAACTAGTACCTGGACCCAGGTGCTGTGAGTTCCTGACCCCCAAGTGGTGCCTCTCAGGTCCTGGACCTGTGGCGTGGCTCATGGGTTGTTTAATTCAAGCTTTTGGGCTCTGTGCAACGGCAAACAGGCCCATTTGCACATAGGCCACGCCACTCGCACCGAAAGTTCAGCGCGAGCCGCTGCCAGCCCTTTTTTTGCAGAGTAAGCATTGATCGACCCCGTAGGACCGCAAACACAAAGCTCCATCCCGCATGTCCTTGACACCTATTTGCACTTTGCACCACGCCGTCCACCGCCCATGATGCTCTCCTTGCTCCTCCTGATGTTCTCCAAAATGAACAGGACTCTTGGCACAAAACTTGAGAAGGTACAACTTCCGTGGGACTTATCTGGGACTGTATCTGACCCGCGCTCCATCGTGGTCGGGCTCAACTTTTGACTGTGACCCGGTCCAGCGCAACCATATACCCCCGGCTGTTGCCTTTTGATTTTTAAGTGCTTTTATACACTTTCAATCAGGGATTTGTGAAGTGCATTACTCACCCGTGAGGGTCTCAAGGCGCTGGGGGGGTAATTCGGGCAGCTTTGGCTCATCCGAAGAGCCAGGTATTGAGGCTCTTCCTGAATGCTTGCAGTGTGGGGGGTCGTCTGATGCTGAGGGGGAGATCATTCCAGGTTTTGGCCGAGATATAGGAGAAGGATCTTCCTCCCGTTCTGGCTCTGTGGATGCGTGGAATTACGGCCAGGACAAAGTTGGCGGAGTGGAGGTTCCTCTTCGCTGCATAGAAGGAGATTCTTTCGTTGAACTATTTGGGTCCGGTGTTGTGGAGGGCTTTGTAGGTGTGTGTGAGCAGCTTGAAAGTGATTCTCTTTTTGACGGGGAGCCAGTGGAGTTCTCGTAGGTGCTGGGTGATGTGGTCTTGTCCTGGGATGCTGAGGACGAGTCTCGCTGCAGCGTTCTGGATGGCCTGGAGTTTGTGGGGTAGAGTTTGGTGATTCTGGCATAGAGGCCGAGTATGATGCTGAGGTTGCGGGCGTGGTCCAAGGGTGTGGGAGGGTTGATGAGGGCGGGGGCCACCAGGTGTCATCCCACGCAGAGGGGGTAGATCTGAGGATGAGGACTTCCATTTTCTCCGAGTTGAGCTTCAGGCAGCTGCTGTTCATCAAGAGTGCGACGTCCTTCATTCCTTCCTGGAAACTGTGTCTGGTGATGTCAGGTTCCTTGGTGAGGGAGAGGATGAGATGAGTGTCGTCAGCGTAGGATACTTTGCTGAGTCCATGTTTTCTGAGGATGGTTGCAAATGGGGCCATGTAGATGTTGAAGAGAGTGAGGCTGAAGGAGGAACCTTGGGGTACTCCGCATCTGATCGCTGTGGGTTCGGAGAGGAAAGGTGTTAGCCTGATTCTTTGAGTCGGCCGGCGAGGAAGGAGCGGATCCAGTATAGGGCAGCTGCCTGTATGCCGGTGTCATGGAGTCTGGTGGTTACCGTGCAGTGGAAGACGGTGTTGAATGCTGCTGAGAGGTCTGGTAGAATGAGGGCTGCCGTGTGGCCTTGGTTGAGCAGAGTGTGGATGTTCTCCATGGTGGCTAGGAGGGCGATCTCGGTGCTGTGGTTGCTGCAGAATCCGGATTGAGAAGTGTTGAGGATCGAGTTGGATTCTATGAAGTTTGTGAGCTGGATGTTGACGATTTTCTCATTGACTTTGGCGGCGAAGGGGAGGAGAGAGATGGGTCTGTAGTTCTTGAGGTCCGTCGGGTCTGCAGAGGGCTTCTTGAGGAGGGCTTTGACTTTTACGCATTTTCAGTCGTCGGGGAATGTGCCAGTTTCGAGGGTGCAGTTGATTGTACGTCGTAGTTCAGGTGCTATGGCAGGGGCGGCCCTATGGTAGGCAGGCAGAGGTCGGTAGGAGCTCCGGAGTGTATGCTCCTCATGGTCTTTCCGGTGTCTTCTGTGGTGACAGGGGTCCAAGCGGTGATGGTCGGCTGGGTTGCGTCGCTGGTGGCCGGTGTTGTGTTGGTGCCTTGGTTCTGTTCATTGAAGAGCCCTGATCTTGTGATGGAAGAAGGAGCCGAGTTTGTTGCAGAGGTCCTGGAAGGGAGGGACATCGGAGGTTTTGCTGAGGGGTTTGGTGAATTCTTGTATGATGCTGAAGAGTTCCTTGGAGTTGCGTGCGTTGGAGAGGATTCTGTCCTGGATGAAGTTCCTCTTCGTGGATCTGATGAGTTGGTGGTGTTCTGTCATGGGGGTCCTGTAGGCGGTATGTGCTTCCAAGGTTTTGCTGTTCCTCCACGCTTTCTTGAGTCACTGGCATGTGCGCTTGGATTCTCGGAGGTCCGTGGTGAACCAGGTCCCTTTTGTGGTGCGCTGTCTATCAGAGTTCTGGAGGGGGCGAGTGTGTTAGCGCAGTCGGCGATCCATCTGTGGAGTTCTTGGCTGCAGAGTTGGCGTCGGTCATGGGGGGTGGAGGAGTGTGGCTGAGGGCGGAGTTGAGGTGCTCTTCGGTGATCTTGCACCAGTTTCAGTGTGGGGGGCAAGGTGTATGCTTGTGTGTAGTGGGTTTCGAGAAGGAGAAGTGGATGCAGTGGTGGTCTGTCCAGAGGGGTTGCGTAGTGTGACTGAAGCAAAAGTTGTTTCCTCCTGTGAAGATGGGGGTTGAGGGTGTGTCCTGCCTTGTGGGTGGGGGTGGTGATGAGCTGCTTCAGTCCGATGTTGGCGAGGTTGTCCAGGAGGGCGGTGGAGTTTGGGTCACTGAGGTTGTCGAGGTGGGAGTTCAGGTCTTTGAGCAGTGCGTAGTTGGTGGAGGCGAGGGCGTGAGGTGTGATGAGGTCTGTGATGGTGTTAGTGAACGGGACATGGGATTCAGGAGGTCTGTAGGTGAGAGTTCTGCATAGAGTCGTTCTGGGGTTGATCTGGATCTGGAAGTTGAGGTGTTCCATGGGGGGCGAGGAGTCGTTCGAGATGGCGGTTGTGAGTCGGAGTGAGTTTTTTGTGTACGATGCGAGGCCACCTCCAGGGTGGTTGGGGCGGTCTTTCCTCTGGATCTTGTACCCATCGGGGATGGCGGATGCGATGTCGGGTGTGGAGCTGACATTGGTCCAGGTCTCTGTGAAGAAGGCGACGTTCGGTGAGAGGGTGTCGAGGAGGTCCCAGATTTCTACTGCATGTCTGTGTAGGTAGCTTATGTTGAGGAGGATGCAGCTCAGGGGTATGGGCGTGTTGGCTTCAGGAGGGTTGGCGGTAACTAGGGGCCAGGAGGTGGGTGAAGGTGCAGCAGCAGTGTCGGCAGGATAACTGGCCTTGGGTGGTGTTCTGCGTCAACAGCTGGCAGATGTTGTTTCTTCCAGGGTTGAGTGCGTGGAGGGTTGCTGAGTCATAGCATTGGGAGGTCGGATGACCAGGGTCCCTTGCGCTGGTTGCGGTCAGGTTGTGGACGAGCGCAGATGGGCTTGCCTTTGGTGTGCCTTTGGTGCGCCAGGGGCACGGCTGCTGCGCACGGCTGCCATTATGTAGGGATCTGGGGAGGAAGAGCAGATGGGAGGCGGGAACACGCAGGGGCAGCAGCCGCAGGGAAGGGAGAGAAACCGTAAACGGGCAAATCAGTGAAAAAGAGGCACAAAAAGATACAAGAAGGCACAATGGGACAAAGAGGCACAAAGAGACAGAGGTACAAAAAAGGCACAAAGAGACAGAGAGACACAAAAAAGGCACAAAGAGACAGAGAGGCACCAAATTCAGGCACGAAGAGAAAAAAAGCACACGAAAGGCACAAATGAGGCACAGACAGACAAAGGGAAAAAACTACAGAAGGCTGGCAGAGTGGACCAGCAGAAGAGCAAGGCTCTCCCACTGGACCACCAGGGATTAGGCACAGGCAGGAGCCTGCGGGTGGAGGAGGGCCTCGAACACCTACCTGGAACCAGAGAGGTGCTTGGGGCAGTGGCGCAACGATGGAGCTGTGCGAGGGGAGAGCAGTTTCCCTGACCAGGAGGTCAGAGGTCTTGCCTTTAGTTCTTAAAAGTTCATAGCTCTGGTTCTACTGATTGGAGTTTTATCGTTTTGATCTTATTTTATTTAATAAATCTTTTTCTATTTTTCTAACCTGCTGTGGGATATTTTTGTATGGTGTTTGGACAGTTTTACTGTTTGAGGTGTTGAACAAAACTTTATACATTGGCTTTAAGTTATGCCTGAGTGGTCTGTGCCAAGCTACTAGGGGTGAGCACAGGTTAATTTGGGGTTTGCTTGTGCCTTCCACTGACTAGGATTGTAGTTGTTGTTTGACCAGGGCTCACACCCCAGTCAACCAGTCACCCAATTTATAACAACCCTCATATTGTTACATTCATCAAATCGTCTTTGCTGATAATCTTGTACCAGGCAATGTTTACAAGTGCACATTTAAGCATATGATACAGTGTGTGATTTCCACTCTATGGCTCTCAGAATGTATTGAGTCTACTACAGCTGAATTAGTAGGTCAAGATTCATTTGCTTCCATGGTCTTCTTTCAAGAACCGACTTACGGGTTGCATTCTGAGCATTATGGTAATTCAACATCAGTAATTTTGGACCAAAAATTACCAGTACTCAGGAGAGCACTAATTCTGAAATGTGAAATTACCATATTGTTACAAGTTTTCTGCTATTAACTGAGGAAATACCAGGGACATCAGTATTACTAGACCATTTTCTTCAGGTAATTTCCGTTTTCCTGGGATAAATTCTGTCCGGTTTCCCCCGGTAATTTTAACTTTGGAAGCCTAGTTGCGGCAATATCATATGTGGTAATGCCGCTGTAAGAAAATGCCTCTTTTTGCATGATCATCCCCATTTTTTTTATTTTGAACAGGTGCTGGTGTTGTTTTGACTCTGTGCACTGGGACTCTGCTATCCAGACCCCAGTGCATGTGCTCTGACCCATAAAACATTTTTAAATTGGCCAAATTCCTAATTGGCACATTTAGCTTACCTATAAGCCCCTATTATTTGGTGCAAACTGTCATCAGGACCTGTAAGTTAAATGTCATTAGACTAGTGGGCTGCAGCACATATTGTGTCACTACTAAAATGAGAATGCAAAACATGACAGCAGACCTGTCACCACTAGCCTGGCTGTTCAGGTTTGAACTGCAAATTTGACCTGTCAAAATAACTCCTTGGGACAGATATAAACCCTTGTTTTAAATACTAATAAGTCGCCCATAAGTAAGTCTTATTGCCGATAAGGCAATGTGCATGATATTTCAAAGTAGAACATCTAGAAGTTAATGCAAAACATGTCCTTACATTACCAAGGCCCCAAAAGCTATTTTCACTGTAGCAGGGTGAGCTGTTAGATAATACAATTGAATAATGTTATCTCCATCTACGAACCAGCTAAAAAATTAATTCTAAGACTTTTTCAAATATGTATTACAAATCCAATACATTGGTAAAGTCTTTGGAACTGATTACGAGTACAGTGGTTTTACCGCCGTCCTGCCGTGGTGGTGGGACCGAGCACTCTGCTGAGTGGCCGCCTCCCCGACTGCCGAATTAGGAATTTCCTGAGGGGTGGGTGAGCAGCAGTGGAGTCATGATGGTGGTTCCCTTCATGCTGTAGAACAGCCAGAGGATGGTGTTGTTGTACACACTGCTGACTGCTGGACACACACAGTGCATGATCTCAGCCAGTCGGACGTATGTGTGCTAGTCGGAAGCTCCTGCACTTTGGCAGTGCGTGACCATGTTTAAGAAGGTATTGTAGTGAGCCCATGAGCATCAGTGACAATTCACATGGGCACATGTGTCCTTGGCTCAGATTTTGCCACTTGAACTGCCTTTCTGCCAAACCTCGCATGGAGGTGTCCCTGCCATGCATAGGTCAGCAGAAAGGCAGTTTGTGATCGGCCCGGCGGTGTTGATGCCTGGAACGCCTCTGTAGGTCAGTATTACTACACCATTTTCTGCAGGTAATTTCTGTTTTCCTGGGACAAATTCTGTCCGGTTTCCCCCGGTAATTTGAACTTTGGAAGCCTAGGTGCGGCAATATCATATGTGGTAACGCCGCTGTAAGAAAATGCCTCTTTTTGCATGATCAACCCCATTTTTATTTTGAACAGGTGTTATTGTTGTTTTGACTCTGTGCACTGGGACTCTGCTATCCAGACCCCAGTGCATGTGCTCTGACCCATAAAACATTTTTAAATAGGCCATACTCCTAATTGGCACATTTAACTTACCTATAAGTTCCTATTATTTGGTGCAAACTGTCATCAGGACCTGTAAGTTAAATGTCAAGTTAAATGTCATCAGGACCTGTAAGTGGGCTGCAGCACATATTGTGTCACTACTAAAATGAGAATGCAAAACATGACTGCAGATCTGTCACCACTAGCCTGGCTGTTCAGGTTTGAACTGCAAATTTGACCTGTCAAAATACCCCCTTGGGACAGATATAAACCCTTGTTTTAAATACTAATACGTCGCCCATAAGTAAGTCTTATTGCCGATAAGGCAAGGTGCATGATATTTCAAAGTAGAACGTCTAGAAGTTAATGTAAAACATGTCCTTACATTACCAAGTCCCCAAAAGCTATTTTCACTGTAGCAGGGTGAGCTGTTAGATAATACAATTGAATAATGTTATCTCCATCTACTAACCAGCTAAATAAATTAAATCTAAGACTTTTTCAAATATGTATTACAAATCCAATACATTGGTAAAGACTTTGGAACTGATTACAAGTACGGTGGTTTTACCGCCGTCCTGCCGCGGTGGTGGGACCGAGCACTCTGCTGAGTGGCTGCCTCCCTGCCTGCCGAATTAGGAATTCCCCGAGGGGTGGGTGAGCAGCGGTGGAGTCATGACGGCGGTTCCGTTCGTCCTGTAGAGCAGCCAGAGGATGGTGCTGTTGCACACACTGCCGACTGCTGGACACACACAGTGCATAATCCCAGCCAGTCGGACGTATGTGTGCTAGTCGGAAGCTCCTGCACTTTGGCAGTGCATGACCATGTTTAAGAAGGTATTGTAGTGATCCCATGCGCATCAGTGACAATTCACATGGGCACATGTGTCCTTGGCTCAGATTTTTCCGCTGGAACTGCCTTTCTGCTGAACCTCGCATGGAGGTGTCCCTGCCATGCATAGGTCAGCAGAAAGGCAGTTTGTGATCGGCGAGGCGGTGTTCATGCCTGGAACGCCTCTATGGGTCACCTCTGACTCCGCCACCATTGTAGCAGAGATGTTGGTGGTGACAGTGGTCTGCCCAGCCTGCTCATAATCTGGCAGTAAGACAGCTGGGAAAGCTGGCATTTGGGCCATCAATATGCAGCGTGGGTGCCCTTACTGCTATAGTCATAATCAGCCCCTTTGTACTAAATATTTTACAAACAGTTTTTTAAAAAAGTTACCTGTTATCTGCCTGGAACCTATATAACCGCATTTTCATGAGATTCCAACTGTCACAGAGGCGATGAATAGCTCCGTGATGAGGTGTGAACTTGCTCCCAGAGTTCTGACAAAGGCCTTGGGTGAGGGAATGTGTTCTGTTCCTCTCACAATATGACCATCTGGAAAGTGCCCAAGAACTTAATTATCTCCAAAAAGCTTAACATTTCACAGGCAGCTATAGCTAATAGCTGGCCTACCCCCTCTATTGTCTTTTCAGTCAGCAAGGCACCAATCCCAGTGGGAGAAGAGCTGCCCCTAGAACCACTTTTGGATGGCCATAGAGGAGTGGTAGCTCCTTTCCCTGGCCACATCTCTAAGGTGAGCTCAGAAGCTCTGCACAAGAGAAGGAAGGTTCTGCCATCTAGGTTTGAGGTAGAGAGGAGCACTCTGGGATGGATTGTTTGCTGTAGGACATACAGGAAAAGCTGTAAAAGAGGGTAGAGTTACCCCTGGGATATTTTTCCTTATTAGTTAGAGTGGGGCCAGGATTCAACCCACACACAGTGCCAGGTGTAAATGTGGGACCCTGGGCACCCTCTTTAGAACTCTATTGACCTGTTGAAGACAGAAGAAGGACTGCACCTGCTGCTGAGACCTGCGAGGAGAATCTTAAGGGCTGGACCTGCTCCCACTTGTACCCAGGCAAAGGAGTGGACTCCAAGGGTTAGTTGGCTGACTTCCTGCTAAAATAGACGGACAAAAAGCAAGAAGAATCCTAATTTACCTGGAAGAGCAAGGTGACCAGGTTAATTTGAACCTGCCCTGATCCCTGCTACTGGCTTCTGTGAAGTGAGTCCTGTCCCACAAATGCTGTTCCTAAGGTCCTGGAACCCGTGGCTGTTGTCAGAGTCCACTTCTCCTACCAGAACCTAAACACCTGGGACTTAGAATTTTTTTGCCAAATTCTGCCTGGAGAACCATTGTGAGATCAGGACCAATCTGCCAGCTGATTCCTTTAGTGTGCATAACAGGTGGGACTGACTTTGCTGCAGCCAATCCTTTTTAGCTGGTCTGATGCCAACCAGCAATCAATGTTATTGAACCCTCTTTTTCTTCAACCTGCAGCCTTGCCCCGCTGAGTAAATATGACATCCAGAAAAGAGTCTAAGTTCGAAGGTAGAAACCTTCACTTGGTCCAACGCCAAGCAGTATCTGATCAATGTCAGAGGCTTCCTGGGAGCGAACTCCGGAATGTTCCTATGCGGAGGCGTTCCTGTCTTCATCAATGGCGTCACCAAGACTTCGTCAACCCGTTGCTGATTAACCTGTTTTTGGATCCAGTGTGCAGCTTTGCCCCACTAAGGACACTACCTTCTTGAAAACCTTCTTCTATGTGTGCAGGCAACCATCCGACCAGGACCAATCTGGCCCTCATATTCGACCTAAGCTCTATCTTAAACCTTACTCTTGTCCCACTTTAGCAAGACCAGTTGCCTATGGTTGGCCCTTTGTGCTTTTTTGGTGCTATTTTTATTTAAAACCTTTTAAAAATCTTATCTATATTTCCTCTTAGTTGATTTTTCTCATTTTGCTATCATTTTGGACATCAAGATATACCCTCTATTTTGTTTTATATATTTGATTTGAATTTTTATTGTGTTAGTTTTCGACTTTTTAACTGTTTTGACGCTTCTAAATGCTTTACACATTTTCTTAACTTAAGTCCTATGTCATAGCTACTAGAAATTGAGCTCAGGTTTATATGACTGAAACCTTTACTGGACCTGAGAAGAATAGTGATATTATTACTTGTGGTGGACAACCATCCATCCCATCTTAACCGCTTAACCGTGGCGCAAATTCCACAGTGATGCGGCGGTTTGAACGAGTGGGCGGGGCTGCGTCGGCCAACGGGCGTGCGCAGCACTAGCGAGGTAGTGCTCGCGACGGCCGTTGGCCGACGGAAGCACGGAAGGGGTTATAAACCAATTTTGAACACTTATATCATTAGTCTTACTTATTCTTATTAGGAGGGCACTCTGAGAGAGAGCCTACACAACTGTAACTTGGTTGCATTTAGGGCTGGGCGGAGCTCCCGGCGTTGCCAAAATCTCCGCCAAATTCCATGGAGTTCCGAGGGCGAGCGGAGTAGGTCCACCACACAAACAAACAAGCCTTTGTCAGAACCTTTGTTAGCACAACAGAAAACAGACTTGATGCTGTGCTGGAGGGAGCATGTAACTTGGAGCGTGTACTTAGAGAACCCTTTAAGCACAACAAAGAACAATATTAACACGTGCTGCTAGTGGTGAAATCCAAACTTTGGCTTGGACGGGGAGTCATTGCCAAAGCCAAGTAGGGCTGCCAAAGCCGTGCAAACTCAAGTCTCCGGGATTCGACACGCCCGCCGGGGGAGGAGCGCAGAACTGTTGTTGGAAAGTTCCAGGAAAAGCTGAATTCACGAAAAAGTTACACTTGAATTTTAGAAAGACGTGCCACAGTTTTGGAAAAGTTGCACTGGATTTTTAAAGGTTCTCTTTTTTTTGGGGAGTGTTATTAATTAATTCTCTTTTCTCTTTGTTTCGCAATTCCTGCCCATCGTGTCACTAGCCACCAGTTACAATGGCTGTGGTGGGTCCCATTCTTGCCATGCGTGTTGGCAGTGCACGCTGTCTGCTCCCTGTCCCTTTCTGATGCTGACATTATGCCACCAGAACACTTGACCTTTAGAACACTGATCGTCCCACCCCAAATACTTAGATTTGGCCTAACAAAGACGATCTCCACCTAGCAGCAGATGCCGTCAAGCCCTACTTGAGCACAGTCTCCACTCTCCAGGCTTCTCTTGTGCTTGCCCAGCGGGCACCCGTTGGCACTCTTGCCGAGCTTGTTGAGCTCCTCAGCTGCGCAGCAATACTTGGCCTGCTCGTCACTGGCCCCCCCGTGTAGGTCACCTGGATAAATTTGCAGAGCGGCTTTGCCAGGTCCACCTCCAAGATCATCTTCTTCAGCGGCACCGAGATGAAGGTGGCCATAGTAGCAGCTGAAGTCTGCTGGGCGATGCAGAGATCACAGGTTCACTAGAACCGGAAGCACAGACTGCAGGTTAACTGAGCCCAAATTCGCACTTCTTGGTAGGACAAGCGCTTGAGCGCTTGAGATGCATGCGTGTAACTCTTTTTGGTGCAGAACGTCTACAGATTAGTTGTTCCACATACCAACATGGCTGCTGCCCCACGCGCTGGGAAACTCTGCTCCACTGGCACTTAGCGGAGTTTTTTTGCCGAACTCCACTCTCCAAACGGAGCGCGGAATGGCAAAAAAAACGAGTTTCCTGCCCACCCCTAGTTGCATTATATACATTGTATTTATTTTCTAAACATTTGATGTGTGCTGTCAAATAAGTAACTAGGGTGAGATTTTAATTCAACAAAATATATGATGACTATGATTAGGTTGCTTGAATGACAAGTGGAAGCATTTTCTTTTTTAGCAAAAAAAAAAGTGAAATGTCCAGATCTGGTTAACATAGGTGGATGAAGACAGTGTTAGACAGTATATTTAAAAGAATGTACAGTAATTACAATGGTATGAATGCCAGCTAAATGAACAGTACGAAAGAATGAATGCAGTAGAATAAGTAACAAGTGGTTTTACATGTTTGAGACCATCGGCCAGACATTTCTTTCAGCACGTTTGGACTTTTCTATCAATATTTACAACGGTAAATGTGGAACTACAAATACCAGAATGCAAAGCGCTCTTGGCTAACAAGCCTGGAATCGCTGAATGTAGAACAACCTGGCAGCTATGCAGGAGGCATGCATAGCCGTGTATGAAAAGTAAAACAGATTTATCTTCTACTGCTTTGCTGAAATCTGCTTCAATAGCCTCACACTTTACACAGTATTGTCTCATTTCAAAGTTCTCGTTTCGTTTTTTTGATTGCTGCTAAAACTCTTTGAAATAACACGCTTCCTTGTTTTCAAATATCAAACATTGATTTAGCCAAGACTTATCTTGATTTTTACATGCACTTTCATTAGTTACACTTGTCAATGAAGTGAAGAAATATCAATGGCAGGTGTAACTGAATGTTTCTACCCGCGTTGAGTACATTTTTAATGTTAATATACAGTTGTGTCTGAAAGTAAATGTTTGGATTGTCAGCCTTCATAACATTATCTTATCTGTTCATGAATTCGAGATTTGATGTGAGTGAAAGGCATCAATTGGAATGCATAGTCACTTCTGAGCGTCAGCGGCATAGACAAAGCGAATTAGAGAACGAGTTAATCAAATGCTCTCAGTTGCCTGCATTGATCACTAGGTAATATTTGCATAACTCTGAAGTATTTACACTGATGCAATTACAATAATTAAACTCATCGCTTTGTCAATTCTTGTATACCACGACGAATTTCAATTACTAGCATGCAGATCAGATTTTATGTTAACGCATTAAATCATTATCACCCTATTTTATTCAGATGTGCATAAGAGGCATGAAAAATTGGATTTGTTTTATAGCTTTTCAGATTAAACGTCAATGATTTCTAATTTTATAGCGCCACACATTCCCATATCATGTAGCAAAATATCGTGTGAAGGTGCATATGATTTAGATGTGAGGTTTGTGAGATATTTTGAATGCAATGCCACACTCGTTAAATATATTTATCTCATTTATATTTCATGTTTGAGTCACAACGTCGACAATATCGCAGGGATTGTCATATTGGAATTATTCGAACAGGGGCCAAGGATCAAGTATTGGACTTGACTCAGCGTTGAGCCGGGAGGGTGGTCACCCCTGAGAATATGTATGTGCATCACCTATTCCCTTGGCAATGCAACCTTAGATCCCAGGAAAACCAAAGCAAGTGGCCTTTCCTGACAAGTGCACATGAAAACAGAGATTCGTGGGTTTGTTAATTTCTCCAGAAGGGTCACAGTACATTTTACTCAATTTTAAAACCAGCAGAGTATTTGTTTATTGTAAAGCACACTTTCACCCTTTCTAGGGTATTATGGCATTAAGTCTAGAAATTCAATAACACGCACAAATACACAAAGCTGCGAAAGTAGATGAAATTACCCGTTTTTAACATCTTTCTGAATTTTAATATTTGGGTTCAGCGCAAAGATACAGGGGAAGTGAATAATACCTGACTGCAACCGCAGCAGAAAAGACTTTGTCGCCCATCATTTTTAGGCCGATTTTAGTATCACAAGGAGACGTAGGTTCGCAGATCGCAGCGCACTGTAAAAACAAGCATTGGCATAGCCAATAGGTCTCGCTTTTGGGACCTTATAAGTATTTAGTTATGCAGCACAATATCCTTGGTGCAACAACATCAACTGTTGCATGGGTAAACACTTATAAGGTCCCAAAAGCAAGACCTATTGGCTATGCCAATGCTTGTTTAAACATAGCTGGTATACGACCAGGATGTGTAGGACTTGTAGGGGATTGTGCCTGGATGGGTTTAGTCAGAGTGCTGGTGCTGGTTATCAATGCGATCAATAACCCCCCCCACCCCCCACTGCTGGACTTATTGTCCTTATCTTCTTTTTTGCCTTTTTTGAGCAGGTGTCCTTTGAACCTCCCTCCGTAGTTTTGCGCTTTCCCATCCCTGCTTCCAACCACTATGCACTAGTAAAAGGAAACAAATTAACTAAAACAGGCAGGGCAGCGCAGTCAGCAGATGGCCTGGCGTAAAAAGGACAACGTCCTGCTGCCAGGAGCACAGTACCTTGCGTTGCTGTAAGTATCAAGTCAGGAGCTGCTAAAAGCGATGTCAGGGGGGGGTGGCCCAGCCCGGGCTCTGAGGGGTGCAGATGGGCCCGCCCTTGGCCCGGCCATGGCCCGGGCATTCCCGCGCGCGTCCCGCGCTTCAGGAGCCCCAAGGACTCTTTATGTGCCTCCGGGCGCGGGCCGATGACCTGCAGCGCCTCCTGTCGCTCTGGCTGCTGGGAAACGAAGTCCCCGGTGGTCCAGCGGCGTGCGATGTAGGCAAGAGGGCTCCTGGATACCATTAGTAGGAGAGGATGTGGTGTAACAGCCAGAGCTGCCGACTTTGGAACTGGGAAACCAGGTTTGAGTCTAGGCGTCAGCTCAACATACTGTGATTATAGTCAAATCACTTATTCTCTCTGTTCCTAAAAGATGAATGGGTCTCTATGCTATGTAATTGGTTCTCATGAAAAGCACTCCAATACCTTTGGGTCGAGTTTGCGCTATATAAAAATGCAACAAAAAAAATCCCTGGGTCTAGCAAAACGGGGCTCATAGTTAAGAGGTCTGTGATGAGCATTTTCTATGGAAGTACCGGTGTTCATGGATAACTAAACAGTAACTCTCACTTAAGGGTTGGTGGAACTCATTTAATTTGCTGCAGTATAATTACTCGAAATTACAGCAGAATTACGTGAGAAGCCTAACCTTGCATTTAGTGCTGTTTTCTTAGCGCAAAATGTGCCTTTGCATTCAAAATGGATACGAGGTTGGATTTTGCACTGAGCAAATAGTGCTAAATTCAGCAAAACAGCATCAGCTAGCAGCTGCTCACGCCCTCTTCCTTTGTTCTTATGTACGTTTTTTTGCCTGAAATTGCTAAAAATTATGCAAACAGGTGCAATTGCGTAGTTCTCAGTAATTTTGCATCACAAAAGTAACTCCTGCGTAATTAAAAGTTTTCCGACGCCTACTCTCAATCTTGTCTGGAACATTCGCGTTGTGTGGCAGGCATTAGGTGTTGCAGAGAAAGATGCATCTCAACAGAGCAAAGTCGAAAATTTAAGACAATGTGTTATATTTGAAACAAAAACGACCATAAAACTAAAATTGTTTGTTAATAGAAATAAGTAGGCATTTGTAGAACGCTGCACGAATTGATGACGCCCGGTTGTGGTGTAAGCATTGCCCATTTACGTTACAGACGAACATCCAAATGGTAATCGTGCTCCGGCTAAGAAAGTGCGCGTGGCAACGCCCAGCAATTTAGGCAGCTGTGCACAGCTCCCCTATGAGGCGCTGGAGTGCAGTATTATTTCTAGTGAGAGCAAGGGAGCCTCCAGCAGCATCCCCTGAAACGTATGCAGGGATTGGGGGCAGAGGCGCGAGGCATTACCAAATCCAGGCAAAGAATGCACCAGCCGCTGCCAAAGCACCTTAAAATGCCCAGTTGTTGCGCAGTCTTATGTTTTTCGGTGGGATTCGAGCATGTAATTTTGGGTTACATAAACCTGCCGTTCATGCCTGGGTTGCCTACAGCCGAACGCGACCCTAATTAGTGAAAATGTGCTCGTTTGATGCAGTCGACCAGTCCTGAAGTATGCAGCACTTTATGCAATAAAAATTATCCCTGGGAACATTCCACCTGCTTCCTCAAGTGACAAAAAGAAACAGCCGCGTTCCCGAGATAGGCTCCCACGGCGGTACGGTGGGAAAGAGGCTGGTGTTTCACCCCTCCCCTCCGAGCCCTACCTTTGCTCTGCTCAGTCGCCACAGTGTGTGCTGGGAGCTCTCCGCCTCTGCGCTCCAGGTCTCGGTGCATTTGTCACAGTTTAAGCCGTCTCTGTACTCTCTGCCTTCCCTGTAGTTCAGTACCCCATAGAAAGAACTAAGGGGCCCATTACGATGGCGGGCGGAAGCACAACCGCCGTGCTGGCGGATGCAAAAACCACCAGTTACCGCCGGCACGCAGCAGTCCACACGCCCGCCCAATTACGATGCGAAAAGCAGGCCAAACACCGCCGGCAAGCCAGCAACACCGTCCGCCATCAAAGTGCGCCCGCACACGTAGCGGCGCAGCACAACTGACACACACCGTCCGACGAAACACGTCCCGCCCGGCGCATAAATTACGATGCCGCAAACAAACGGCTCCCACGGCAAAGAGACACCGCACGTGAAAGAGAGGCGGAAACACGGACGCAGAGCACGGACAACGAAGAAGCGGCACCCCGGGCATGAATCCAGCACTGCAGGCCCTTCCCATGCTTCTGCTGATGCACCACCAAGGACGCAACGTACCGCGGAGACGCAGGTAGGCACACACACAACAAGTGCACGCAAACAGCGCACACAGTGCAAGGGCGGAAAAAGCGGACAACCCCCACCAGCGCGTGCACACTACACATCCACCATTGCATCCACATATGACACACAGGCCAAATCCTAACATCGCGGAACACATGTGTACACACCACCTGGGACTAGGAACCAACCACCCCGTCACGGCCCCAAAGCGCCGATGACGCCGCCACACATGCGCACAACGCAGAGGCCAACCGCAGCGCCATGCATGCGTCGCACACAGACACAGGGACACAACCAAGCAGCACACACATCAGCCCCACCCCGAACGCACATGACACGTGACAGGCCGGCCACAGACATGTCCCCAACGCCCAATTCACGGACAACACCCAACGCCACACAACCGACGCACACATGTCAGTGAAAACACGCAACTGCAGGACACCCCCAGTGTAACAAACATGGCGTAGCACACAGCGGCGGCAACACCAACTAGGAGAAGCAGGGCCCCTTCGGGAAGAGGAACGCCAGTACCACACTGAAAAACCCATACCACCCTGCACATATGAACAAGACATATGAAACGGAACACCAAAGAGCCCGGGGACCGACAACAGGTGGCCCAAGAATAACATCCACACACAAGGCCCAACGCAGAGCGGAAAGGCAGCCTGCCGCCCACACAAGGGAGAGCAGACAGCACTGAATGACCTTCCATTCCAACTCCGAAACCACAGCCCTACGACAGAAGCCGGTGAATACAGCCATTGTCCAAGAATAGACCAACACAGGCATGCCGAGGAGACCGACCACAGGGCAGATAGCGCATATCACAGAAGCACACAACGGACAGGGAAGAAAGAAGAAAACACTCCCCCATGTCGGCCACATGCAAGTTAATTGGAAGGAGTCACACAGCACTGACCTTGAACTGTCTGAGAAGCATGTGGGAAGAGGGCCCGTGTCCTCCAAACAAGCCAACAGAACACAAGTCCTGTCTCCCTACGACTACACAGAGCTCACAGCAACCCCGGAGCGTGCACATTGCAGACTGCACACACAGCCGGAGCACGCCATCTCAACGAACCGCTGCGAAATGGCAACCGCAACACACCTACCCAACTACGCCGAACAGCTCAAGCTGTACAAAACCAACACGATACATACATTGGGATGCGATCTCCTGTCCCTGCTGAACGTAAGTTACCGACTGACTTACCGCATCACATTGTTCAGCTGCGTCATGCCCGTCTTCTACTGTCGGAGGTGTCCCTACCAGCATCCCGTCGAGATATGCCTCTCCAACCCGGCATGTCTGAAGGCGGACCTGCTACCACTACTCCTCCCTCTGGACGCACACAACAGGGCCTGCTCTGCCTATGGGGGCATGGCGTATGTGGCCAACATCGCACCCGCACTGAAATGGAACCACTGTGCCTCCACACGACGGATCATCGAGAACAGCTACATCGAATGTCACACAGCATGCCCCATCATGGTCCTCCAAGGGACAACCTACGAACAACACCTTGACAGCCACCATCCGCTTCATTGGCTGGCAAACATGTACACCACCAATGACATGGAAGCCCTGCTGGACGGCATCGCATACCTGACAACCTGTAAATACGTCGGACCACAACGCAGGTTCCCGAGTGACCCATGAAGTCCAACCCCGCACCCATGCTCAGCTTCCGCACGGACTGGCCAGTCACCACCACAACAGCCATACCAAACGACCGGCAACTGTAACCACACCATCAACGACATCGCCATGACATCGGATATGACCGGGACATGCACACTGTTCCCCATCACATCCAGGAACACCGCATGCATCGTGGGAGGCAGTGGCATGGGCTCTGTGTATCGCACCCACATGGACGGAACTGCACGAACAACCAGGACACGACATGGATCCAGCGCACATGGACACACACACCGCTCAGTGGACATGAATAGGTCGCCTGGAGTCTGTGGGTGCTGCACCCCTCCACCCCGCCCCGGGAATCCCATACCAGGACCTTTGCATGGACGACAAGTGCATACAACAACAACACGACCCCAGTGACTGTGACATGTCCAGTAACCACCACAGTGCAACAACAAGTGGCACGCCGCTGCATGCACGCAAGCACATGCCCTGATGTCATCTCACATGCACGCGTGCATGAGGAACAACCGCAGCAAACCTGTCACATGGAACTGAGATGGACTGTGCCCATGATGCCGAGCGGTCTGGTAGGCTACATGTATACCGTCTGTGTCAAAGTCCGCAGCTCCGCAGCTATACGTAAATGTACATTAGCACAGCCTTGGCCAAGCAGATGTAACTCGGAAGCCCACATCCCACATGCAACAGCTAATCACATGTAACCCTACACCCTATCCCATTTGTAATCATGCTCAGTATATCCTCAACATGTATCCCGCTGCCAGTAGTGTCCACTATACTGCATCACAGAGGACAGAAGACTCAATATAATGTTTGAAACCAAAACTGTCTCCGCTGACTCATTTCACAAGTACGAATGAGAGAGGATGAGAGTATGGGAAGTACACGGCAGTCGTGACATGACCATGTAGTCCACTGGTATTGGATGTCAACGCAAATGAGTAGCACTACTGTGGAAGACACACATGTGTCGTGTGAAGTCGTATGGACGCAGTGCTCAGGTGGGTGGGTGCGACGGGTAGATGCGCACATGCCAAGTTGGAGCACGCCGTGTTGGGAGGGGTCATGAACAGTACACCACCGCTTCCCTGGGCATTGTGAGAGGACACCTGTCGGGGGAGTGAACACGTGTGTGCACAGCAGCCGGGCACACGTACAAAGCGGTACCAGGCGCACCTCAGCCCACCCTCTGTGGACAAGCTGGATCCTGTTGTGCGCCCGCCATGCCCCTTGACAAGGCACACACAGCCCCAGTCGACCAGGTGTAACCCCAACATAGTCAATCCGCACAGGCGATACAGGGCACGGGATGGCAGTGGAGCATGGTGTGTGTGAGGTCTCCTCGCGCTCCTCCTGGTCATATCACGCAGGCAATAGAACCTCAACGTCTAGCATGGCACAAGTCAGATGGAAGTGTAGGGGGGACGCACCACAGCACGAGCAGCACTGACGTCACGGGAGGTGGCTCGCACCATCCCATCCATTGCCCATCATACCAACCACAACACATGCCATTGCGACTAAGTGCAAGCGCGTGCACCACCACCCCGAGCCCTCCCCAGAGAGGCCAAAGAGTGAATGTGTGGGCCAACAGCCACAGACGGACGCGGCCTGGCCGCAAGGGCAGCCACAGCCACTGGGTGTCGCAGGTGGCGGATCCGGAAGGCGAAGACTGTGATGCATAGTCCATGCAGGCCGGGTCTCCATTTGGGGCACCACGCAGGTGGACGGCGTCCCGCCACACATCATACCCTGAGACAGCCCACTCGTGCAACTGGACCCACACATACACTCCTTGCCCTCTCTGGTGCGAGCTTGGGGCTGCCTGTGCAAGCGCTAGCCTCGCAGGTGAGCATGCATATTGGGGGGCGAGGGGAGGACATGAGGGCTGGGGCGAAGATGACTGTATCACTGTCAGTTAGTACAAGGGATGACCCAGATGTGGAAAGGAAGAGACGTGTCCCGTGTGTACTGCAACTAGTCGCCAATCCAACTACCCCCATGTCCGGAATGTAAGCCCGCACCTAGGCCCGCCCATCCGCCACATCGAACATACCACCAGCACGACAACCTTCCCATTCGAAACACTGACTGGGGGTGGCGACCAGTGAACAATCATGTGTAGCCTACCCACGCGTACATGTGGGCCCTCCATGATCCATGTCACCTGCGGCAAAGACATGACATGCGCAATGAGGGAAGTGAGGAGAGCTGTCCGCCCACGCGCAGAAGGTGCATCAGCTCTACAGACCCAGCAGCGAGTCCAGCAGGGGTCACATGTGCAGGGGCAGCTGTGCCTGGTGTGAAGGCACATGCATATAGACAGCACATCGACCAATGTGTAGTCTGCTCACATCCACAGTCCATCATCATGCGGACATAGGAATTGAACACAGGGCAACACATCTTAGTTGGTGCACCCACCGTGACCAACAATGCGCAATCATCGACGTACCCGCCCTCTGCATGGCCCCCCACCCAACGGAGGCACATCCAGTGCCACCATCCCACACACACAAGCCTTCCACGGAACATGCTGTGTCCAATGGTCAGTACAGAGTCAGCGCCCATCTGGTGGATCCTGAACAGGAGACACATGCACACACATGCCAGCTCCCACTATGTACGTCTGCCACCTGGCACGTGCAATGTAACCTCTCACCTGTGACGTGTGACTGCAAGCACACAGCCGTCTTGGCATGGGGCTGTCAATGTGGACACCAGTCAATGTTTCGGGAGCTGTGATCCGTACAGTGCTGTACATAGGGTGCAGTGCTGACACCTACTACTGTCTCATATCCCCTCGTGCCACAGGTCCCACTTGTATTGGCCGCTCAGCCCGTGCCCACATCGTCGTCGTCGTGTGCCATACTCATCCAGCCTCGGAAGCAGTTCCATGCTCAGCAGACATTCATGTTGCCGTGGCGTTGCCGCTTGACGAATATGCAGTCAGTCCCCATCAGCACGCCCCGCAAGTCATTGGGGCCTAGATCCCCATGTGCATGCACATGGCAGTGGTATGTCTCACTTGCCATTGCCATTGTTGGGAGACCTGTGTAAGTGTATTGTGGCCGTGCCGTCCCAGCTTGACAGCTGGGCTGTGGCTCATGTGCTTGCTCAGTCATGTCAGTGATGTGTATGCGAAATTGCTATGTGCCGTGTTGCTTTGACATGTGTCCTCTGCCATTTAACCCAGGCGGAGACCGAACATTGACCGCCCATACCAATTGCTGGCGGACATGGACGATACAGAGGTAATCAGGAAGTTTCGGCTGGACAGGCCAACTCTGCATCGACTGTGTGCCATGTTAGAGCCCCATCTCCGTCCCCGCAGGGTGTATCCGACTGCTGTCACCCCCACGGCTAAGGTGATGGCCGCCATGCATTTCTTCGCCACTGGGTCATTCCAGCACACAGTGGGCAGTGGAGGAGGGATGTCCCAGCCCATGTTCAGCAAGGTGCTGAGGGATGTACTGGCAGCCATGATGCTGTACCGAAACAGGTACATCAGATTCCCCAGGGCTCGTGAATTGGCGGCAGTGAAGGGTGCATTCTATGCCCTTGGCAGAATCCCACACGTCGTGGGAGCCATTGACTGCACACATGTTGGCCTTTTTCCACCACAGGCCACTGAGCACCTGTACCGCAACAGGATGCACACGCACTCCCTGAATGTGCAAGTGGTGTGCCTTGCGGACATGGTGATCACCCACGTGTGTGCCAAGTTTCCAGGCTCGGCACATGGCGCACACATAATGCGCAACAGCATCTTGCCACGACTGATGGCCAATCTGCAACAGGATCGTGGCTGTATTGTCGGTGAGTATGTGGAGTGGTGTAGCGTGCTGGTTGTGCGATGCTGTCCCCTGTCCAGTTGGAATAGCAACGGTTCTCTGTGTCCCTCACACCCAGGTGACTCTGCGTATCCGAATGGGGCATGGCTGCTCAGTCCATTGAGGAATCCTCGCACCCCAGCAGACGATCGATACAATGAGGCACATGGGAGGACCAGACGTGTGGTCGAGCGTACCTTTGGCCTCCTCAAGTCCAGGTTCAGGTGCCTGGACCGCACCGAGGGTGCACTGGCGTACTCCCCACAGAAGGTGTGCCAGATAGTGGTGGCGTGCTGCATGCTGCACAATCTGGCCATTCGGAAGCAGATCCCCCTCATTGTGGATGACGGAGATCAACCAGGGCCCCAGCCCGCAGACCAGGACAGCTCGAGTGAGGTGGACAGCGGAGAGGAGGAAGCTGGGAATGTGCGCCAGCAGCTCATCGCCCGCTACTTCACTTGACGGTGAGTGTCCATGTACGACGGATGATGTGTCTGTATCTGTGCAGGTGTGTGTGTGCTGTGTCAGGGTGGCCGTATGTTCACTGCGTGCAGTGTGTCAACGCTCCATGGCCAGGGTAGTATGCCACTGTTGGTGACTGTGGCATTGTGCCCTATTGCTCTGTGCGATGTGTGTACATTGCTTGTAGTTGTTGACATGTACTGTGTGATGGGTGTGTGACACACTCATTGAATGTGCTCCTGTTCTGTCTCCCACCCCTAGGTCCCTACAGGCCCTCCGGATTCCATTGCCATGCCACGCATCAGGTGCCTTTCCGCCCAAGGTGGCCGTTGTATTCCGTACAAATAAAACACAGGGCACAAACAGCAGTTAGTGAAAAGGTGCATTTATTACAAACTGTGACATGTGATTGTGTGTAAGGTGATGACAAAAGTGGTGCGTGCAGTGACAATGAGCTGTCGGTCATGGCTGCGTGATGATCAGGGTGTACCCACTGGTTCTATGTCCATAGTCCAACACACACATGCCATCCAGCTGGCTGTGTGGAGTGGGATCGTAGAGCAAGTCAATGCAGTGGCTGGTCAAGGAAGGCTGGCGGAAGGCTGGCTGGCTGCCTCACTTGCGACTGGAGCGTGCGAAGTCCTCCCGGGAGATCTGTTTCCTCTTCGGACGGCCCCTTCCACGTTTGGGAGGGGGTGTGTGGTGGCGACCTGCTGGTGGTGGGTGAGGTGTGCTCACTGGCTGTGGACGCAGGGGAAGTGGACACTGCTGCCCGACCCTGCGCCCTAGCAGGTGGTGGCGGAGGTGGTGTTGCTGGCCTTGCCTGTGACCCCACCGCCACCACCAGCTGGCCCATGAGGTCCACGAGTTGGTCCATACGGGACACGAATTGGCCCATATGGGCGTCCATGGACCTCAGCACCCCCAGCACCTCCCGCGTGTCAGTAGCAGACCTGGCCCATTGTCCTTGGGCCTCTTCATAGGCCCCAAGGACTCTGGCCATTTGAGGCAGGGCATGGCTCCCAGGGGAGGCTGGCGTTTCCCTGACCCTGCTCCTCCTACCAGTCCTGCTGCCACCGGCCTGCCCACTAGCCACATTGCACACCACGGTCCTCGCTGTGGCTCCCAGGGTGGATCCAGTCGGCCGGGCCACCACCTGCGCTGGGGCTGGTGCCAGCGAAGACGTGGTGGTGGTGGAGGCGGTGGTGGTCGGTGCGGCGATGGTGGCGGTTGCGGCAGTGGTAGTGGCCGCAATGACCGTGGGTGTGGCCGCAACGACAGTGGCAGCAGGGGACTGGGACTGTTCAGCATCCCTGGATGATGGGTTGGTGGGTAGGAGGGGTCCTGGGGAGCGGCTGGGCCCTGCCACGCCAGATGGGCCAGCTTGGTGGTCCGTGTCCGAAGAGGAGGACAGATCCTCCAGATCCATGTGTCCTTGTTGGGGGCTTGTGGGCTGGCTGTGCTGGCTGCTGTCTCCATCCCCAGCATCCGGCAGTTCGTCACCTGTGGAGAGAATGAGATTTGTTATTGTGTTGCACCTGGCGAAGTATGTATTAGTCGTCTGACATTGGCAGTTCGTGCAATCTCGTACATGGGTTTCCCGGAGGCGAGTGTGTGGCTGTGGCATCTGTAGTTGTGTGTGCTAGGCAATGGGACTGTGTGCTGTGCACATGTGGCATGGGACGGATTGGCCATGCCGATGGGTGTGTTGCTGTGCCCCTACTCATTGTGACTCTGGTGTATGCGGGCTCCTGGCCCATCCTGGGTCTGGTTTGTACTTTGCTTTTGGAGTTCATATGGAACGCTTAGGAACGCATATGGCAACATGGGGGCCATGCCCCAGATTCGCATTTGGGAGGGGATATGCTTTTGGGGTTCAAATGGAACGCTTAGGAACGCATATGGCTACATGGGGGCCATGCCCCAGATTCGCATTTGGGAGGGGATATGCTTTTGGGGTTCAAATGGAACGCTTAGGAACGCATATGGCAACATGGGGGCCATGCCCCAGATTCGCATTTGGGAGGGGATATGCTTTTGGGGTTCAAATGGAACGCTTAGGAACGCATATGGCTACATGGGGGCCATGCCCCAGATTCGCATTTGGGAGGGGATATGCTTTTGGGGTTCAAATGGAACGCTTAGGAACGCATATGGCAACATGGGGGCCATGCCCCAGATTCGCATTTGGGAGGGGATATGCTTTTGGGGTTCAAATGGAGCGCTTAGGAACGCATATGGCTACATGGGGGCCATGCCCCAGATTCGCATTTGGGAGGGGATATGCTTTTGGGGTACATGCTGTGAGCCATGGGTGCCGAACGTGACATGTGTTGTGGCAGCATGACAGTGCATGGTCTGAGGTGTGTGCATGCCTGACATGCCCTGCATATTTGCTGTCTGTTGTGATTACTGGACATGGCATTGGACGCATCGTTATGAGTGAGTGATAGTTGTGTGCCAGCCAACGTATTGCAGTTGTCCCATCTCCTTGGTGTGCGTGCTGCCCTGTGCCATGTGCATCACTGCAGTGCTCGGGGGGGTGTGGCCCATGTTGTGTGTTGTTGCTCACAGTGTGTCGTGCGCTTAATTGACTTCTGGCACATGGTTGGTCATGGGCATGTGTCTTAGCGTGACTGCTGTATGTGTGGCAGCTGTGCGGATGACATGCCTTTCATGAGACTGGGGCTGACGGATGGGATGGATGGTATGTTGTATGTGCATGGTGTGTCTGTGAGTTTGATGGGTTCAGTGGTGTTCGTGTGCATTTATGTTGTTCCGCTCTGTTGCGTCTAGTGTTGTTTGTCTTACATAGGCGTAGTTGTGGGGTGTGGGGTTGACAGGCAGTGGGGGCTACATGGCCAGGACTTCAATGGTGTTTCGGTTGTGTGTGATGAGTTGCACAGTGGCTGCCGTGTGGGACTATATTCAGTGTGGCTTGTGCATGCAGACGTGGCTCCTTGGGTGTTGCTATGTCTGTGATGGGTCATGTGGGGTGTGAGTCTGTTGTTCATGTCCGTGTGCACATTGTTCACTTGTTCGTGACGGTGGGCGGTGCTGCGTGTTCGTCTGCTACGTGACATGTCCCATGTGTTGGTGGTGTTATGGTCCTCATGCCTCCAGTAATCCAGCCCTGTCCAGTTTCCCACCTGCAAGTTGTTCGTGCGTGCACTGTACTGGATGCCACATGGCTCTAAGCGGGGGTGCTCCATGTTGCAGGTCTGTGGGGGTGGGGGTGTTGTGGGTCGTGGGGTGGCTGTACACCCACTGACACCGATTGCTGTGGACCGTGATGTCTGCCTTTCGGCTGTCGTTGTGCACTGCGGTGGCTGACACGTGGCTGTGGGGTGTGGGGGATGCTCCTCCTTGCTGTGCTGTGGGACTGGGGCCTGGTGTGTGTTGTACTTGGGCTGTCCACCGTCCCACCCACTGCACTTTGTGTTCCTGCCACTTACCTGTTACTTGTCGGTTAGTGCAGCTGTGGCGGACACATGGGTGTGGTGGGTGCTCGTTGTGGCGCTTCTGGCATATTTGGGGACCTGTTGGTGGTTACGTGGCTGGCTTAGTGTACACATGTCCCCACGCATCTTACAGTTGTTCGGTTTGGGCTGTGTGTGGTAGTGTCTGTTGCATGTGTGTGTGATGTGTTGTGTATTGTGTGCTGGACATGGGGGTGTTTGTCCCTGGGAGCTGTGGCATGGTAGTTGCGCATGTGAGTACATAGCGGTGTGCTGGTATACATTAGTTTGTACTTACCAGCCTCCACTCCCCCTGCTATTCCGGCGAGGATCTCCGGATGGATTACGACTCGCACCTTCTCCTCCCACGCTTTGAAGGTCTTAAAGAGCGCGGGATTCCCTCCGCCAGTGACGGCAGCCAGCTCTCTGTTTTTGCCCTCCTTCTTCTTGACCAGGCTCTTTACGTCATTCCAACGTTTGTTAATCTCGACTCTGTTTCTGGGCAGGGTCCCGACTGCATTGACCTGGTCTACGATCCGGTTCCACATTCTGTTTCTGGTGGCTAGTGGTGTGTGCTGGACCATGTTCCCATAGATTTGTGGGTACACCTTGATGATCTCGTCGACCATGACCGTCAGCTCCATGGGCGTGAACTTGGGCATCCTTTGTGGTGCCATGGTGTTTGTGGTGCTGGTGCGGTGTGTGTTGTGTAATGTGCAGGGGTTTGTGGTGCCGGGGTGTGGTGGTGGTGGTGGTGGTGGTGGTGGTGGTGGTGTTTGGTGGTGGTGGTGGTGGTGGTGGTGGTGGTAGTGATGTGTGCGTTTCTGTGGTGTGCTGCTGTCCTTGCTGTGTCACTGTGTCCTCTCCTCTCCTCTCTGGTTTGCAATGTAGCAAGGGGTTGTAGTCTGTGGGAGTGCTGCTTTTGTACTCACCTATGTGGGTGTGTCCTCATGGTCTGTTGTTTTCAGGTGTGTTGTGTCTGGGGTTCTGGCCTTTGTATTTTTTGTTTGTCCGGGGGTGTTTTCGGGATGTGTACTGTGCTTGTGTATTTGTGCGTGCCTTGCTGTGTGGACTTGTTGGCCATGTTGTGTGCTATTGGTTTTGTGTGCGGATGGTTTCTGTGCAGGTACGTTGGCGCCATGGCTTCTGCCGTGTCGATTCTCATCGGCGTTGTTTGCGCTGGCGGGCGGTATATTTGTGGTTTTTCCGCGCTCATGGCGGTGCGATCGTAATTTCACGTGCGGTGTGTCGGCCGTGTGGGCGGGCGGTTTTGTGTTGTCGTGCGTGTTTCCGTCCGTGGCGGGCGGTTTGACTCCGACTCGGACGATGGCGGGCGGTATTTTGTGTGATTTTTCTGCCGATGGCGGTTTTCGGTTTGTGTAATCGTAATGGCGTGGTCGGTGTTCAGGCGGTGTGTGCGGGCGGATTTTTGCCGCTTCCATGCCTGGCGGATTTATTTACGCCGGGTATCGTAATGTGCCCCTAAGCAATGAATCGTGACAGGATAGTGGTGCTGATTTAGTTGAACATGGGCTATAAAATGAAAATCGCACATTTCCATTCATTTAGTTTATCAGCTACAAAGAGAGCATGCTTTTCAATAAAAACAAGCATTTGAAGGCACGAGCGGGGAGGAGGGGGGGCGACGCGAGTGGTGCGCGCGCGCGCCACAGCGAGACATCTGGTTTTAATTATCGCGCCCGTGTCAGGGCACGATAATTTAAACCACATGGCGCCCGTGCGGGTAACCGCAGGGAAAAGGCCATGACGCACGAGCGTCTGGTCAGCTTTTTCAAACCCCCTACATAAAGTCTTTGCCAGAAGCAGCGCTTGCGTGCTACTCTAGGCTCAACCTAAAAAGGGCTAAACAAGCCTTCCCTTACCTAAGTGAATCTTTCACCTCAGTACCAATCTTACTCCTTTGTAGCTTTTTCTAATCCTTCTATGTGATGGCTGATTCTTCTAACATGGTCCTTCGTCGGCCACACACAAATAATTAAAAAATTCCTCAAATGGCATTTTTTTTTCTCACTAACTCTTTTCCATCTGGGAATAAAATATTTTTCAATAAGGGGTTGCTGTCAGTAAAGGGAGGCTGTCAGGAGTGGAGGCATTACTTCTTGAATGCTTGTCATATAATGACGGTGTACAGCATTCCAGTATGGGCAGTATCTTTATTTGTTGCAGGGATTGCAACCACAAACAACAGACACGACATACTTGCCAATTTGTACCGAAATAGTGCAGTGGCTTTCCAAATATGCGTTGTGGTGATTGACTATGATCTCTTTAACATTAATGGACAATTATCTTGGGTAACCGTGTCTATGGATTTTGTTATTTAAATACTAACACTCAGAGGGGCATATTCTCAAGGACTTATCGCCGATTTATCGGCACTTTAGCGCCGCAAAAGTGGCGATAGATTTATCGCCCTATTCTCAAGCTGGTGCAAACTGCTGACATCGCCAGTTTACCAGCGATAGCTACTGCAAAAAACATCACCACGGATGAGTGCGACAACTAACGCTAATGATATGCAGAGTAGGCGTTCCCGTGCAAAAACACACGAAAACATCGCTTCGCGCGATTCTCAGCGACCAGTCAGATCTGCGATGCGAACCAAGAACAGGCGATAAGGCGCGTTAGCTGCAGGGATTTAACACCTGCCTTTAGCTGGTGCTAAGCAGGAGGACTACCTGCAGCATGAAACAGAGCCCAGCCCAGAGCCACAACTGAAGACCCACAGATGCCATGGAGCCAATGAACATGCAGCTCGGAGACCCAAGAGGGCCACAACACCCACCACCCCCAGGACCCCCCCCAACCCCTCCGGACCCCCTCCCGGACTCCCACTGAGGCAGCGTAGGACAAGACAGCGGACCTTCCGAAAACGGCATGGCCCCTCAGCCACACAAGTGCAGAATGGGGGAGAGTTGGGAACCAAGTATTTGTGAAGGAGGCAACTCACCCATGAAGAAGAATGTACACAATGCCAAGTGTGGCGGTGATGTGCTTGACAGACCACAGAATGCAGAGCACAGACATGTTCATGTACTGCTGGGGTTTGTAGTGTTGTGGACAGTGGACGCAAACATGTTACTTCAGGCAGTGGGGAAGACCCTGCACATGTAGCTGTGTCGTCGTCCCCTGTAAGTGTAAGCGCAGTGGGCTGGGCCGGCGTACGCCACTCCAGCGTAGGAGTGTGGATAAAAAGGCTGGGGCTCTGGGCGTGGTTCTCTTCCATGATGGGCAACGCGTCTGCCAGGGCGGCGCAACTCACCCTGCCACGAGTCCGCTGCCGTGACCTCCAGACTCCGCGACACAGGCCCCCAGCGCATCCAGCGGCACAGCAACACGGAGTCATGTGTGTGCCGGATACTGCCTTAGTCCTACACTGCGGTCAGCAGATCCCACAATTCAAATCGTGCCACATTTCTGTTAATGGAGGAAACCACTAGTCAACAGACATTGCCCCCAGTGCGGCCCGCCCGGATGACGCATCATCGCTGGCTGTGCACCTGCTGAGCGCTCCAGGTGCCACTGACCCTGTGCAACACAAGTCGACGCCATGTGGCTGTGGGCCCTCGCTGACTGCTGCCTCCGGCCTACACTGCGGTCAGCAGGTCCCCCAAGTCAAACGACACATCATCGTTGGCTGTGCACCTGCTGAGCGCTCCAGGTGCCACTGACCCTGTGCAACACAAGTCATCGCCACGTGGCTGTGGGCCCTCGCTGACCTCTGCCTCCAGCCTACACTGCGGTCAGCAGGGCTCACAATTCAAATTGAGTCTTCATTTATTCATGGAGCAGTCCAGTAGGCAACAGACATTGCTTCCAGGGCTGCCAGCCCGGATGACGCATCATCGCAGGCCGCCCACCCGCCGAGCGCTTCCGGTGCCATGAACTCAGTGTAGCTCAAGTCATGGACCCTTTATGATGTAATCATATGTGTGTGAGTCCAGTTCTGGTGCCCCTAACTCAATACACTGCAAGTCATGGACCCTTCATGAGTGACTATGTGTGTGTGATCCGATGATCACTGTTCTAGTTGTTGCCAGCACCAACCACTCCCCGAGTGCTGGCTTACACTCACCCCACACCCATCCAGCACAGGCGTCACTGGACATGTGACCCTGGTAATAAAAAGGGGCCGGGCGCACGTGCCCGTAGCCAGTTCCACTATCTATCTAAGTGTGTCCGTGTGGTCATTATGTATGCGTGATGGCCCCTGGCCCTACCACATCACATCGTGCTGTGGCCAGCGGACGCAAGCATGTCACCTCAGGCAGAGGATAAGACCTGCCTTATTGCATTTTTTGTTGCCAATGACACAGTGGAGGTGATGAACAGTTGTTGATGGTGTTCTATCACCTCCGTGATCAGGATCCTGTTTTCCTGCGGACTGAACCGCGTCTTCCTCTTCTTCTTGTCCTTGCCCTTCCCTGACCCCGAGGTCCCAGGCTGGTCCTCCGGGGGGCTTGTGGGGTTCTGGTCGTCCTCTGTACCTGCTCCGGCTGCTTCCATTGTGCTTCGCAGTTGTTTTGGTTTTGTTTGTGTTTTTTTTTCTGCTTTTGTAGTGGTTTTTCACGCCTGGCATGTGTGAATTGCAGGCCTGGGGCTGCTTTTCGCTGTTTGTCTTATCGCGGTTGGGCCCATCTCAACTTTTTTCACTTTCGGCTTTGGATTTTTATCGCCATCCCGGTAATGTTATTGCGGACATTTGACGCGTTATCGGGAGACTATCGCATGTTACCGCCGTGTTGAAAATACGACGTTAACACGGAGTTATTTTCCCGCGATAGACGGCGATATGAAAACTTGCGTTAACCTCTTTTGGCGATGTTTATCGCACGTTCTTGAGAATATCCCCCAGAGAATGTAGCATGATACTAAATGGATTTGCTAACCAAAGCGAGACCCCATTCATCACTAAGTGGTAAATAGTGGCTCACAGACAATGAGCGTTCTGATGTGCTTCTTGCTTGCCCTGACAAACATGCAAGCTCAATTACAGCAAAATCTGTAAAAAAAATATGATCAGGTTACAGTTGCTCACAATACTTAAAATTCAAGAAAGTATTTTTGTATATACCTGTTCACTCTACCGCTCCCGATTTACTTCAGCTGGTTGCTGGGAGGCACATAAGTGAGGTAATATCCATATCTGACTCTCAAGATGGAGGGTGTCAAGAATACCTGGAAGCCTGGAAGGGATATCACTCAGAAAAACAATCTTGATGCCCTGTGTCAAACATATTTAGGGGCTTATTTATGAGAGGCCTGCGTCACCGGGGCATCACTTTTTTTTTACGCTAAGGCAGCGCAAGCCTCTCAATCATATCTATGAGACAACCCAAAGCCACTCTGCGTTGCTTTGCATGGCCTCATAGATGTGGAGTAAGACAAAGCAGTGCAAATCGCTGCCTTGACTTACTTTGCATCAAGGAGGCATTCCATGGGCGTAAAGGTGGGTTTTCCCACAAAGCACCCATGGATTTTGAGGCTGCCCCAGATATACTCAATCACATAAACCTGGGGAAGCGCCAAATTCTTACGCCTCAACAGAGCAGGTGTAATAAGGAGAAATATTTTTATTTCTCTTCGTTTTTTTCCTCTTTCCATGTGTGCTGCTATCTGCAGCACACATAGAAAGAGGAAAATGTCGTTTGGGATTGATTTTGCGCAGGAAGGTGATCCTTCCGGCACAAAAACAATCCTGCCTCCATTGGAGGCACCCTTGCACCATGGTGCAAGAGTGCTTCCATTGGCGGTAGGCAGCAAATTGTGTGCCAGCGCAGGGGGGAAGGACCGGAATGCATTGTATTTTAGAAATACAGTGCATTCCTGCCCTTTCACATTGGCGTAGGGCAGTACAGCAATAAGACTTGCGACCCTGCCCTACGTCAATGCCTCATAAGTGACGCCCCAAGTCCTAAATTAATGCAATTATTCCACACTTAACACCCACACAAACCATGCACTTGAACAGGGTTTAGACAAGGTGCATACTGTCAAAGCACAAAGAGTAGGAAATGCATAATACCGACTGACTTAAGATTTGGGTAATCTTGGGCAAATCTCTGGAACAAAGAAGCATTTGTTGCACACTGTATGATTAGGTCATCATATCACTGCACGTCCATCAAGCTGACCTGAAAAAGGATGTTTCTGCCTGAAGACCGATACCACAATGAACATTCAAAAATGGCTAACATGTTGGTTTCAACCTGTCATCCATCGTGGAACAGTAAAAAATGATGAAGTGCAAAAACATTGAAAGATGGCTGGTCATGCAGTCATGCAGGTGCACACATGTGTTGGCTATTCTGCAATGAAAAAAAATGGTAAAGTATTCCAGTGCAACCACAAGCATTGGTAAAACAGTAGCTGCAGGGTATGGCCATTAAAGGCCAGACATTGTGGCTTTCCCAATGATTATGTTTACTTTATTGTTTGTTTCTGAATCCCCCCCCAGACCCCATCCCCTGGGTTTATCAGGCTATTTACTGCTCTTGCTTGTTGTGACCTTGTTGTGACCCATAGACCTACAGTGTTAAATAGGAGGTCATAGTGAGTAAAGGCAAACCATCCTTTCTTGGAGATTGTGATCATTCTCTTTTACACCTTCGTCTTCGTTTGCATTTTTTTGTATGAGCGTGAAAAGATGAAGAGTGCCACTTGGATGTGCCAGAAAGAGTCACAAAACAATTTTCTTTTCTCGTTATCTTCAATTTTGATGTTTTTGGCAAAAGTAAAAAAAGTACTTTATTCCTGGGTCTCCTTAATGTTCAGATACAAGGCAAGTGGAGAAGTCTTAGTTAAACTGCCAACAGACTCAAAATCAGACACAGCACAAGAAGATGATTTGAGAAGGAAATTTAACAGATTTTCTTCTGAGTTATCTTGTCCTTTGGTGACAATATCAAATGCAAGATCCTACCAAAATAAAGCAAAACCACATAATTCTAAACTGGAACCTCTTGATGGAAGGCAGCCCTTAGCTCCTCCTCCCTGCCAGACTAATTCTCGCATGTTACATGTCAATGTAACTTTCAGCGAACCATTTACCTAGAAAATGACAAACTCAATTAATAGTTTCCAGTGTCTCCTACTGTCTTCTAGATGTCTGGGTGCCAGGTATGAACTGGATCTAGGTGGTTTGGATGTCTAGAGGCAGTAAAATATGTAATGAAGGCAGCTGTGAAATTTAAATGAGAAGAAATATTGGATTGAGGACCCTTTCTTGCAAGAGTTATCGAATTCTAAATTATATGGCAAAATAAAGTCAAGTTTGGAATACCATAAGGAATAAACCACTGTGTGGTGGTGAGTCACTCCATTGTGTTGTGTGAATTGACAATATAAATTAATACTACAACGTGGACGGACCTGTAGGTATATCCTGAGATTTTCCGACATCGCCGGGATCCATTGAAGACCGCAGTAGGTTTGTAGACGGGAGGTCATCCTTGACAAATGTTTGACTACAGAAGACTCCCGCTTCCTGGATCCGTTTGATCTTTTACCTTGCATGAACGGTATTTCTACCAACTGGTGGGTCCGTAAGTACGGTTAATCCACCACATGCACAGCACACCTTAGCGCGTGTGCTGAATATCACTTACACATTCACGTGGCTACTTTCATTTTTGCAGCCACATCACCACTCACCTCTCTCTTGGTCCTGAAGAAAGGCTTATCAATAACAGCGAGTCTGAAACATGTCGACCAGCACTTAAGAGATATAGAAGATCAATTTTTATCTTCACGATATCTTACCTTGTTTTTAACGTGTCCTAGGACCCTATGAATAAATCGTTACCCGGTTGGGCATCCTAGAGACATTTTTAAACTGCACCACTTTTTGAGCACATTTCACACTCACAATCCCAAACAAAACCCGCTCCGCTGTAATCCAGGTGTCGAAGCACAGCTGGGTTGCACTCGGCAGCCCAGCTGGGAACCCGATGATGAAGCATGCCACCAACTAGGTTGGTGGGTGAGGGTTCTTCTAACAAATCCAGTGGATTCTTGTGCTCCCAGGCACTATACTGAGTCGGAAAATCTCAAGATATACCTACGGGTCCGTCCACGTTGTTGTATTAATTACTAGTTAGGGGGAAGAGGACGCACCCCCTTTTTCCCTTCCTCGCTCTCTTTTTTGTTCCTTGCTGAATTGACAATATATACCACAGCAAATACAGCCATTTTCATGAGGTTAAGTAAACTCAAAGGTAACACTTCCCCTCAGCCAACTTCATGCAAGAGCAATTTTATTCTGAAGGTAAGTCAACCAAGGTGTTTCCATGGGCTGCCTGAATTTGATACTACCATGATTTACTGGTGTTCCCTGACATTAGGGTGTTGCCTAGTGCCATGCCAGAAACACAGCATACAACGGTAGAAAAAGATCTAGCAGAAATGCTGACTTGGAGAGGCTTCCATACAGGAACACCTTGCAAACCAGGTCTGTCACACCTCAAGGACTGCATCACTGGGTAGCCGTATTTTCCTGTCATTTCTCTGTGGCTGGAAGAATGGAGAAACAATGTCCATTATTCAAAATGTTACCAACATTTGCATGAAATTACTTTTCTCTTCAGGCTCTCTCAATACAACCATGTCGGTTGTGTGGGTGGTCATTGGAAATATGCATTCCCTTCTGCTAGATGCTTGTGAAATGAACACCTATCTGCAAAACTTTGATGGTTTTTGGTTCCACTAAAGTATTACGCTAGAGGCAGAGCATGTGACCAGATTTTGAACTTAGAGAAATGCCGCTGAAAGACAGGTAAATAAAGAAAGGCGATATTAAAAGAAAAAAATGTCAGTGCACTTGAGGGAGGCTCGCCTACTAAAGCACTGTTCAACATTGTGAAAGGAATCTGAAAACCCATAATGCTTCTGCCAGGTAAATGTGTTATCCGGTAATTGTAAAACTCCTCAGGACTACTCCAGCCGCGGCCCGTGCAGGTAAGAGCGGTGGGGCTGGGTTGGGGGGGATTTCGACAGACTACCACAAGGGAAAGTTAAATAAATAATTAATTTTACCTCGTTGTCGTCTGTCGAAATCCCCACCCATCTGGCTCGCCGCTGTTACCTGCACGGGCTGCAGCTGGACTACTCTAATATATGTGTTAACACAATCTGAGAGAAGACCATAGCAAATCAAGAGAGCAGACGTCTAACTTGAGGCAAATAGTCGACAATGTAAAGTTAATTCAAATTTCCAAATAAGTTCAAAGTGAAGAAGGATTGTAGTAGAGAATCTCAAATCCCGAATTTTGACAGGAAAGAATATTGTGACAACAATACTGAAGGACAAAATATCAAAATGCAATTGCACAGAGGGAGGCAAGTATTTATTAGTCTTAACTCCACATTTACATACCTTGAAGATATATGTACCACCAAGATACGTATAGGTATAAAAATGTATAGGAACTTACTTTTCAACATTTTGTCCCTCAAGATTGTTGTAACGATATTCTGTCGCGATACAGGACTCAATAATCCCAACCCACCCTGAAACAAGGCCTCATGTCAGCAAATTATTGAAGATGTTGATATTTGAGCATTACTACTTAAAAAATTATAAATGCATCCTTTTCTCACACAGTAAAGCCACAGAAATTAATATCAACACACATAACACGCTTTTGAAGAAACACTTTTGGGCCGAAAAATAAACAGTCAATTTCAGAACAGTTGCCAATGTGTCCTTCCTTGCTACCTTTAATGAGAAAGTAGTCAAACTACAAATACAAACATTCCATGGAATTCACTTGTCCAAAATGCTACAAAAATAGCGAAAGTGCCATAATTCTCCATTTGAACACTAATGACATTATAGATTTAAGTCCTTGCCTCACTTCTGGCACTTTGATGTGAGATGTGCCTGCAACAAAGCCCAAACAATATGACAATTTAGAAGTTTAATAGTTTCTGTGAGTTATACCTGGCAATTCCTTGGCTTAAGCAGCAAGCCTTTTCTCAGAGAACTATCGTGTGGTACATGTGTAAAAATACCATAATAACAATGCTATTAAGAAATAAGGAATTTAAGTTTGATACATGCAGGTTAGCTGATAGAGAAAGAATGAACAATAAAAATGACTAAAATGAAGACAATCTGATGTACGGAGATTCTTGCAAAAAAAAAAGCAACACTTCATCAGAGCTGATCTCAATGTTAATCATTTGGGTTTAGTAGTTAGTGACCTAGGTACCCACTGCGTCCAACCAACGAGGAAGCACGATGTAGTAAAACTCAGTAGTTCGTCCGAGTCAAAGCATTTACCTTTGGACTTACAAAAATGTTGAAGGCGCAAAATCTTCAACAGGCAAGGCAGATAGCTGTGGGTAAGAAAAACGACATAAGGCCCGATATCTCTCATTTGCAATCCCTTTACAGCCTTGAACGTCTGAGTCAAAAGCTATCAGCAGGACGAAATCCTAAAATGTAATCTTGTACAGGGACACTGGGCACCTCGCACCAGCCCTACTGAAGTGGGCATACCAATATTTAAACAAATTCAGCAACTTCTTTTCTGGAAGTGCAAAGGTTCTCAGTCACTAAAGATTTATTTGATGCTGGTCCAGTTGCAGGAAGGCTCTTTACATCTGTAATACATTTCCAAACCACAAAATGACCAGTGCCAACTGGTTTCTGGGATTACTGTGTAGCCCGACCAGCTTACTTTGTCAATGGGATCTTCACTCCTCAGACACAGAGCAGACGTTTCACTAAGGTTGAGAATGGAAAAGCCCAATAGCATGTGATATACTGGTTTATTTCTGAGGAGCCACAGCTTCCTGTTTCTCAAGGACTTTTTCACTCCCCATCCACAACAGAGAAGTCCAGGCAGTTCACAGGCTTCTCTGGCAGGCACTGCTCCCCTCTGTCCTTGTGGCTCAGAAGGTTTAGCATCCCTAAATCCCAGAGCAAGCTTTCAAAGACAGAGATTGAAGGCAGAGATGTAGATAAAAATCTCTTCCATGCCTTTGCCAGCACACATGAAAAGCTGTGCTGGTCAAGCTCTGAAATTTGAATGGTAAAATTAGCATATTGTTGACAATGACCCAGAGACAATTAAAGGAGAATTTCCAAATTTTCTCTACCAAAGGCTTTCAGCAAAGTGGCTTTTCTCCTGTACCCTGCCCAAAGCTATCTTTGAGTCTAATTGATGTGAAAAATGGCAGGCTTTAAATCTGGTGGCGCCCTCTGCGACAATGTTTGTTGGCGCCCTTCCCAATGACCACCTCTGCCACAGATTCCCTCATTACCACCTTTTAACAGTGCCCCTCAAGTCCCCATAACCACTATCTCTCAGATTTATTTAGTTTTTTGACACTCATACCAGTGTAAGGTGTCAGAGCACTTTACATCACACACACATTGCACAGAGACAATCATATGTGTGTAAATCAATGTGTATTAAATGTTACATAAGACAAAGGACTACACGTTGTATGAGTCATTTGTTATCCATACTGGTAGGCAGTATAGTTTAAGAGCCCTTGGACTGGAAAAGCACAAACGTAGAATTTAAAACAGAACACCACAGTTGGGAATTCTCTTTAATAATAAGAAATGATTTCTACCCAAATGAACCCTTTTTGCAAGATTAGGATAATGAAAGACAGGGCAAAAAAACATATAGTTGTAATCTATACCTTGCAGTTTGTATTCAGCTCTTTGATGACAGTTAATAGCTCACTGTTCTACATTAGGATTTTAACTTATAAACTGCAAGTAACAAAAGGATCTCTGTGACAAAAGCAGTAACCCACTTACCTATTTACAATATATGGATTTTCTGATCTGCATGGAACACGTTATTTGCAGCAGGCATATTAAACCCCTGCGCTACCTTACGATGAGTCAAAACTTCCACTAGACAAAACTCCGGTCTCTCTCCAGGAAGAACATTAATGACCGGAGTTATCTTGACATTTTTATTGTTGCCTGAAAATTTCTAGAGCCGGCCCTTATGTGAACAAACACACATAGCAACAGCTTGATTCCATTCTCATGATAATTCTTTTCTCTTAAACCCTTCCCAAAGCTTGCTCACTTAACCTTACCATGAATCAAAGAACATCTTTATCTCCATAGACCAACCTGTGCTTGCTCCCAGGCAGTGTTTGACTGCACTGTTTTCAGATGGGTCACTGTGCTGGAAAAGAAAAGGGTGTTTTGGGCACCATTCACAGTGATATGTCACTTGAAATGCTATGGACAGTTTCCTCTTATCCTGAGTCAGTTGTGTGGTATTGACTTCGAGGACAAACAACTGGCATCCTGAGCCCCAAGATGAATTAGACATGAAAAGAGAACAGTAAGTGTAGCCAATAAGAGGGCAGGGAGAAATATGAATGGTACTTTGCTAAATACTGCTCTTAAATTTCAGTAAAATTATATTCAATTTAAAACATGACAACGTGTGGATAATCTGATACTTGTCTTTGTCGGCCTCGACCGTCTTGACAGACGTGCGTGGTCCTCTGATTTTGGCGCTGTGGTCCCAAGGCGCGGTTCCATCACGGCAGCTCTATATGTACTTCAGTCGCGCCATTACATGCTGTGCTATTGCTTATGTACTCTCAGTCTTAAGATCTAGTGATCGAGAGGGCCCTCTCACTGACCACCCCTCGCCAGCGCTGACCCATCCACTGATCTTGCCTCTTCCGACTCCATTAGTGTCGCTTCCTGTGATTGTTGATTACATTTCCTGCCAGGCCTTCCAGAGCCCGCGGTTTGTCGCCATCCCTCCAGCCATTCTTGGACCTCCTCAGGTGTCGTAAAGAACCAAGTCTTTCCCTCAGCCTCTACTCTTAATTTCACCAGGAATAGCATGGAGTACTTGAGTGCACGGTTCCTCAGCTCTTTCTTAACTTCGAGGAAGCTGCGGCGTTGTTTTGTCACAGGTGTGCTCCGGAATACCGAAGGATACACAGGTCATTGTACCGGCTCAGGAGTACTCGCATCACAGCACCTTTCATATATTTCCAAATTGGATTGGTTGCCGCTATTCATGTAATTAGGTTACCGCGCCTCTCCATACCAGTACCCTCAATTGGGAATTGCCCCAATCCCACCCTACCGCCTTTGCTATGCGCCAAGACGCTCGAGTGATCTAACGTACCTCCGTGCGACTGCAGTAATCCCTTCCTGGCATTATCACAATTGCCTTATTGCTTGCCCCCTACTATTACGCATGGCTAAAATTCCCTCAGGCATGTAATTTTTACGTCCTGATGATCATCCCAATATTGTTTCTACGGGATCGAAACGTATTCGACCTTATATGCACCATAAACGCAATTGAATTAATTACTGATGTGTAACGGTGTCTCTACATATTGTTTACTTGTTGCATATTTTTATACAAGTTACAAGCATTTTTTGTCCTGCCTGAGCCTTTTTCTGAATTTGTGAATTTCTGTTCATTTGTGTCTTTGTTATATATGTTGCGTTGGATGCAGCATTGTGTCCCACTTTATTCTTGTGTTTTATGTGATTTGATACATTATTACATTTTCTGTCCGGCTGGACAGCTTTAATATAGCACTGATTTCAGGCCTATATTCATTGTTTTCTGTATGAATCTCCCCTGTCAGGGACTATTTTGTAATTGTAACGTACTACTACCCAAGGTCCCTGACCATTACAATTGGGTTCCTTTGTTAATTAAACATGCAAAGTCTCTAGTCACGAATGATAACTGGGAAAAACGATTACTGAAGGGCACGTGCAACAGAGAGTCATTGTTGGTGCTCCTGATGAGAGGGACAGCTTAGGGACTTTGGTGCCTTATATTGTCAGATGGACCACCCGCCGATGGGAAGTGATTATTAGAAGGGTTGTCAGGCATCTGACATTTGCTAGGTACCAAAACATCTGGGATTTGCAGCCCTTTAGCCACATTTGCAGCAACATGTCACATGTTAGATGGAGAGAGGGGGGCTGTCAATTGCTTGGCGACATATATCCAGGGAAACGTATCACTTTTCAGGAGGCGCAGGAAACATTTGGAGTGGGCCCTGGGCAGTTCCTCCAGTATGCTAAACTGGCTGAGATGGCACAGGGAATATGGGCGGACTTCTCCAGTGTGCCTCCCATGACCCATAAACTGGAGAGCATATTACAGATTGGTGAGGAACGCCGCTTAATGACACTGATGTAAAGGGCATTACAATCTGATTCTCCTGAATATGACTACGACATCAGACATGCCTGGGATGCGGAACTGGACGCTTCATTGACTGACAGAAAATGAGCAAGGATGTGTGAGCTGCTACAGAAGGTGTCTGGGAATGCCCAGTTTAAGCTGATAAATTTGAAATTTCTCCACAGCACGTATTTGACCCCAAGTGTACTAGCCAAAATGTATCCGACTAGATCTCTGGAATGCCTCCAGTGTGGGAGGGAAAGGGCGATGTTCCTTCATATGGCTTGGTCATGTCCGACTGTCCTGGAATATTGGTATCAGGTGAGGAGGTGGAGCAGGCAGTGGCGGGAATCCTGCTGCCATTACATCCTCGCCAACTGCTTTTGAGCCATGTGGAATGGCTGGAGGCAGTGGAAATGCAATATAAATTCTTGCAGCTGGCCCTGCTCCTGCCAGAACAGCGTATTGCCATGGGATGTTAGCGACTGCAGCAACCCAGTGTGGAGTTGTGGATGCGGGTCACACTGGAGTGGTCCCTGGCAGAGGAAATACATATAAAATGACTAGAAGGGATTAAAAAGTACAGGATGACTTAATAATTTGGGGAGCCATTATGGCAGATTTTGCAGAGAGGGGGGTACTGAGAGACATGATGACACTCAAAATACACCTTGAATGCACAGAAGGGGTGGGGACCCAGAGATGTGTATATATGTAACCCGTGATTTGCAGTGGACATTTCAATTGTTATACGTGCACCAATTATGGCTGATGTCTGTTACTGATTGGGACTATCTATATGTCACAAAGTATGACTAGCGGTGGGAGGGAAGAAGAGAGGCGGCGGGGAGAAATGGAATCCTGTGTTATATTGAATTACTTATTTGTGGCATGAGAGAATAGAACTAGAAAATGGAAAATGTGCAAAACAGGCTTGTTGTTGGTTATATTCGAATCTGAATAAATAAATAATAAAAAAAAATAGAAGAAGCACTCTTTGTACTGCAGGTCTGCATGTTCCTGGAACATCACTCTCAGTTTACACCAAGCACGTGCGCTGCTCAGAACCCTCCGGCATCTTGTGACTTGCGGTCACCTAAGGGGTGTCCAACGACATGCCTGGAGAGTGAGTCATAAAATGGAGTCCAACATGGAATGGAGGTGAGAAAAAATATTGTTTCTATCTTCTACTGACTTTCTTGTGGGACATCAGTCAAGTATATAGGGGTATTTCCTCATAAGCAGCATTATTTAAAAAATGAAATTCAATGATGTTGTTTTTAAGGATTTTCTTATAGGATTGAAAGTATTACTGATTATGAGTGTCCATTCAAATAAGAGTGGTTGGGATCAAGCTACAGAACACGTTTAAAGTTATGATTGATATTGATATATATTAGTACTATTGCACTTATAAAATCTAAGACCACCCCAAATGTTTGCCTTGCCTCTTATAAGTTATAACATCTATATATATATATATATATATATATATATATATATATATATATATATATATATATATATCTATATATTATCTACTGGCGGTCGCCAGTAGATAGTTATAGTTAGGACCTATTATCCATAGGAAATCCACGACATTCTATTTGAAATAACGTTGGCGCCGGTTGACGAATCTTCGTGAAAGTTTCCAACTTGTTGGGGCGCTCCGGTCCGCTCCTATCCTGAAAGTCTCGGGGTGATACGTCAAGCGGGGCCGAGAAAAAGGGGGTCCCAAAACGCGTTTTCCCCATTCATTTTTCCATAGGAACCTTTAGTCGCAGCTACAGCCCGAACTGCTGAACGGAATTACACCAAATTTGGCAAAGAGGTAGCCCTTGGTGCAGTGTCGTGCCTTTTGCTTAAATGGTGTAAATCCGTTCAGTAGTTCCCGAGAAAATCAAAAGTAAAGTCACATATATATCTATGGCCGAGTAGGGTCCGCGTACCCTCCCGATCACGAGCTGTATGCTAATTGGCTGTCAAGTGGCTGTCAACACTCCAAATCAGAAAGTGTTGGCAGCCATTTTGTCCCTCGGTAGAACCGAGGGACAGAAACAAGTGCGCAAGCGCAAAGGGGGCAGGGTAGAAACACCCTGACCCCTAGGTCTGCTCAGGGGTCCCACAAGGACCCCTGGGCAGAAAAGCATTTTTTTTTAAATCGGCGGGATGCGCTTAGGGTGCGCGAATCCCGCCGAGAAAAAAAAAGCACAAGAAATACGTCGCCAAACGCAACAAGGGGGCAGGGTAGAAACACCTGACCCCTAGGTCTGCTCAGGGGTCCCACAAGGACCCCCTGGGCAGAAAAAGCATTTTTTTTAAATCGGCGGGATGCGCTCAGGGTGCGCGGATCTCGCCGATAAAAAAATCGAACGCGGTCTTCGCGCTCGATGTTAATTGCCCCGGGTGGGCCAAGTCCCGGGGGCATGGTGGGGGGTTAAATTTAATGTGGGGGCCTCTAAGGCCCCAAGCCCGAGGACCACCACCCCGGGGCTTTCAAAAATAATGGTGCGGGAGGGCTCTTGGCCCTCCCGCAGCCCGAGACCGCCACCCCCGGGGCTTTTAAAAAATTATTTTGACCTGTTTGGGGGCTCCAGCCCCCACACGCCCGGGGACCGCCACCTCCCTGAGGCACTAAAGATTTGAATATGGGGGTCCGTTACGGACCCCAAAGCCCGAGGACCACCACCTCCCGGGGCTGTGAAATGGTTGGGAGGGGGCGCGCGGCCCCTCCTGAAGCCCTTGATGGCCCTGGGGACCGCCACCCCCAGGGCCGGCTCCTGCAGTGTCCCGGGTGCCTACCCCGGGACACTGTAGTTTGCTATGACAGGACGGGAGCCTCGCGGCTCCCGTCCTGTCATAGCTAAGCTTAGTTTGCATTTTGAAGAGAGAGCAGGAAACTTGCTCTCTCTTTCAAAATGCAAACAATTAACTTTCCACATGGGGAGCAGCATGTTAGCTGCTCCCCATGTGGAAAAGCAATGCCGGCTCCCGTAGGACACGGGGAGCCGGTGGGACTGTGGGGATTGGGGACCCCCACAGTCCCCAACCAGAGGCCAGGCCCGGGGATGGGGTCCCCAGGGCCATAAGTGGCCAGGGAGGGGCCACACAGCCCCCTCCCCAAAAAAAAGGGCAAGGCCGGCCCCGGAGGATGGGGTCCCGGGGCCTTAAATGGCCTGAGGAGGGGGCCACGCAGCCCCCCTCCAAATTAAAAAATAAAAATCAAGGGCATACCCGGGGATGGGGTCCCCGGGGCCAATACAGGCCCATGTAAGGGGGCCACGCGGCCCCTTCCCGTTTTTTTTTTATTTAAAAAAAAATTAAATGCTCAGGCCCCGTGGGATGGGGTCCCCGGGGCCAAAAGTGGCCAAGGGAAGGGGGCAACGCAGCCCCCTCCCATTAAAAAAATTAGAAAAAAAAAACGACCGGCATCGTGCCAGCGGCCCCGCCCCCTCTCTGCAGTACTCTGCAAAAGCGCCCCCTGGCGCGTTTTAAGAAGGAAGTAATTCCCCTTGAATACTGGGGGTCCCTGAGGCCAACTAGCCCACCAGGAACCTCCAGTATGCGCCAGGGGCTGCGTTGCAGAGAGGTGTACAGAGGCCACGCCCCTTTTACACCTCTCTGCAACGCAGCTCTGTGGCGCTTTTAGAAGTACATGGTGGGCTAGTTGGACTCCAGGGACCCTCAGGATTCAAGGGGACTTAATCCCCCAACTTAAAACAGGGCGCGTTTGCACAGTGGTGAAGGGAGGAGGCGGGGCTTCAGGTGACATGTGTGAAAACAGGCCCCGTGGCGCGTTTAAGATGGGGAATTAAATCCCCTTCAATCCTGAGGGTCCCTGAGGGCCAACTAGCCCAACAGGTACGTCCAGAAAGCGCCACAGAGCTGCATTGCAGAGAGGTGCAAAAGGGGCGTGGCCTCTGAACACCTCTCTGCAACGCAGCTCCCTGGCGCATACTGGAGGTACCGGGTGGGCTAGTTGCACCCCAGGGACCCTCATGATTCAAGGGGATTAATCCCCCAACTTAAAACGCACCACGGGCGCGTTTGCACAGATGTCACCTCAGGCCCCGCCCCCTCCCTTCACCATTGTGCAAATATTCCTCTAAAATCAGCCAAACTACGAATTCCTATTTACTCACCTGTTATCAGGAGTGACCTCAGTGCTGCATCTTTCAGGCCAGTACTGATCCTGAAAAGTAATTTTAACCGTACTTACCAGTAACTTGAATTTCCTTCCATAGGATATCATTGTCTGCTTTTTGCTGAAAAAGTTTCTAAGTGTCGATTTTTGAAACATACAAATATTCCTCTAAAATCAGCCGAACTACGAATTCCGATTTACTCACCTGTTATCAGGAGAGACCTCAGTGCTGCATCTTTCAGCCCAGTACTGATCCTGAAAAGTAATTTTAACCGTACTTACCAGTACCTTGAATTTCCTTCCATAGGATATCATTGACTGGTTTCACTTGGAAATTCTTCTAAGTGTGGAGTTTTGGAACTTTATAATATTCCTCTAAAATCAGCCGAAATACGAATTCCGATTTACTCACCTGTTATCAGGAGAGACCTCAGTGCTGCATCTTTCAGCCCAGTACTGATCCTGAAAAGTAATTTTAACCATACTTACCAGTAACTTGAATTTCCTTCCATAGGATATCATTGCCTGCTTTTTGCTGAAAAAGTTTCTAAGTGTCGATTTTTGAAACATACAAATATTCCTCTAAAATCAGCCAAAATACGAATTCCGATTTACTCACCTGTTATCAGGAGAGACCTCAGTGCTGCATCTTTCATCCCAGTACTGATCCTGAAAAGTAATTTTAACCGTACTTACCAGTAACTTATATTTCCTTCCATAGGAATCCATTGTGTGGTTTTCAGCAGAAAAGTTTCAGTGTTGATTTTCACAAACTACAAATATTCCTTAAAAATCGCCTGTATGACTTAAACGCATTCTTTCAACTGTTTACAGGAGATGCACCAGTGCTGGATCCAGGATCCACCACTGAGTAAGAAAAAGTAACGATAACACTACTTACCTGCTAAGTGAATTTCCTCCCATAGGATAACATTGGTGATTCTATGTGAAAAAGTTTCTAAGTGTCAACTTTTAAAATACAATAATATTCCTTAAAAATCACTACTGTAACCAAAACGCTTTTACTCAACTGTTTACAGGAGATGTCCCAGGACTGAATCTAGGATCCAGTCCTGTGGTTAGAAAAAGTAATCCATAAAGTAACTAATTGCATTTAGCTAGAAATTCACATTGAGCTCAATGTTGCATTGTGTTTGAAATTGTGTTGCCCATTGCAACAACTGTAACTACTGTACTTAAAAGTCTATTGCCTATTTGCAAAGTATTTAAACTAAAGTAATTCATTCTGAGAAAGTATATTTTGTAATGTAATGTATAATGTAATTACAATGTAATTTAAAAAATAAAATATCTAAAAATTGTTTTAAAAAATGTAGTAAATCAGTATCAAAAAAAATAAATATAACAATTAATACATTTAAAAATTGTCATTTACAAAACTTTTGAAATTCACTGAAAAAAACCATAGGTTTCAGACATGTTATAGTTAGGAATTAGCATTTAAAAAACCTTTGAAATTCACTGGAAAAACCATAGGTTTCAGGCTTGTTATAGTTAGGAATTAGCATTTTAAAAACCTTTGAAATTCACTGAAAAAACCATAGGTTTCAGGCCTGTTATAGTTAGGGTTTAGCATTTAAAAAACCTTTGAAATTCACTGAAAAAACCATAGGTTTTAGGGAAAGTTATAGTTAGTTGGACATTGCACTCGTACAAAACCCGTGAAATTCCCCCGTTATAGTTAGTTCAGCTAACTATAACTCGCGCCCCGCAATGCACTGCTGATGACGTCACATATTACATCACTCATGACATGGTCAGTGACATCACTGATGACATCACTGATAACATCTCAAATGACATCACTGATGACATCATCCATGTGAGAATTTAATGCATCTTCTCACACCCTAATATAACTTTTGATACACCCACTCTAAATTACAGACTGTCATTCTCAAAACCATACACACTCCAATACCAATAAGTACATACCCACTCACTGACTCTTAGGTCTACACACACACATCTACTCACTCACCCGTACAGTCACTCATACTTACAGTCACTCAGTACAGGACTATCATATGCACTCATGCACCTATATAAACACTCACACAACGCAACTCATCCATAGAGGTACTCACACACCTAGTCAGTCATGCAAATAATTAATCACACTCCTATACAGTTATACACACCAGCTCACTTACTCATAAAAATACTAGCACATTCTTATGCTCCTATGCAATCACTGATGCAAGCACACACTCATCCATATAGCCACTCTCACAATCACACACTCTCACTTATAGCCATTTATATACTCCAACACACATATATACTGCCTTTCACATATGTAGTTACTCACACATGTACCACTGAGATATACATTCAATCACTAACACACCCATACACACACTCACCCACCCATACAGTCCATCACAGACGCACTCTTGAAACCATGCACCCAGTGAATCACCCACTCACACATCTATGCACAGAGTCACACACACCCCACCCACACAAACACTGAGGCACCCATACAGATACTCAGAGAACCAATCCATAACCCATATAGACAATCATTTAGCTAGTCAGAAACCCATGCAGCTGCTTACACAACAACAGACAGACGGATACAGACATTCACACAGTTTAGTCACTCACCCATGCATCCAGTAAGATACGTTTAATCACTCACTTATAGACTCAGTCACGCACCTACTAAATCATCCATTCAGACGCTTATACACCCACTCATTCTTCAATACGCCTTTCCCTATATATATTAAACATATTTAAACTTTACAGAAACACACAGTCACTGGATGATGTCAGTGATGTCATCAGTGATGTCACTGACCATGTCATGAGTGATGTAATATGTGACGTCATCAGCAGTGCATTGCGGGCGCGAGTTATAGTTAGCTGAACTAACTATAACGGGGAATTTCACGGGTTTTGTACGAGTGCAATGTCCAACTAACTATAACTTTCCTAAAACCTATGGTTTTTTCAGTGAATTTCAAAGGTTTTTAAATGCTAAACCCTAACTATAACAGGCCTGAAACCTATGGTTTTTTCAGTGAATATATATATATATATATCCAAGTAATCCACCCCAGAGGAATGAAGCAGCACACCAATTCCACAACAAGTGGTTTAATCGTGAAAACAACGCGTTTCAGCCGTGGCGGCCTTCTTCAAGTTATCCGAGCGGCTTCAAGCAAATCATTAAATACATGTGCTGTCATAATGAACAGAGAAACGTTCCTACAGCGTTAAATTGTAGTTCACTGAAATTCACGTCCTGAAAAAGTGCATAGATTGTTACATAATTATAAACTTAAATAAACCATTTCAAATAGATAATGAAATTATAAATATATCAGCATAAATAAAAAATGAAAATATGTTCATTTGAGAATAAGGTGCAGAAATACCTCTTAATCCAGCAACAGTATCTCAAGCCTATATACCCCATCTCATCATGGTCACCATATTATCATACTAATATGTGCCCTATTTATTGCCTTTGATGCCCGCATTAAATCAATGTTGTATTTTCATAAATGCATACAAGCAGCGAAGCATAATTAGTTATAAACTGATTCTGCCTTCCAAGGATTCATGGTCAAGTGACCTCGCCAATGAACAAAAGATATTAAACGAGAAATATTTTGAAACATAATGTGGATTCCTGATACAGAGAAATATTGCTTTCTGCACAATATATGCTTTCAATTCATATAATAAAAAATAATACATTGAAAAGAAAATAATGATACATTATTGCCATCATAACATGCCTTCCGGACATTCCAATAATAAAATCGATTGACATGAATAGCAAGTACCACATGTTGTCCTGAATTTTCAGCTCGAGATAGAAAAGATGCATATTAGCATTCCAGTGTAGTGTATATGTGAAATCTATAAGAGTTTGGTACTGGCGATTTGATACAATACAATTCTACTAGCGAGTGTTCTGAGACCTATATGGATATCCAACCATATGCTGCTAGACAAATTCTATATGGCGGACATTTTAAAACTTCATATATATATATATATATATATATATATATATATATATATATATATTCACTGAAAAAACCATAGGTTTTAGGGACAGTTATAGTTAGTTGGACATTTCACTCGTACAAAACCATAGAAATTCCCCGTTATAGTTAGTTCAGCTAACTATAACTCGCGCCCCATAATGCACTGCTGATGACGTCACATATTACATCACTCATGACATGGTCAGTGACATCACTGATGACATCACTGATGACATCTCAAATGACATCACTGATGACATCACTGATGACATCATCCAGTGACTGTGTGTTTCTGTAAAGTTTAAATATGTTTAATATATATAGGGAAAGGCGTATTGAAGAATGAGTGGGTGTATAAGTGTCTGAATGGATGATTTAGTACGTGAGTGACTGACTCTACAAGTGAGTGATTAAATGTATCTTACTGAATGCATGGGTTAGTGACTAAACTGTGTGAATGTCTGTATCCGTCTGTCTGTTGGTTTGTAAGCGGCTGCATGGCTTTCTGAATAGCTACATGAGTGTCTACATGGGTTATTGATTGATTGTCTGAGTATCTGTATGGGTGCCTGAGTGTTTGTGTGGGTGGGGTGTGTGTGACTCTGTGCATAGATGTGTGAGTTGGTGATTCACTGGGTGCATGGTTTCAAGAGTGCATCTGTGATGGACTGTATGGGTGGGTGAGTGTGTGTATGGGTGTGTTAGTGATTGAATGTATATCTCAGTGGTACATGTGTGAGTAACTACATATGTGAAAGGCAGTATATATGTGTGTTGGAGTATATAAATGGCTATAAGTGAGAGTGTGTGATTGTGAGAGTGGCTGTATGGATGAGTGTGTACTTGTATCAGTGATTGTATAAGAGCGTAAGAATGTGCTAGTATTTGTATGAGTAAGTGAGCTGGTGTGTGTATAACTGTATAGGTGAGTAAATGGGTGTGTGATTAAGTTTTTGCATGACTGACTAGGTGTGTGAGTACCTCTATGGATGAGTGGCGGTGTGTGAGTGTTTATATAGGTGTATGAGTGCATATGATAGTCCTGTACTGAGTGACTAAGTATGAGTGACTGTACGGGTGAGTGAGTGGATGTGTGTGTAGACCTAAGAATCAGTGAGTGGGTATGTAGTTTTTGGTGTTGGAGTGTCTATGGTTTTGAGAATGGCAGTCTGTAATTTAGAGCGGGCGTATCAAAAGTTATTTTAGGGTGTGAGAAGATGCATGAAATTATCACATGGATGATGTCATCAGTGATGTCATTTGAGATGTCATCAGTGATGTCATCAGTGATGTCACTGACCATGTCATGAGTGATGTCATATGTGACGTCATCAGTAGTGCATTGCGGGGCGCGAGTTATAGTTAGCTGAACTAACTATAACGGGGGAATTTCTATGGTTTTGTACGAGTGAAATGTCCAACTAACTATAACTGTCCCTAAAACCTATGGTTTTTTCAGTGAATTTCAAAGGTTTTTTAAATGCTAATTTCTAACTATAACGTGTCTGAAACCTATGGCTTTTTCAGTGAATTTCAAAGGTTTTTAAATGCTAATTTCTAACTATAACGTGCCTGAAACCTATGATTTTTAAGTGAATTTCAAAGTTTTTTTAAATGCTAGTTTCTAACTATGCCTACAGAGGTAGGACATGTGAAGAAAGAAGAAAAAACGCACAGAAAGAAGCAAAAGATGTGCAGAAAGAACCAACAGAGGAGCAGAAAGAGGCCTTGTTGCAAAATCATCCTGTGCCCACAACTTTTTCAGACGGATACTGGTGGTAACTGACTCTGACTAACCAGAGCCAGTGCTATGCTAAAAAACACTTAGAATACAGTGAAAACACCTACATACACTAGGGAACACTATGCGTTGGGGTACCCCTGTGATTAGCATGACCGCCTCTGCAAGTCCCTAGTACATAATAGGGCAGGGGGATTAAAACTACCTCTTAAAACGCGCTACAGGGCGCGTTTGCACAGTGGTGAAGGGAGGGGTGCCTGAGGTGACATGTGTGCAAACGCACCACGTGGCGCGTTTTAAGTTGCGGGATTAAGTCCCCTTGAATTCTGAGGGTCCCTGGGGTCCAACTAGCCCCCCAGGTACCTACAGTTAGGACCACAGAGCTGAGTTGCAGAGAGGCGTTCTGAGGCCATGCACCTTTTTTCACCTCTCTGCAACGCAACTCTGTTGTGCTTACTGAAGGTACCTGGTGGGCTAGTTGGCCCCCAGGGTCCCTCAGGATTCAAAGGGAATTAATTCCCCAACTTAAAACGCACCACAGGGCGTGTTTGCGCACATGTCACCTGAGGCCCCGCCCCTCCCTTCACCACTGTGCAAACGCGCCCGTGGTGCGTTTTAAGTTGGGGGATTAGGTCACCTTGAATCCTGAGGGTCCCTGGGGCCCAACTAGCCCACTAGGTACTTCCAGTAAGCACCACAGGCCTGCGTTGCAACGCCTGTAACAAATTGTGCAGTTGTGTTTAGGTAGTGAAGAGGGTCGTGCTGGAGGTAGTGTTTTAGGGTTTAGGGTAGTGCAGTGGTGTTTGTGTAGTGTAGGGGGTCATGCTGGGGGTAGATTTAGGGTTTAGGGTAGTGCAGTGGTGTTTGGGTAGTGTAGGGAGTCGTGCTGGGGGATTGTTTTAGGGTTTAGGGTAGTGCAGTGGTGTTTGGGTAGTGTAGGGGTCGTGCTGGGGGTAGTGTTTTAGGGTTTAGGGTAGTGCAGTGGTGTTTGGGTAGTGTAGGGGACGTGCTGGGGGTAGTGATTTAGGGTAGTGCAGTGGTGTTTGGGTAGTGTAGGGGTACTGCTGGGGGTAGTGTTTTAGGGTTTAGGGTAGTGCAGTGGTGTTTGGGTAGTGTAGGGATACTGCTGGGGTAGTTTTTAGGGTTTAGGATAGTGCAGTGGTGTTTGGGTAGTGTAGTGGTTCGTGCTGGGGGTAGTTTTTAGGGTTTAGGGTAGTGCAGTGGTGTTTGTGTAGTGTAGGGGTAGTGTTTTAGGGTTTAGGGTAGTGCAGTGGTGTTTGTGTAGTGTAGGAGGTCATGTTTTAGGGTTTAGGGTAGTGCAGTGGTCTTTGGGTAGTGTAGGGAGTCGTGCGGGGGTAGTGTTTTAGGGTTTAGGGTAGTGTAGGGGTCATGCGGGGGTAGTGTTTTAGGGATTAGGATAGTGCATTGGTGTTTGGGTAGTGTAGGGGGTCATGCGGGGTAGTGTTTTAGGGTTTAGGGCAGTGCAGTGGTGTTTGGGTAGTGTAGGGGGTCATGCTGGGGGAGTGTTTTAGGGTTTAGGGCAGTGCAGTGGTGTTCGGGTAGTGTAGGGGGTCGTGCTGGGGGAGTGTTTTAGGGTTTAGGGCAGTGCAGTGGTGTTCGGGTAGTGTAGGGGGTCATGCTGAGGGAGTGTTTGAGGGTTTAGGGCAGTGCATTCGTGTTCGGGTAGTGTAGGGGGTTGTGCTGGGGGTAGTATTTTAGGGTTTAGGGTAGTGCAGTGGTGTTCGGGTAGTGTAGGGGGTCGTGCTGGGGGTAGTGTTCTAGGGTTTAGGGCAGTGCAGTGGTGTTTGGGCAGTGTAGGGGGTAATGCTGGGGGTGGTGTTTTAGGGTTTAGGGCAGTGCAGTGGTGTTCGGGCAGTGTAGGGGGACGTGCTGGGGGTGGTGTTTCAGGGTTTAGGGCAGTGCAGTGGTGTTCGGGCAGTGTAGGGGGTGGTGTTTCAGGGTTTAGGGCAGTGCAGTGGTGTTCGGGCAGTGTAGGGGGTCGTGCAGGGGGTGGTGTTTCAGGGTTTAGGGCAGTGGTGTTCGGGCAGTGTAGGGGGTCGTGCTGGGGGTGGTGTTTCAGCGTTTGGGGCAGTGCAGTGGTGTTCGAGCAGTAAAGGGGGTCGTGCTGGGAATGGTGTTTCAGGGTTTAGGGCAGTGCAGTGGTGTTCGGGCAGTGTAGGGGGCGGTGCAGGGGTGGTGTTTCAGGGTTTAGGGCAGTGCAGTGGTGTTTGGGCAGTGTTGGGGGTGCTGCAGGGGTGGTGTTTCAGGGTTTAGGGCAGTGCAGTGGTGTTTGGGCAGTGTAGGGGGTCGTGCTGGGGCTGGTGTTTCAGGGTTTAGGGCAGTACAGTGGTGTTCGGGCAGTGTAGGGGTCGTGCTGGGGCTGGTGTTTCAGGGTTTAGGGCAGTGCAGTGGTGTTCGGGCAGTGTAGGGGGTTGTGCTGGGGCTGGTGTTTCAGGGTTTAGGGCAGTGCAAGGGTGTTCGGGCAGTGTAGGTGGTCGTGCTGGGGCTGGTGTTTCAGGGTTTAGGGCAGTGCAGTGGTGTTCGGGCAGTGTAGGGGGTCATGCTGGGGCTGGTGTTTCAGGGTTTAGGGCAGTGCAGTGGTGTTCGGGCAGTGTAGGGGTCTTGCTGGGGCTGGTGTTTCAGAGTCTAGGGCAGTGCAGTGGTGTTCAGGCAGTGTAGGGGGTCTTGCTGGGGCTGGTGTTTCAGTGTTTAGGGCAGTGCAGTGGTGTTCGGGCAGTGTAGGGGGTCGTGCTGGGGGTGGTGTTTCAGGGTTTAGGGCAGTGCAGTGGTGTTTGGGCAGTGTAGGGGGTCGTGCTGGGGCTAGTGTTTCAGGATTCAGGGCAGAGCAATGGTGTTCAGGCAGTGTAGGGGGTTTTGCTGGAGGTGGTGTTTCAGGGTTTAGGGCAGTGCAGTGGTGTTCGTGCAGTGTAGGGGTGGTATTTCAGGGTTTAGGGCAGTGGTGTTCAGGCAGTGTAGGGCGTCTTGCTGGGGTTGATGTTTCAGGGTTTAGGGCAGTGCAGTGGTGTTCGGGCAGTGTAGGGGTCATGCTGGGGGTGGTGTTTCAGGGTTTAGGGCAGTGCAGTGGTGTTCGGGCAGTGTAGGGTGTCGTGCTGAGGGGTGGTGTTTCTGGGTTTAGGGCAGGGCAGTGGTGTTCGGGCAGTGTAGGGGGTCGTGTTGGGGCTGGTGTTTCAGGGTTTAGGGCAGTGCAGCGGTGTTTGGCAGTGTAGGGGGCCATGCAGGGGCTGGTGTTTCAGGGTTTAGGGCAGTGCAGTGGTGTTCGGGCAGTGTAGGGGGTCTTGCTGGGGCTGGTGTTTCAGAGTCTAGGGCAGTGCAGTGGTGTTCAGGCAGTGTAGGGGGTCTTGCTGGGGCTGGTGTTTCAGGGTTTAGGGCAGTGCAGTGGTGTTCGGGCAGTGTAGGGGGTCGTGCTGGGGGTGGTGTTTCAGGTTTAGGGCAGTGCAGTGGTGTTTGGGCAGTGTAGGGGGTCGTGCTGGGGCTAGTGTTTCAGGATTCAGGGCAGAGCAATGGTGTTCAGGCAGTGTAGGGGGTTTTGCTGGAGGGGGTGTTTCAGGGTTTAGGGCAGTGCAGTGGTGTTCGGGCAGTGTAGGGTGTCGTGCTGAGGGGTGGTGTTTCAGGGTTTAGGGCAGTGCAGTGGTGTTCGGGCAGTGTAGGGGGTCATGCTGGGGCTGATGTTTCAGGGTTTAGGGCAGTGCAGTGGTGTTCGGGCAGTGTAGGGGGTCGTGCTGGGGGTGGTGTTTCAGGGTTTAGGGCAGTGCAGTGGTGTTCCGGCAGTGTAGGAGGTCGTGCAGGGGGTGGTGTTTCAGGGTTTAGGGCAGTGCAGTGGTGTTCGGGCAGTGTAGGGGGTCATGCTGGGGGTGGTGTTTCAGGGTTTAGGGCAGTGCAGTGGTGTTCGGGCAGTGTAGGGTGTCGTGCTGAGGGGTGGTGTTTCAGGGTTTAGGGCAGTGCAGTGGTGTTCGGGCAGTGTAGGGGGTCGTGCAGGGGTGGTGTTTCAGGGTTTAGGGCAGTGCAGTGGTGTTCGGCCAGTGTAGGTGCTCTTTCTGCACCTCTCTTGCCTCTTTCTGAACCCCTCTTCCCGCTTTCTGCACCCCTCCTGCCCTTTCTGCACCTCTGTTCCTTCTTTCTGCACTTCTTTTGTTTCTTTCAGAACCACTCTTTTTTTCTTTCTGCACCCCTCTTGCCTCTTCTCCACCCCTTTTCCCCTTTTCTGCATGTCTGTTGGCTCTTTCTGCACTTCTCTTGCCTCTTTCTCCACCCCTCTTCCCTCTTTCTGCATCTCTGTTGGTTCTTTCTGCACTTCTCTTTCTTCTTTCTGCACCTCTGTCCCTTCTTTCTGCAACCCTTGTGCCTCTTTCTGCACCCCTTTTCCTGCACTCCTTTTGCCTCTTTCTGCACCTCTGTTGCTTCTTTCTGCACTTCTTTTGTTTCTTTCTGCAACACTCTTGCTTCTTTCTGCACCCCTCTTGCCTCTTTTTCCATCACTCTTCCCCCTTTTTGCATCTCTATTGCTTCATTCTGCACTCCTTTTGCCTCTTTCTGTACCTCTGTTGCTTCTTTCTGCACTTCTTTTGTTTCTTTCTGCAATCTCTTGTTTCTTTCTGCACCCCTCTTGCCTCTTTCTCCACCCCTCTTCCCCCTTTTTGCATCTCTGTTGCTTCTTTCTGCACTTGTCTTCCCTCTTTCTGCTCCCCTCTTGTCTCTTTCTGCACCTCTGTTGCTTCTTTCTGTACCCCCTGCCTCTTTCTGCACCCCTCTTCACTCTTTCTGCTCTCCTCTTACCTCTTTCTGCACCACTGTTCCTTCTTTCTAGACTTTTATTTTTCTTTCTGCACCTCTCTTGCTTTTTCCTGCACCCTTCTTGCTTCTTTCTGCACCACTCGTGCCTCTTTCACACCCCTCTTCCCTCTTTCTGCACTCCTCTTGCCTCTTTCTGTACCTCTGTTCCTTCTTTCTACACTTTTATTTTTCTTTCTGCACCTCTCTTGCTTCTTTCTGCACCCCTCTTGCTTCTTTCTGCACCCCTCTTGCTTCTTTCTGCACCACTCGTGCCTCTTTCACACCCCTCTTCCCGCACCCATCCTGCCTCTTTCTGCACCTCTGTTCCTTCTTTCTGAACTTCTCTTGTTTCTTTCTTCACCTCTCTTGTTTCTTTTTGTATCCCTCTTGCCTCTTTCTCCACCCCACTTCCCCCTTTCTGCATTTCTGTTGCTTCTTTATGCACTTCTGCTTTTTTCTGCACCTCTCTTGCTTCTTTCTGCGCCTCTCTTGCCTCTTTCTGCATTTCTGTTGCTTCTTTCTGCACCTTTCTTTCTTTTTCTACACTCTTCTTGCCTCTTTCTGCACATCTCTTCTACTTTCTGCACTTCTTTTGCCTCTTTCTGCACCTCTGTTGCCTCTTTCTGTACCTCACTTACTTCTTTGTGCATCCCTCTTGCCTCTTTCTGCACCTCTCTTGCCTCTTTCTGAACCCCTCTTCCCACTTTCTGCACCCCTCCTGCCCTTTCTGCACCTCTGTTCCTTCTTTCTGCACTTCTTTTGTTTCTTTCGGAACCACTCTTTGTTCTTTCTGCACCCCTCTTGCCACTTCTCCACCCCTTTTCCCCCTTTCTGCATGTCTGTTGGTTCTTTCTGCACTTCTCTTGCCTCTTTCTCCACCCCTCTTCCCTCTTTCTGCATCTCTGTTGGTTCTTTCTGCACTTCTCTTTCTTCTTTCTGCACCTCTGTCCCTTCTTTCTGCAACCCTTGTGCCTCTTTCTGCACCCCTCTTCCTGTACTCCTTTTGCCTCTTTCTGCACCTCTGTTGCTTCTTTCTGTACTTCTTTTGTTTCTTTCTGCAACTCTCTTGCTTCTTTCTGCACCCCTCTTGCCTCTTTTTCCATCACTCTTCCCCCTTTTTGCATCTCTGTTGCTTCATTCTGCACTCCTTTTGCCTCTTTCTGCACCTCTGTTGCTTCTTTCTGCACTTCTTTTGTTTCTTTCTGCAATCTCTTGTTTCTTTCTGCACCCCTCTTGCCTCTTTCTCCACCCCTCTTCCCCCTTTTTGCATCTCTGTAGCTTCTTTCTGCACTTGTCTTCCCTCTTTCTGCTCCCCTCTTGTCTCTTTCTGCACCTCTGTTGCTTCTTTCTGTACCCCCGTGCCTCTTTCTGCACCCCTCTTCCCTCTTTCTGCTCTCCTTTTGCCTCTTTCTGCACCACTGTTCCTTCTTTCTAGACTTTTATTTTTCTTTCTGCACCTCTCTTGCTTTTTTCTGCACCCTTCTTGCTTCTTTCTACACCCTTCGTGCCTCTTTCACACCCCTCTTCCCTCTTTCTGCACTCCTCTTGCCTCTTTCTGTACCTCTGTTCCTTCTTTCTACACTTTTATTTTTCTTTCTGCACCTCTCTTGCTTCTTTCTGCACCCCTCTTGCTTCTTTCTGCACCCCTCGTGCCTCTTTCACACCCCTCTTCCCGCACCCCTCCTGCCTCTTTCTGCACCTCTGTTGCTTCTTTCTGAACTTCTCTTGTTTCTTTCTTCACCTCTCTTGTTTCTTTTTGTATCCCTCTTGCCTCTTTCTCCACCCCACTTCCCCCTTTCTGCATTTCTGTTGCTTCTTTATGCACTTCTGCTTCTTTCTGCACCTCTCTTGCTTCTTTCTGCACCCCCTTTGCCTCTTTCTGCACCTCTGTTCCTTCTTTCTGCACTTCTTTTGTTTCTTTCTGCAGCTCTCTTGCTTCTTTCTGTACCCCCTTGCCTCTTTCTCCACCCCTCTTCCCTCTTTCTTCACCCCTGTTGCCGCTTTCTGCACCCCTGTTCCTTCTTTCTGCACTTCTTTTGTTTCTTTTTGCACATCTCTTGCCTCTTTTTCCACCCCTTGTGCCTCTTTCTGCACCCTTCTTCCCTCTTTTTGCACCCCCCTTGTCTCTTTCTGCACCTCTGTTGCTTCTTTCTGCACAACTCTTGCTTCTTTCTGCACCTCTCTTGCTACTTTCTGTACCACTCCTGCTTCTTTCTGCACCCCCTTCCCTCTTTCTGCACCCCTCTTGCCTTTTTTTGCACCTCTGTTGCTTCTCTCTGCACTACTCTTGCTTCTTTCTGCACCCCTCTTCCCTCTTTCTGCACACCTCTTGCCTCTTTCTGCACCCCTGTTCCTTCTTTCTGCTCTTCTTTTGTTTCTTTCTGCACCTCTCTTGCTTCTTTTTGCACCCCTCTTGCCACTTTCTCTTCCCTGTTCCCCCTTTTTGCATCTCTGTTGCTTCTTCCTGGACTTCTCTTTCCTCTTTCTCCACCCCTCGTCCCTCTTTCTGCACCTCTGTTGATTCTTTCTGCACTTCTCTTTCTTCTTTCTGTACCTCTGTCCCTTCTTTCTGCAACCCTTGTGCCTCTTTCTGCACTCCTCTTCCCTCTTTCAGCTCCCCTCTTGCCTCTTTCTGCACCTCTGTTCCTTCTTTCTGCACTTCTTTTGTTTCTTTCTGCAATTCTCTTGCTTCTTTCTTTACCCCTCTTGTCTCTTTTTCCTCCCCACATCCCCCTTTCTGCATCTCTGTTGCTTCTTTCTGCACTTCTCTTCCCTCTTTCTGCACCTCTGTCCCTTCTTTATGTAACCCTTGTGCCTCTTTCTGCACCCCTCTTCCCTCTTTCTGCACTCCTCTTGCCTGTTTCTGCACCTCTGTTCCTTCTTTCTGCACTTGTTTTGTTTCTTTCTGCGCCTCTCTTGCTTCTTTCTGCACCCCTCTTGCTACTTTCTGTACCCCTCTTCCCTCTTTCTGCACCCCTCTTCCCTCTTTCTGCACCCCTCTTCCCTCTTTCTGCACCTCTGTTCTTTTTTCTGCACTTCTTTTGTTTATTTATGCACTTCTCTTGCTTCTTTCTGCACCTCTGTCCCTTCTTTCTGCAAACCTTGTGCCTCTTTCTTCACCCCTCTTTCCTCTTTCTGTATCTCTGTTCCTTCTTTCTGCACTTCTTTTGTTTCTTTCTGCAACTCTCTTGCTTCTTTCTGTATCCTCTTACCTCTTTCTCCATCCCACTTCCCCCTTTCTGCATCTCTGTTGCTTCTTTTTGCACTTCTTTTGTTTCTTTCTGCACCTCTCTTGATTCTTTCTGTACCCCTCATGCCTCTTTCTGTACCCCTCTTCCTTCTTTCTGCACTGCTCTTGCCTCTTTCTGTACCTCTGTTCCTTCTTTCTGCACTTCTTTTGTTTCTTTCTGCACCCTCTTCCCTCTTTCTGCACCCCTCTTGCTTCTTTTTGCACCCCCCTTGTCTCTTTCTGCACCTTTGTTGCTTCTTTCTGCACAACTCTTGCTTCTTTCTGCACCTCTCTTGCTACTTTCTGTACCACTCCTGCTTCTTTCTGCACCCCCTTCCCTCTTTCTGAACCCCTCTTGCCTTTTTCTGCACATCTGTTGCTTCTCTCTGCACTACTCTTGCTTCTTTCTGCACCCCTCTTCCTGCACCTCTCTTGCCTCTGTCTGCACCCCTGTTCCTTCTTTCTGCTCTTCTTTTGTTTCTTTATGCACCTCTCCTGGTTCTTTCTGCACCCCTTTTGCCACTTTCTCTTCCCTGTTCCCCCTTTTTGCATCTCTGTTGCTTCTTTCTGGACTTCTCTTTCCTCTTTCTCCACCCCTCGTCCGTACCTCTTTCTGCACCTCTGTTGATTCTTTCTGCACTTCTTTCTTCTTTCTGTACCTCTGTCCCTTCTTTCTGCAACCCTTGTGCCTCTTTCTGCACCCCTCGTCCCTCTTTCAGCTCCCCTCTTGCCTCTTTCTGCACCTCTGTTCCTTCTTTTGTTTCTTTCTGCAAGTCTCTTGCTTCTTTCTTTACCCCTCTTGCCTCTTTTTCCACCCCACATCCCCCTTTCTGCATCTCTGTTGCTTCTTTCTACACTTCTCTTGCCTCTTTCTGCACCTCTGTCCCTTCTTTATGCAACCCTTGTGCCTCTTTCTGCACTCCTCTTGCCTCTTTCTGCACCTCTGTTCCTTCTTTCTGCACTTGTTTTGTTTTTTTCTGCACCTCTCTTGCTTCTTTCTGCACCCCTCTTGCTACTTTCTGTACCCCTCATGCCTCTTCCACACCCCTCTTCCCTCGTTCTGCACCCCTCTTCCCTCTTTCTGCACCTCTGTTCTTTTTTCTGCACTTCTTTTGTTTATTTCTGCACTTCTCTTGCTTCTTTATGCACCTCTGTCCATTCTTTCTGCAACCCTTGTGCCTCTTTCTTCACCCCTCTTCCCTCTTTCTGTATCTCTGTTCCTTCTTTCTGCACTTCTTTTGTTTCTTTCTGCAACTCTCTTGCTTCTTTCTGTATCCTCTTACCTCTTTCTCCATCCCACTTCCCCCTTTCTGCATCTCTGTTGCTTCTTTATGCACTTCTCTTGCTTCTTTCTGCACCTCTCTTGCTTCTTTCTGCACCCCTCGTGCCTCTTTCTGTACCCCTCTTCCCTCTTTCTGCACTCCTCTTGCCTCTTTCTGCACCTCTGTTGCTTCTTTTTGCACTTCTTTTGTTTCTTTCTGCACCTCTCTTGCTTCTTTCTGCACCCCTCATGCCTCTTTCTGTTCCCCTCTTCCTTCTTTCTGCACTGCTCTTGCCTCTTTCTGTACCTCTGTTCCTTCTTTCTGCACTTCTTTTGTTTCTTTCTGCACCCTCTTCCCTCTTTTTGCACCCCTCTTGTCTCTTTCTGCACCTCTGTTGCTTCTTTCTGCACTACTCTTGCTTCTTTCTGCACCTCTCTTGCTTCTTTCTGCACCACTCGTGCTTCTTTCTGCACCCCTTTCCTCTTTCTGCACCCCTCTTGCCTTTTTCTGCACCCCTGTTACTTCTTTCTGCTCTTCTTTTGTTTCTTTCTGCACCTCTCTAGCTTCTTTCTGCACCCCTCTTGCTACTTTCTCTACCCCTGTTCCCCCTTTTTGCATCTCTGTTGCTTCTTTCTGGACTACTCTTTCCTCTTTCTCCACCCCTCGTCCCTCTTTCTGCACCTCTGTTGCTTCTTTTTGCACTTCTTTTGTTTCTTTCTGGAAGTCTCTTGCTTCTTTCTGTACCCCTCTTGCCTCTTTCTCCACCCCACATCCCCCTTTCTGCATCTCTGTTGCTTCTTTCTGCACTTCTAATGCCTCTTTCTGCACCTCTGTCCCTTCTTTCTGCAACCCTTGTGCCTCTTTCTGCACCCCTCTTTCCTCTTTCTGCACTCCTCTTGCCTCTTTCTGCACCTCTGTTCCTTCTTTCTGTACTTCTTTTGTTTCTTTCTGCACCTCTCTTGCTTCTTTCTGTACCCCTCTTGCTACTTTCTGCACCCCTCATGCCTCTTCCACACCCCTCTTCCATCTTTCTGCACCCCTCTTGCCTCTTTCTGCACCTCTGTTCTTTTTTTCTGCACTTCTTTTGTTTATTTCTGCACCCTCCTTGTCTCTTTCTGTACCTTTGTTGCTTCTTTCTGCACAACTCTTGCTTCTTTCTGCACCTCTCTTGCTACTTTCTGTACCACTGCTGATTCTTTCTGCACCCACTTCCCTCTTTCTGCACCCCTCTTGCCTTTTTCCTCACCTTTGTTGCTTCTCTCTGCACTACTCTTGCTTCTTTCTGCACCCCTCTTTCTGCACCCCTCTTGCCTCTTTCTGCACCCTTGTTCCTTCTTTCTGCTCTTCTTTTGTTTCTTTCTGCACCTCTCTTGCTTCTTTCTGCACCCCTCTTGCCACTTTCTCTACCCCTGTTCCCCCTTTTTGCATCTCTGTTGCTTCTTTCTGGACTTCTCTTTCCTCTTTCTCCACCCCTCGTCCCTCTTTCTGCACCTCTGTTGCTTCTTTCTGCACTTCTCTTTCTTCATTCTGCACCTCTGTCCCTTCTTTCTGCAACCCTTGTGCCTCTTTCTGCACCCCTCTTCCCTCTTTCAGCTCCCCTCTTGCCTCTTTGTGCACCTCTGTTCCTTCTTTCTGCACTTCTTTTGTTTCTTTCTGCAAGTCTCTTGCTTCTTTCTGTACCCCTCTTGCCTCTTTCTCCACCCCACATCCCCCTTTCTGCATCTCTGTTGTTTCTTTCTGCACTTCTAATGCCTCTTTCTGCACCTCTGTCCCTTCTTTATGCAACCCTTGTGCCTCTTTCTGCACCCCTCTTTCCTCTTTCTGCACTCTTCTCGCCTCTTTCTGCACCTCTGTTCCTTCTTTCTGCACTTGTTTTGTTTCTTTCTGCACTTCTCTTGCTTCTTTCTGCACCCCTCTTGCTACTTTCTGCACCCCTCATACCTCGTCCACACCCCTCTTCCATCTTTCTGCACCCCTCTTGCCTCTTTCTGCACCTCTGTTCTTTTTTTCTGCACTTCTTTTGTTTATTTCTGCACTTCTCTTGCTTCTTTCTGCACCTCTGTCCCTTCTTTCTGCAACCCTTGTGCCTCTTTCTTCACCCCTCTTCCCTCTTTCTGCTCCCCTCTTGCCTCTTTCTGTACCTCTGTTCCTTCTTTCTGCACTTCTTTTGTTTCTTTCTGCAACTCTCTTGCTTCTTTCTGTATCCTCTTGCCTCTTTTTCCATTCCACTTTCCCCTTTCTGCATCTCTGTTGCTTCTTTATGCACTTCTCTTGCTTCTTTCTGCACCTCTCTTGCTTCTTTATGCACCCCTCGTGCCTCTTTCTGTACCCCTCTTCCCTCTTTCCTCACTCCTCTTGCCTCTTTCTGCACCTCTGTTGCTTCATTTTGTACTTCTTTTGTTTATTTCTGCACCTCTCTTGCTTCTTTCTGCACCCCTCTTGCCTCTTTCTCCACCCCTCTTCCTCCTTTTTCATCTCTTTTGCTTCTTTCTGCACTTCGCTTGCCTCTTTCTCTGCCATCATCCGTCTTTCTGCACCCCTGTTGCTTCTTTCTGCATTTCACTTGCCTCTTTCTGCACCCCTCTTCCGTATTTTTGCACCCCTCGTGCCTCTTTCTGGACCCCTCTTCCCTCTTTCTATACCCCTCTTGCCTCTTTCTGCACCTCTGTTCCTTCTTTCTGTACTTCTTTTGTTTCTTTCTGCACCTCTCTTGCTTCTTTCTGCACCCCTTTTACCTCTTTCTGCACCCCTCTTGCCTCTTTCTGCACCTCTGTTCCTTCTTTCTGTACTTCTTTTGTTTCTTTCTGCACATCTCTTGCTTCCTTCTGCACCCCTTTTACCTCTTTCTGCACCCCTCTTCCCTCTTTATGCGCCCCTGTTGCCTCTTTCTGTACTTCTTTTGTTTCTTTTTGCACATCTCTTGCTTCTTTCTGCACCACTCGTGCCTCTTTCTGCACCCCTCTTGTCTCTTTTTGCACCCCTCTTGCCTCTTTCTGTACCTCTGTTGCTTCTTTCTGCACTACTCTTGCTTCATTCTGTACCTCTCTTGCTTCTTTCTGCACCACTTGTGCTTATTTCTGCACCCCTCTTCCCTCTTTCTGCACCCCTCTTGCCTCTGTCTGCACCCCTCTTGCCTCTTTCAGCACATCTTTAGCTTCTTTCTGCTCTTCTCTTGCCTCTTTCTGCCCCTCTCTTGCCTCTTTCTGCACTTCTCTTGCCTCTTTCTGCACCCCTCTTGCCTCTTTCTGCACCTCTGTTGGTTCTTTCTGCACTGCTCTGGCTTCTTTCTGCACCTCTTTTTCAAATTTCTGCATCCCTCTTGCCTCTTTCTGTACCCCTCTTCTCTCTTTCTGCACCTCTCTTGCCTCTGTCTGCACACCTGTTCCCTCTTTCTGCACCCCTTTTGCCTGTTTCTGCAACTCTCTTGCCATTTTCTGCAGTTCTCTTGCCTTCTTCTGCACCTCACTTGCCTCTTTCTGTATTTCTCTTGCTTCTTTCTGCACCCTTCTTCCCTTTTTCTGCACATCTCTTGCGTCTTTCTGCACCTCTCTTACCTCTTTCTGCACATCTCTTGGTTCGTTCTGCACTGCTCTTGCCTCTTTCTGCACGCCTCTTTCTGCACATCTCTTGGCTCTTTCTGCACTGCTCTTGCCTCTTTCTGCACACCTCTTGCCTCTTTCTGCACCCTTTTCCCCTCTTTGTGCATCTCTCTTGCTTCTTTCTGCACTTCTATTTCCTCTTTCTGCACCCCTCTTGCCTCTTGCTGAACCTCCAGTAGTTCTTTGTGCACTTCTCTTGCTTTTTTCTGCATCTCTCTTGCTTTTTTCTGCACCCGTATTGCCTCTTTCTGCACATCTGTTACTTCTTTCTGCACTTCTCTTGCTTCTACCTTTTTGTACAGAAATTTACAGAGTATGCTGTTTGAAACACAGGTATTCAAGCATTTGTATGTTTATTTTTATGTAACGTGTCACTAGGTAGAAGCAGAGACACACGCATGCATACCTTCACAAACTTGGTCAAACTTTCCACAGTGATATGCTTAGGATTGCTGTTTTATATTTGGTAGGCCTAACATTCTGAGCAGTCGATGAATATTGAACCTTCAAGAGAAAAGTGAGGTTTAAGACATCTTGGGAGACGGATTAGTGATTAGGCTACTTTGTATGAGTCTGTTGTAAGATACAGTCAAAGTACTGTTGGTTCTTTATGCACATCTCTTGCTTCTTTCTGCACCTTTCTTCCTCTTTCTGGACTTCTGTTGCCTCTTTCTGCATTTCTCTTGCTTCTTTCTGCACTTTTCTTCCTCTTTCTGCACCTCTCTTGCCTCTTTCTGCACTTCTCTTGCTTCTTTCTGTGCCTTTCTTCCTCTTTCTGCACAAGTCCTACCTATGTAGGCATAATTAAAATTTTGCATTTAAAAAATCTTAGAAATTCACTGAAAAAACCATAGGTTTCAGGGACATTATAGTTAGTAATTACCATTTAAAAAACCTTCAAAATTCACTGAAAAACAATAGGTTTCAGGGACGTTATAGTTAGAAATTAGCATTTAAAAAACCTTAGAAATTCACTGAAAAAACACAGGTTTCAGGGACGTTATAGTTAGTTGGACATTTCACTTGAACAAAACCAGAGAAATTCGACCGTTATAGTTAGTGGCGGTCTATTATTGAGAGTGGGTGTATCAAAGGTTATATTAGGGTGTGAGGAGGTGCATCAGATTATCACATGGATGATGTCATCAGTGATGTCATTTGAGATGCCATCAGTGATGTCATCAGTGATGTCACTGAACATGTCATGAGTGATGTAATATGTGACATCATCAGCAGTGCATTGTGGGGGCGCGAGTTATAGTTAGCTCAACTAACTATAACGGCCGAATTTCTCTGGTTTTGTACCAGTGAAATGTCCAACTAACTATAACGTCCCGGAAACCTGTGATTTTTTCAGTGAATATATATATATATATAAAAATATATATATACACACACACGTTAACTCTGTAGGTTGTTCACTTAAAAGAATGGAAACACACTTAGAAAATTCATTTTGATGTAAAATCTGCGAGAAAAGAGTGCCAATATGAATTATATGAATATGAATGATAAATTATTTCTGTATGAGTTATTTGCTATGCTACAGATATGTACATGCACATGTCTACTCTACAATTATGTTCATAAAAAGTAAAAATATTTCTGTGCCCACAGATGATTTTTATATTCTTTTGTTTATAGGATTTTAACTTTTTTGCATGTGAAGTGTTAGTTTTGTTTTAGTGCTTTTACAACTGTAGTGGAAGTGATTTTAACATGTATATTGTTAAATTGTATGTATTTTTATCAGCCCTGAAGAAGTCCCAATGTTTTGGGATGAAATGCATTGGTTCTGTTCGTCATACACTCTACAAGTTAAAAATAAAGAATACAATTTTACTGCATGCAAGCATCCACTTACTTTATTAACTATACAAGTGCCTTGGAATATATATATTGAATATTAATTTCTTTCTTGATAAGTACGGAATAGTCTTACTGCTTAAAGAGTGCTATGTGCATATTATGTTTATGATATTGGGTCTTTTTGAATGGTTAACCAAAGGAGTACAGCACCCGTATGTTGGGACTACATGAGTACGGCGTTACACCTTATAACCGTTCTTAACTATATGGAATGGAGGCTATTAAACTTGGCTTTTTCTTTAAAATTCAAATGAACACCATGGCGTCTTGAAAAGAGTCAAGGGCAAGCATTATAAGCAGCCTTCCAAAAATGGTGAATTAGTCATATTTGAGATTCCTAGGGTTAGAGGGAATGGAGACTTTTTCTTTGACGTCAGTTTCTGTTTCATCGTATATAAAGGGAGCTATCACAAGATAAAGACATGTTACCAACATGACTGTTCCCTTATTTTTAGGTTGTGTTCTTCACCCCCTTGCTACTATTTTTGGCCCAAATGTTTGCTTTCACCAGATTAATCTTATGCTGAATTTCTTCACCATGATCCATGCTTCGCTTATTTCTCCTTAATGATGTCAGGAAGAGTTTGGTTCCTTGCTGATTTCTTCACTTCTAATCTTCAATCAAGCTATAAGATTGCCAAGGTGTTATTTTTGCTTTTATGCATTGTTCATCCTCTCTGGGACCACTTAAGGAGTCAATTTTCAAATTTCACATATACTATTTTTCCCGGATTGTATCTCTTGTAGGAGGAATCATCCTTTCCGCTGGTAATCAGGAAGGGGCATTAGCAGGCCGTCTCAGCATCCATCCTTTGACACCTGTAGTTTTCATCACATCATTTCATTTTAAGTGCAAGTAGAAAATATTTCATTCAGTTTGTTACTGCATAAATGAGTTTATGAAACTGCTCAAAACCATTGTGCACTGTTGAATTATAAAAATGTCAATCACGATACTCGAACATAAAAAAAATGGATTACTTTTTAGAGTAGGGAGCTAGGTACATAGCTATAAAACAACTTCCCAACAGCCATTAGAATCATGCCAGACATAATTTAAATTTTGTATATTCCTACTCATTTAAACACATGCCGCAACATTCTTTTTTTTACAACTCTTTTTATTTGTTTTAGCAGCAGATATATATATGTTCAAACTTTACATTAAAATAGTGATGTGTATGACGCTTCCCATCTCGCCCCAGCACATTATTGATTGCAAGCTTAATGTCCTTCCCAAAACAGTTGAATCATGCAGCTCGTAGAGTGTGCAATCCAGGGCCCCCAGATGGTATTGCGTTTTTCATGGCAGCCCCAAGATTTATACACATATCATTCAGCATTAGAGCTATATTCCATTCCGTGAGACCATTCTGCCATGGAGGGTGCCCTTTCCGTTTACAGTGCCTAGCAATGTCCCTTTTTACAAGAAGAAGGCCCGCTTCCACCAGCAATATAGTGCATCTGCTGCCTCCCCATTCATTCATCAGTCCCAATACAATCATTTTGGGTTCAGGTATCACATTCTGCCCTACCATCAGAGATAAGGTGTCACAAACAATGCGCCAGTACCCTTATATCACCTGGAATTCCCATATATTGTGAACAAATAAGCCCATGTGACGTGTGCACCTCAAGCATCTTGGGTCTAGGTCCTGCTTCATTTTACTCAGTCTTGTGGGGCTATAATATTCCATCTGTAAGTAGCTAAGTTAAGTTATGCTCAGCTAAATGAAAACTGCCAGTGCTCTCAGGGCCATCCATGCCTCCACCCAGTCCTCTTCCTCCATTGCATCCACATCCCTCTCTCAGCGCTCTCTCAGTGCTACCATTGGGCCTAGGGTGTTGTTCGCTAGTGTGCAATATAAATTTGAGATAGCCTTCTTCCCCATCTGAGACATTGTGTTGTGTGCCTCTAGGGGATTGTGTTCTGGGAGGGCCTGTAAGTTTTCTCAGTGTTGCTTTAGTACGTGGCGTACTTGTAAGTATCGTAAAATTTCATTGTATGCATTTCGTATGTGTCCATGTCACAGGGAGTGATTGGAGTTTTACTTATTTATCTATTTTTGTTAGAGTTTTATACAGCGCGAACAAGACCCTTTTGGGTGACAGAGCGCTTCACAGATAGTGTCCAAAACATGGGATAGAAGAAGAAGAACAATATGTACATGCGCATATGGTAAGATGAAAGATAAGAACACATATTCCAGCATAAGTCCAGGCCTAAGCATATCCCTATAGGTGCCGGAATGGTGTATGGATGGTAGAGAGACACATGAAAGAGAGCGGTGTGGATCTTGGGGGAAGGGCGGAGTTGTGACAAGAAGCAATGAACAAATAGGTGGGAAGAGTCGCTTATGAAGAGAGGGAGGTGTGCCCTCAGTGTGAGAGGAACTTGTTCGATAGTAACATTTTTACTTCTTTCCTGAAGGTGGATGTGGATGGGTTGCATCTGATCTCGTTATGGAGAGAGTTCCACATTGTTGGGGCAATTCCAGAGAAGGATCCATTGTAGGTTTTCTTTTTCTTGAATTTTTGTGGCTTAAATTGTAAGAAGCTTGTGCTCCCGGAAGATCGGTTTCCACCAGATAGATTCATCTACTGGGTCAGGTAGGAGGGGGTATTGTTATGCAGCGCTTTATGGGCCATCCAAGCAATTTTGAGATGAATCCTGGCCTCGTAGGGTAGCCAATTTAGTGATTGAAGGTTGAGGGTTACATGCTAAAGACAATTTGATCCAGCTTAGCTGCCGCATTCAATGTAGCCTTCAGCGGAGTGTACTTGTCAATGGTGTTGTGCTGGGTGATGACTGATATTTGCGGCTTCCCCTTCATTGGGGGGAGTGAGTCTGCCTGAATGTACTGTGCAGGTTTTATTATTCCTTTACTGGGACAGACAAATTTGGGTGCAAGAAAGGGTCCCCAGTACTGCCTGATGCCTTTTCCCGGTGTGGGGCACCCTGGTTGTGGCGTCTCTGGACTACCCAGTGTCTTACCATACCTGTAGGTGCTGCTGTGTGTTATTGCGTGGGGCTGGGTAAGTCCCCTCTCGCTGTTTGCACCCATTGAGTTTTCCTGGGGTGGAATTGTTCTTTTTGTGTCCAGCTTAGCAGTCTTTCAGGAGGGTGATACAAATCTTACTGCTCTACAATACAGATGTTGTGAAATGCCCTTTGTCAACAGACTTATCAAATAATTTTTAGGGGTGGATGGAAAACTTTGTGGGTGGAGTTTGGAGTTTTGCCACTCCCCGCTCTGCTTGGAGTGCAGAATTTGGCAAAAACTCCAACTCCACCACATGGCGGAGTTCACCGGTGCCCGCCGCCCACTCCTTCACAACTCCTCTCCAAACGGACAGCGCCTACGAAACCTCGAAGAATGCCAATGGAATCTAACGCTTTATTTTCCACTGCTGCACATACTCCAATGAAGTAACGCCAAGTTCTGTCACTGCCTCACCACTGACCTCCACAGATACATTTGTGAACCGTGCACCAGCAGATATTAAGTCTACTACGAGTAAGACTATTCTATTTTTGCACACCACGTAGCAGTCTAGTGCTTCATCTATGACTGTAGGCGGGGCTTTCTCATGTGGTATTTGTTGTTATGTCTTTCTTCTATGTCTCTTCCCACCCTAGGTCTATTCTGTATCCTTCTCAATCCCCGTGTGTCTGTCTCTATCTTCCTGCAGACATGCCTCTGGTCATAGACAGTAATGACAGTCTCTCAGCTGGTCAAGATGCATTCACACTTAAAGGTAGGTTGTCACGCCATGTAAAATGTTCTCACTGATATGCAGACCCCTTTCTTCTGCATAGGGTATGTAAGCCACTGGTTTTAAACCTGTGAGTACACTTTATCTTAAATTCCACCATGTGCATAGACGCAATTGTTTGCGATGTGCCTTGTCGTTGTACATGAAAAGAAACGGATCAAACGAAGTATGTGCAGGTTTGCATGGGAGGTTTGATTGATAGTTTGGTTCTAGGTTCTCGCAGGGCTCTGAAATGGAGAGCTGGTAGCGTGTTGAGTCTGCAGTGAGCTGGTGCTGTACAGAAGAAGCTTCAAATGAGGTGTAGGAGCCCTGTGACTCACAGATGAGTGGAATCTCGCATGTAATGCTCCAGCACCTCGTTTCTAGACATTAATGCGTAGTCTACAGACACATGAAATGCCGTCTCACCTCCTTTTGTGCAATGGGCAGAATCTGCAAGATGTTTAGCCTTGCTTTTTGAAACCACTGCAATGCATGTCTATCTTTCTTCCATCCTAACAAGTATTTTCACTCCAATGAAGAACTTGTTCTGGAATATTCTGTCCTTAAGAGGATAAAGTTATCTGTACCAGAGGTAGGCGTTTCGATGCCAACAGCGAAATGTGCAGATTTGCTCATTGACTGATACCTGAAAAAGGATGGTACATATGGCAAAGAGCCAGTGAACTCGACAGATTGCTGCTTACACATACTGGAGGTATTGACTCTTGGGTATTGGCTCTTCAGCAGAGAGTAGTGCAGCCGCCCAGCATCTAGGTAAGCACTTCCTGCAAAGATCATGGTTAATGTACTGCATCAGATCTGCACTTTAGAAAACGCGTCTTGTGCTACACAGTGGTTTGCTTTTGTGTGATGTTTCAATGTTTTCTTCGGTGTGTTTGTGTTTAATATTTCACAGCATTAACTTAGCTGTTCGGGAGTCAATCAGAACTGCACAGTCATTTTCCCAATCATTGCGCTCACGGAACTCCGTGGAATCCCGCAGAGTTTTTCAGTAACTCTGTGGAATTTGCGGAGTTAAACTTCGTAAGCTCCACCCAGGCCTAATAATTTCTTCCCAAGGTAGGGGCCAGTTCTTAATTCCTCCTCAGGTACTTGGGTAATGTGCATGACAAGGGGAAAGAGGTGGAAATTACCCCCTCTGCACTGATGCAGCCTCCTTTTCGGTGGGAGCCAAGGTCCAGACCTCAGGTGCCCTGCTTTTTCAGGGCCACTACATACTGCCTGTGATCACCACAGCGGCAGGCTCTATCCGGCCCGGGTTGCGTAGATTCTTCCCCTACCTCTAGCAGTTTTCACCACCTCTTCGCAAGGTGCCCTGCCTGGGTCGGCGGAGAGGCCACGACCTGGCTCACCCTACTCCCAGCAAGACAGTGTGCTATGGTCGGGATCTTGCGGGGGTCTCCTCCTCCAATCCACCTCTGATTGTCTCCGCCATGGCCCCTTGCTGCACCAAACCTGGACTCTGCAAACAGGCCTCTTCTTCTGCAGCATTCATTTTTCCACTCTGCTCCGACGCTGCCTTAAGCCCGATGTGTGGGTAAGTGTGGCACCAGTGTTCTACCCCCATTGAGGAGAACATTTCTTCAATGATGATGGCACTGGGCCCGGTGGTCTGTGCTTCTTCAGATGTTGTTGGGCTAAGAAGAGTGAGCTCACAGCATTTCTGCCATTGTGCTTGGCTAGCCATGCCCTTCATGTCACATCCTTCTTATGTGTCTTGTTCTCAGCACTTTGATGCCTGCAAGGAATGTCTTGATACAGAAAGGCTGAGACAGAAGACAATGTGTAATGCAAGATTTCTCTTCTTTCAGAATTCTTTTCTTGTTTCTTTACAGTTTTCTTTGGTACAGGGATTTATAGTTATCACAACAGTGCCGAAATGTAACCTACTATTTCGGCTAGACAACCATTTCTTTCCGGGATCCACAATGCATTGGGTTTAGAGCCTATTGACACCATAACCTGCTGAAACTTTATGAAGCCAAAATATCTCACATTCAAGATTATCAGGGAAAGATATAAGTGGGTCAACCATTGCTGCAGACATGTATCAACCTCAAGGAGGCCACTAGAAAATGTCTTTGAATATGGACATTTTCAAACATTCTTACAATTGCTATATTCACTGCAGTCTCCCAGCAAGTGATTTAAGGAGAGGTAAATCACTGATATGTTGTAAAGTAGACGCAGAATATAAAACCTTATCATTTTACTATGTTTCAGTGCATTGGCATCTGTTACCAAAGAAATTTAGACCTGAACAAGATGTTTACTGGACTTCTGAAATCACCTCTCTGCGCTCCATCCTATTTAACACAAGTGGACACCTCAAATAAATTGAATATGCCAATACATATAAATTATATGTGTAGATTTTCAAATTATATGCGTGTGAAGATCTTTAAAATAGATAGGGTGGTGTGAGAAGTGCCATGATTAGCTGAGTTTTCACACATTCAAAAACATCACATTTATGTGTAGCCTCTTTGCCAAAGAAACATGGACAAGGAAGTTCTGCACCCTTCAAAAGATTACACAGGGCCTAGAGAAGTTAAAGGCATATACTTCTTCTATGCTTGTTTAGGGTCCACGGATTCTGTCAACGAAGAGAGAAGCCTCAAACCACCATCACTGACACAATTATTTGTGAAATTAGGCAACTTTATCTTTCCAGCTAAGGACCCTTGGAACTATCATCTTCTTGAAAGCCCATACATGCCTCCTATTGCGGATATGTGAGCTGAAGTATGCCATGGACATGTTTCTGTATGACTACAAATAAGGCAAGCGATCCAGTACTTTTGCATTTTTGTTACAAATTTGAAAAAGCAATTTACTGGACTTTGCTTCTACAAGGACAACGAGGAAAGAGGCCAGTGAACCTCGGAGAGATTCCTCAAAATGTGAAAAATCTTAATGTGCATGATTTTGTTGAGTATCCAGTGGTGTAACTAGGGGTGGCGGTCCTCCCCGGGTGGCGCAAGTTTTTGGGGCGGCGACTCCCCCCGCTATCACCTGCCGTCTCGGGGCGGGAAGAGCAAGCCCCCAGCTCCTCAATGCGTTTGCCGTGGGGCAGCGGGCAGTAAATGCATTAAATGCTTGCCCCTCACTCTTCACTGCTGCCGCCACGGGGCGGCAAACGCAGAGACTGCCACGGGTGCCCATAGGGCTAGCTACGCCACTGTGAGTATCTGTATACTCCTGTGTTTGATACTTGTCACTGAAAAAACAGCCCAAAAGAAGTAATTCACTCCAATGTCTATTTAAAAGTGAAAGTGATGTACCTGCTGTGATACCACTAGAGTTTTAGACCGAAACGTTTGTTAGAAAATGGAGAGTAGCAAGTACCTGCACATGGATATGGATGGCTTGGGAATGGGTAGTTGATAATGTGAGATCTACCTCTCATTCCCTGGCCAAAGGATCACATTTGTATGGAAACATTATATATGCAACACTTCTTTGTCAGCTGTATCTTAGAGTGTGATTCTAGATCCTATCATTCTTGCTACTTCTGTTCAGTATATCCCACATTTTGACAAAGAAATGTGAATAGTGGGTAGTTTTCATATGAACTCCATCTGTCTGTTCTCAGTCACTTGAATTATGCTCTGCAGAGGTGTTCAACATAATTTTACATTGTTTTTAAAAAAAAATTATTAACCAATGCTCAGCACCTCATAACATGACTTATATATCGTTACCAATGACAAGATCGACACACATTCAATTACAGTCAACGTTCATTTAGCTACACAGATCTCATTTCTATTTCCGTATTGCTCTGCCTGTTCTATACCCCCCTACCCGCTTTTGTTTAATGTCCCCGATATGCCTGCCATGGCCCCCATACTTTGTCCCATTTTTTGGGGCAGCCTCTAATTAGATATATTGCTTTCTCCGCCCCTGAGCACCAATCCATGTCTTCTTCCCAGTCTCTCAATTCTGGTGCATGATTGGACCCCCATAGTTTGGCTATATTTCTTTTGGCCACTACTGCTGCTATTTTAAGCCATATTAGTGTATATTTAGTCCATTTTTCCTCGCCAGTCAAACACAGAAGCAGCCAACGTGGTTCCACTGGGATCTCCAGGTTTGTGACCCGTGACATAATTTGCGTCACTTTGGTCCAGTAAGTATGTGCATTCCTACACTCCCAGATTATGTGAAAAAAGGAGCCAACCTCCCCGCACCCCCTCGCACAATATCTGGATGTACCAAGACCCATGTGCTGTAACTTTGTTCTGGATATGTATGATCTATGTAGAATGCGCAGTTGAATAAGACGAAAACGTGCCCTTATCGCTTCCTCCCTTGGGCTCTGGACCGCCTCCTCACAATCATCATCTTCAAGGATGCCCACATCCACCTCCCATGCTCCACTCAAGGGTTCCACCGGGTTACGTGAGTTATACAGAATTTTTTTATATGTTAGGGAGGTTGCCTTGTCTCTCATAGGGTCGATCAACAATCTGTCCTCTAGTGGCGAGTATTCCGGGGGCGTTTCCCCCTCTCTGATGTGTTGGCGCAAGGCATGTCCCAATTAGAGATATTTGTATCTTTCCGAGCTCGCCAGCTCATACTCAGTTTGTAGTGATTCAAATTTTATTTGTTGGTGTCCTCTCCAAATGTCACCCAGTTTTTCTATCCCCAGCAGTTCCTATTTTTTGAAACCAGAGAGTGCCCCGACCTCACGAAGCATGTCGCTGTCCCATAAAGGTGTCCTCCCCATCAACCTCACTTCCCATCCTAGGTATTTGGAGGTTTCCCGCCAGGCCCATACCACCGATTGTGTGTGTGGCGGAAGTTTTTTCTCTCTTTCTCTACGATAGATTGCTTCTAAGTACCCTCTCTGTCCCATTGCCCAATGGTCTCCCCTAAAAGCCGGGTCGTTGCGGTCTGTGAATGCCCAGTCGTTTATCACCTTCATTTCTGCGGCCCAGTAATATTTCCTGATGTCTGGGACTGCAAGCCCTCCCTCATAGACCTCTCTTTGTAGTTTACATAGTGCGACTCTTGCGCAGACCCCGTCCCACAACAGCCTGCCCAGCTTCCTATCCATACCCTGGATCACGGATTTAGGTATTTTGTAGGATATAGAGTAGTCTGGGTAATGACATCATTTTACAAATCGAGGCCCTTCCCATTAGTGATATGGGCAGCCTCCTCCAGCTATCTACGTCACTCTTCAGTCGCTGTAGCTGGGGGTGTAGATTATCCTCCAGAAAGTCACCGTCATTCAGTGAAATTCGTATGCCAAGGTATGTAAATTTATGCTTGGGAGTAAGCAGCATCGTTCCAATCAGTCGCTGTGGGATATTTCTCTTTAATGGAAAGATCAAGGACTTGTTCCACTTAATCGTATACCCGAGTAGCTACCGAACAGCTGGAAAATTTGTAGCACCCTGTGCACTGATCTATACGGATTGGTCAGATACAGCAGTATATCGTCTGCATACAGAGATATTCTGTCCTCCCAGCCACCTCCCCCCCTGATTCCTGGTAAGATTGGATCATTCCTAACCCAGGCTGCCAACGGTTTCAGGGCCAGTACAAAAATCATTGGCAAAAGTGGACAACCTTGTCATGCACCTTTTCTTAGTGGGAAAGGACGTGAGACTACCCCATTAACCCTTACTCTGCCCTTCGGATCTTGATATAAAAGTTTTACCCACTCGCAAAACTTAGGGCCAAAGCACAGTCTGTGCAGCGTTTCAAACATATAGTCCCATTCCACACTATCAAACGGCGTTTGCGCGTCTAGAGATAGTATAACTGCATCTTCCTTTTGTTCCATTTTGGACCAGTGTAACACCCCATACAATCTCCTCAGGTTAAGTCTTGTGCTTCTTTGAGGCATAAACCCCGATTTGTCGGCGTGGACCAAATCGGAAATCACCATCTGCATCCTGGTCGCCAACGCCCTTGCTAGAATTTTTGCTTTCACATTTAGTAGTGAAATTGGTCTGTACGACCCACACTCCGTAGGGGTTTTCCCTTTCTTCGGTATCACCACTATTCTGGCATCCCGGACATACGCTGACAGCTCCCCCTTTTCCCTTGACTCCTGATACATATTAAGTATGTGAGGTGCAATCTTACTTGCTACACGTTTATACATTTCTACTGGCAAACCATTAGGACCCGCTGCCTTCCCGGATTGTAGATCCATAAGGGCATTTGTTATTTCTTCAATCGTCAAGTGCTGTTCTAATGTATCTCTGTCTTCTGTGGTCAATGATGGCAAGTATATTTCTCTAAGTCATTCTGCCCAGTCCTCAACCGTGCGAGTCGACGAGGGGTTATAGAGTGCTTCATAGTATTTTGCAAAGACCTCTGCTATATCTGCCCCTGTGTTATGGGTGCATCCCTCGGGGTATGGATCTTGAGTACCCAGTTCCTTTCCCGATCTCTCTTTTCAAGCCAGGCGAGCATTTTATTTGCTTTATCACCCATGTCATACAGCCTCCGCTGTGTCCCCACATTATGTGTGTGCGCCCTATGTTCACTCAAGTGTCTGAGTTCTTGGTGTTTGAGCCAGAGCCTGCATCTTTCATCCTAGTCTAGGTCTCGCCCCCGCCGATCCCCTTCTCAAGTTGACTGATCTCTCTTTCGAACACCTCAATATCCTCATTGTGATTTTTCTTCTGTATACATATTTGTGCCTGCACATGTCCACTAATCACAGTTTTGTATGCCTCCCAAAGAGTGGATGCCTCCTCCACCGAACCTTCATTCTCTTGAAAATATTGTGTTGCGCATTCCAGTAAGTTCTCCTTGCTCTGTTTGTCCCTGAAGTACCATGGTTCAATCTCGGGGGCAAATCGTTATTTCTGATGCCCCCCTGCACTTGGACCTCCATGGGTGAATGATCTGAAACCCCTCGTGCCTTGTGGGCTGCTCCCCTAAACTGGCCTGCCTGCGTCTGGAGTGTAAACAAGTAGTCTATCCGGGAATGGCTGTTATGCACTGCTGAGGTGTGTGTGTATTGGCAACTATGAGGATTTTGCATTCTCCATAGATCTATCAGCCCTAGTACTACTGTAAATCCCTCCAAGGGCTCTCTACCTTCCTATCCAGCTGCCCCGGATAATCTGTCCATCACCGGGTCCATGACTGAGTTCATGTCGCCCCCTAAAATCAACGTTCCCACGGGCATTCCGAGTATGATATCTCCGAATACTTACACGGAGCATATGTTTAGTGTCCTGCCCTCCCAGGTACCAGTTAAAGCAACACATCTGCCAATATTATCGCTCCAACTCGTACCCGGTATGAATGGAAACGCCGTCCTGACCAGCATCCCAACCCCCCCTAGAACCAGAGGTGTATCCTGCATGTGCTAGGAGCTTGTACCCCCTCTGTCTAGCGCCTTACAGTGATTTCCCCTCAAGTGTGTCTCCTGGAGTAACACAATGTCTGGGTTATGTCGTCGCAGGTACTGCAGCACAAGCGTTCTTTTTATCTTACTACCCAGCCCATTGACATTCCACGTTAAGATTTTTAAAGCCATATCTTGTTAAATTCTGTGACACTATAACCTCAGCCACTCTCTGTATTACTTATACATGTCCCCCACCAATCATATGAGAAATGTCGTCTGCCGGGTGGTTCAGGCCAGTTGAGGTGCCTATGGCCTGCTGTGTAATACGTTTGTGTGGACCCATATCGTAGATGTCTGTGCATAAACAACATAACAAAAGGTAACCTTGCCCAACGTGGCTATCTACCCCCACAACTTATGACCCCCCACCCTGCTACCCTGCTGAACAGGTCTGTAACCACCCACCCCCCAAACTTGCAGCGAGCCTGTCGTCCCTTACTAAACTGCGCCATGCTGGGGTGAGCTAGCGTCTGCTACTGCAATGCTACATCATGCCCCTTTGACACCGGCTTGTCCATTTCTCTACATCAAGGTAGTATTTCTCATCTCTTGCTGTCACCCCGCCCCAGATCCCCACCCCCTTTTTGAACCATCTCACCAGTCTCATAGAGGCACCATTGGTCCATACAGCTTGGGATCCTCAAAGTTCAGTTCAGTCACTATCAGTGGAGTGTCTACCTCCTCTCCCGGATTTCTCTGCTCCTTTCTTAGCCATTCTGTCTTCTCCGTCCGGTCCCGCATGGTTCTGTTGTTCTCTTGCCTTTGGAGTCTTTGATGCCACCACTCTCCATCCCTCCAGCCACTCCCAGGCCTCTTCTGGAGTGGTGAAGAGCCAGGATTTCCCTTCTGCCATTATTTTCAATCGAGGCAGATACAGGATCATGTACTTAATGTCCTTGTTCCGCAGTTCTCTCTTAACCACCTCAAAATTGCACTGCATCTTTTAGACTTGCAGGGTAAAGTCCGGAAAGAAGCGTATCATTGCATTTTCATGCTGAAGGTCGCCATGCATTCGTGCTGCCTGTAGGATCGCGTCTCAGTCCCTGAAATTTAGAAGCCTTGCGATAATTGTCCGTGGTGGCGCTACCGGTCTTGGTTTTGGAATGGGGGCTCTGTGAGCTCTTTCCACCGTGAAGTAAGTAGACAATCTTTTGGGGCGCAGGTGCTTTAAAATGAGATCCTCCAGGAAGAGGTCCACACTTTGGCCCCCCATTCCCTCCGGGATGCCCCCCACCCTTATGTTGTTGCGTCTTGCGTGCTCCTCCTGGTCCTCAAGCTTTGCCGCCATCACGCTCTGCTGTTGCTTCAATTATTGGACATGTTCCTCCAATTGTTCCGTCGTGGTCTGCAACTGCATTATATTCCCTTCCGCTGTTGTTACCTTATCAGCAGTTTTATGGAAGCCCGCTCTCAACAGATTCACGTCAATGGTGACTGTGTCTATCCATGACTTTATTTTACCTCTAAGGTCTGCTTTGGCCACCATTATGGATGTTAGCGAGGGCTCCTCCAGCTCCCTTTCTTCCATCTGCCCCACCGGGGCCGCTGCCTGTGTTTTCGCGATTGCGTAGTTGTCCATCTTATTGGTCTGTACGGCTGAGGAGACCTTAGGTTTCACCATATTGTAGTGCTCAGCTGTCTAAGGGAACGTCCTCTTTGCCTCCCTTCTTTACTCCTTTTACGTTCCGTAACACTTCCGTGTTTTACCCTCTTTAGGCTGTTGGAACTGTCCCCCCTCTCGCCCGGCCGCCTCCTCCATTATAATATGCCCTACTTCAGGTGAAGTCTGCTCTTCGTCTCCCTGTTACTCCTTCTCCGGGTAGCTCAGTTTCTCTTTGGCTCTATGCGCGTGTTCATGTACAATGCTTCCTTCGTGCCTGCACGTCCACTCTCCTGCACTCCACCGGTCCGTCAGGCCTCCCTGCCCGAGTCAATGCTATTGTGGCCCCTTCTCTTCCCACATGGGGCGCCTGCAGGCTTGAGGATATCGCCTATGGATGTTTAGGGCTGGCAGGTCAACTCTCTTCATGCGAGGATCCGTCCGGGAACAGGCCGTCTCCGTCCTTACTCATGGCTCTCCGGCAGGCCTCTCACTGCTGTGCACGTTCTCACTTCCCTTCCGCTTACCTCTCGTCCTTCGGCCAGTCTGCGCATTTCCGACCTCGGGGTCTCTGGGCTGCCGCTGTGCTCGTCTCTGGCCCCTTCCGACACCTTATTTCCTTCTTCGGCCTCCGGCCCTCTCGGATCACTTCACCTTCCGCCTTTCGATGTAGGCTGGCCGTGCGCTCCAGGCTTTCCGCACTGCATAGCGAGCTCCTCCTCTGCTCGTCTCTCTCGGGTTCCCTTCAGTGTCGGACCGCCGTTTCTGCGGTCAGGGGGTTCCTGGGGCTACAGCCCGGGTTTCACCCTCGATGTAGGTCCGGATTCATGTGCGGATTACGGGCATTGGATTCTGGCTTGCCGGAGCTTCACACGAGCGCGGCCATTTTCGGTGGCTCCTAGCCACGCCCCCCTAATTTTACATTGTTAATCCCCCATTATATGATCTAGCTACATGTGCGGTTTGCATCTGTAACTGTATTGATGTAGTTCTAACACAGTCCATAATGACGTTATGATCCTGAACCGGCGCCCCCCGCGCCTAGAGGAGGGGCGCCCTTAGTTGAGCCGCGAGACTGAGCCTCCTCCAGGCTAAGAAGGGGGTGGAATTAATAAGGAGTGGTGGTGATGTCATTAGGGGGCGCAGGAATTCCCGGACAAGTTATTTAAGGCTGCGCCCTGGAGTATTCCGCCTCTTTGTCCCTTCAGACCTCCGGCAAGCTGCAGAGGGCATTGTTGACGGGGAGCGAGGTTTCCGGTCGGCGATGTGCAGTGTGGCACAGGAGGTTTGAGGGGGCCTAGGCGTAGCGTTAGTGGTATTAGTGTTTAATTTGGTGATCAATATTTGTATGGTTAAAAGCACATAGAAGCGGTATTACATGGGACGCGCCCGCGTTTCACTTCCGGAGCGGTGAATATAGGCAAAGGAGGGAGGGTGCGGTTATGGCGGTTCGCGGCCGCAGTCATTGAAGGGGGGGCCCCCGCCCATAGCAAGCTCGGAGGCGGCAAAGGGTGCGGCAGGAGACGCGTGACAGTGGTATATGGTCAGCGGAAGCGTGGGGCATTTGGGGGTCGATGGAAAGCGCGCGCTTTGAGATTCCTACACGGTGCAAGGCAACCCGCGTCCATGTGCGGGGGACGCACCTCGATTTTGAAGCGCCGCGTTTTTGGAGCGGCGCTCAAATATGGAGCGTGCAGCGGTTGTGGTAGCGTGGACAGCATTAGAGATTGCTTAACATGTGGGTGGTTTCTTATAATTGGGGGATCGTGAAATGAAACACATAATCTCAGAACTAGGTGGGTGACAAATGATTAAGCTAAAAAAAAAATATATATCATAAAAGAAGCGGCTTTACCTGCCCCGCGCACTCCGCCCACCTCCTTTCTTTTCCGAGCGTGCCTCTCTCGGAATCAACAGTTCTTTTCAAGCGTCACCGTGGGACGTGAACGGAAAGCCTGCCAGCTGACATTTTCTACAGCTCTGCCTTATCAGACAGTTTTCAGCTCGTTATACGATGCTGACAAAATAATAGACAAAACATGCTTTTCTGAGGACATAACTTGGAAATTCTTTAGTGGAAACTGCTTCTTGGCAAGAAGGGAGAAGCAGAAAAAAGGAAACTCCTGTGGGACAGATAAGTGGAGAGGACGTGGTCTGTCGGCTAGACTGCTGACTTTGGGTGCTGGAAACCGGGGTTCGAGCCTCGGGGTCGCATCTGCATCCGGTGATTCTGGGCGGGTCGCTTAATCTCCCTGTGCCTGAAGTGGTAATGTAAATATGGTACTCCTGTAGTAGAGCGCACCGATACCTTCGGGTCGAGTCGCGCTATATAAATATGCAAAAAAAACAACAACAAAAAACAAAGTTAAACTCACAGCCCTGGTGTGAAACTCTTCCATCATAAACTTGGGTGACAGGAACTCTGTTAAAGAAATTATTTAATTAAGTCGTCTTTGGATACCTTTGAGGTAATAGGTTGCAGAACAGAACTTAGTGGGGTCGAAATATGTAGGTTATAGGCACACGATAATGGTAGGAAATAAGCCGTTACGTAGCATTGAGCCACGTTTCCTAGCGGTCGACTTCGAAGCGGAGGAACCGGGTTCGAGTCTAGGTATCGATGCTCAACATCTCGTGAAGCTGGGCAAATCACTTAATCTCCCATGCCTAACAAAAGTGAACGTGTCTTCAGGTAACGAAACTGGTGCTCATGTAAAGCGCTCTGATACCTGATGGCTCAGGTCTAGTTGGCGCCATATACGACTCTTAAAAAAAAAAAAAAAAAAAAACACTGGTGTTGGCGTTGCACGCTGTGTATTAGCTAGTTCTTTCCTGATTGGGGTGGTTTCCAGTGTGCTTACCGTGTTATTACAATGGTTGGTTCATCTTCATTCTCCCCACACTATTTATGGTCAGGGACTAATACATACGAAAGAAACAGGCATTTACATAACCGGGAATGTGGGCTCTAATTTATGCTAGGTACGACATTCTGTAGCAAGTTAAGAGCTCAAGGACTGTAGAGGTTCGTCCTCTTGGCACAGGTTCAGCGTTCGGCAATGGACACTTAGCCTTGCATCTTGGCGGAGATAGATAAATAATTGTATTGCACGATATCTCATGACTGTGTATTGCGGGTCTTCAATACTGAATCTGCTTCTCAGGATCAATGTCCTATGGGGGTTTTTGCAATTTATACAATATGGGTATTTCCTCTGAAATCCAATTTACCTCTGGCCTATCTGAAGACTGCACTCATACCGCAAAATGCCAATACTTAGAGGCCATTGGAAATTTAAAGTGACAAGTGCCTGTAGATGTTCGTCCTCTTGGCACAGGTTCAGCGTTCGGCGAGGGACACTTAGGGGCCGATTCCGATTCGTGTCGGTAATTTCTCCGACCGAGCCGGCCTCGGAGAGATTTCCGACCGAATCGGACCCGTGCAGTCCGACCGAACGAGTCCGATGCATTCGTATGCCACCGGACACGAGTCGGTCGGACTCCCATTGAACTCAATGGGAGCCGGTCGTACAACGCGTACGCGGGCTCCCATTGCCTCAATGGGTGGGAGGCAGACAAGGGCGCCCCTACAGCGAGTACGCCGCGAGCGCTCGCGGCGTACACGCACAGGTAGGGGACCCATGGGTCCCCCTGTGTGCACCTCGCACGGGTACGCGTACAGGGGGTCCGACACGGACCCCCAAGTACGGCTCCGACAGCGAGTTCGAGTCGGACGGCGCGAGTCGGTCGGAGCGGTCGAGGTGCGCATCGTACTTACCCGGCCGGAAAACGTCTCCATTGCGCGGTGCGAATCGGGTCCGAGCGAGTCGGTCGGAGCGGTACGATCCGGGAACCAGTCGGTCGGAGCCGTCGGGTCGCCCGGACGAGTCGGTCGGCGAATACGCATCGTACTCGCTCGCCCGGACGCGCGTTCGACTCGGTCGGAAAATAGGGCTCCGGATCGGATCCGGTAAAACCGAATCCGATTCGGAGCACTACCGGCCGAGATCGGAATCGGCCCCTTAGCCTTGCATCTTGGTGGAGGTGGATAAATAAACACCATTCAGTTGGAGGAACAAGCTTCTGTTATTCAAGGCCAATATGCCCCTTTGGGGGGTGAAAGGGCACGGTGCAGAAATATGTCCGGCTACGTGTCTGAAAGATGGAGGGGTTGCGGCGACCTGGTAGTGATCCCATACCAGTGGGATGGTGGTGTGACCGTTTTCCCGATTTTCGGTCGCAGCCCTAAGGTGCAACATTTCTCGGTTGATATATTTATGGTGTTCTGATCTATCTGTTGACCGTGTGGTGTGATAACTCATCCATTGCACAGGCCGGGGTTACTCAATGCCAAGATGCCCCTTTGGGGGGGGGGTGGGAAGTGCACGCTGTAAATACAAGTCAGGCTACGTGACAGGAATAGGGTTGGGCTACGGGGATCTGGTAGCGACCCATTGCCGGTTGGGATGGTGGTTTAAACGTTTTTCCAGCTTTTCGGTTACAGCCCTGAGGCACAACAATTCTTTGTGGATAGATTGATGCCGTTCTCTTCCAAGGGTTGACCGTGTGGTGGGGTTCATTTATATGGCGTAGTAACCCATGCATGACAGGGGTAGGGGTTCAATGTCATGCTAACTAGGTAAATACGCATGTTATTCAGCGCCAATATGCCCATGGGGTATGGGTGGTGGCAACCTGGGGGGGACTCCTTGCAAGTTGGGAAGGTGGTGGCGGCCCTGAGGTACAATATTTGTGGTCATGTTGTGACGCCCGCTTCCACATGTGGTTCGTATTGTGTAATAACCCATGCATTGTAGGGGTAGGGGTTCACTGTTATGCTAACTTGGTAAATATGCATGTTATTGAGCGCCAATATGCCCATGGGGTATGGGCGGCAGCAACCTGGGGGGGACTCCTTGCAAGTGGGAAGGTGGTGACAGACCTGAGGTATAATATTTGCGGTGATGTTGTGACGCCCGCTTCCACATGTGGTTTGTGTTGTGTAATAACCCATGCATTGCAGGGGTAGGGGTTCAATGTTATGCTAACGTGGTAAATACGCATGTTATTGAGCGCCAATATGCCCATGGGGTAATGGCGGCGGCAACCTGGGAGGGACTCCTTGCAAGTTGGGAAGGTGGGGACGGCCCTCAGGTACAATATTTGCTGTCATGTTGTGACGCCTGCTTCCACATGTGGTTCGTATTTGTGTAATAACCCATGCATTACAGGGGTCGAGGTTCAACTGTATGCTAACAGGTTCAATTCCCGGATGGTACGCTTAGCCTTTCTTCTCCAGGGGGTTAGCAACTAAGCAACATTAGTGGCATAAGGCAGGGTCTTCGGGGCTACCTATATAAGGGCTCTAAAACTGCGAAGGAGTTCGGGTTGTTAGTCTGGTCACCCAAGCAGTATTCATGCGTATTTTCTTCCCAATACCAAGACAACATTATGCTCGGCGGTAGTTACCGTTAATTATGGTGCGGAGCAAGTCCAAGGTTGGTGGCACAGGGGAATCCCTGTGGCGGGAGCCTCATTACAAGGGTTGGTGTTCTTGGTTCTCAGTCGCGCATCACCCCAAGGTGGGCTGCCGATAATCCAGGAGAGGCACTTGCATAGGTGGCTTGCTATGGTGAGACGTTGGGTTATGATTTTGTTTAACAACATCAACCAGGAAGGGATGGCGGTGACATATGGAACCTGCCTTATCCCAGGCATTCGTTAATTGCATTTTAAAGCTCATCCTCACAAGTGTGGGATCTAACTATACGGAAGTGACAAACAGTCTTATGCTGGGTTTTTAATTTTCCTTCCTAGTGGCAGCAGTCCTCTGTGGCGGTGGCTGGTTGGTGAGCTATACAATAACCTTGAGGGGACCTTGGAAAGGAATTTCATTGTGCAAGTACATCTCAACAACATGTACAGTTTTTCTCTTCCCCTTATATTTGTCAGCAAACTTCAAGAAGGGTTGGTGGGGAACAACACTATCAGCATGGTGCGGACACTAGGCTACGAATGTGTTAGAAAACCGCGTCCCAGCAACAGGTGTGGTTATTTCAGACACTCCACAGGCAATAGGGAGTGCTGGGTAATATTTCACCAATTGGGTGACTTTGCTAAATGGCCAGCATTGATATGCAGTGTTCTATTGCGTGGCAGCAGTCCTTCAGGGGGACTCACGGGGGCAGCACAAGTAACATGGAGTGGGTCTTGGGAAGGAGATCCATCTTTAAGAAACGCATCCCACTAACCGGGGTAAAGTTATAGGGAGGCAATTGGTGAACATTATTTCTGCAATGTTCTCTCTCCCTCTACAAAGCAAATCCCGAGAAAGGGTTGCGAGTTACTGGAGACTAAATCCACAGGCCAGTGGGACTCCGAAAATCCAGTTACGTTATGAGGGCTTTATGCAACGGCCAAAGGAAGAAGCAAAGTAGGACTGACCTGCCGGTGGTCCTGTACTCTTTTGCCCGCAAGGTGGGGACCGAATACAACTTTGGGGAGACTGCCTGTGTTCAGGCACCCCGGTGGGCCGGTGCGGTATGCGGTGCCCTGGAGTTCAAGTAAAGTACCCGTACTCTATTGCCCTAACCTGCAATGTAGGGACTGAATACAACGTTGGGGAGGCTGCCGGTGTTCAGGCACCCCGGGTGGCAACAGCACCCCATTAATGGGCCCAGCCCCCATACGCTTACGTTAATGTAGGCATTCTTTTGTGGTGTGGCAAACCAGCGCATCCATTAACTTGACCAGAGTACGCATGTCGGGGTTATACCTGTGTGCAGGTACCCCGGGGGGCCAAATTGCTATGCGGGGCCCAGGTTTGTCAAGTAATTCAACTATGTTCGGTAGTACATGGGGTTGGCTGGCACAATGTGTGTGACTAAATGGGGCTGAAGGAGGCCAAATGGAAACTCCACGTTCTAGGGTACGGCCAAGGCGAAGTTCAAGTGGATTGCCTTGCCTAATTTTTCCTGGCGGCCATTAGGATAAAGTTCAAGTGGATTGCCTTGCCTAAATTTTCCTGGCGGCCATTCGAATGAAATGTGTAACTTTCCAGGGTTGTCTGGTTGGCTTAAATAAGCGATACAATCAAACGCCGTTTCCCCATTCAGTTCCTTTAGCCGTTGACGCTGGTGGGAAGGAGCTCATTTCATTGGGAAGGCATCTGTTGAGGGAGGCCTTGTTCACACATGCGGTCAGAAGTACTGCCGCAAGCAGTAGGGGCGGAGGGTGTCCCTGTTCAGGCAAATACAACATCTGTAGAGCTCAACCATTTCATTATAGAAATCCTGGCGGGTACCACAAGAGGTGCAAATTGATATAACTTGCTGTAGTAGGTGAAAAGGAGCTCATTTCATTGGGAAGGCATCTGTTGAGGGAGGCCTTGTTCACACATGCGGTCAGGAGCACTGCCGCAAGCAGTACGGGCCGAGGGTGTCCCTGTTCAGGCAATTACAACATCTGTGGAGCTCAACCATTTCATTATAGAAATCCTGGCACAAGAGGTGCAAATTGATATAACTTGCTGTAGTAGGTGAAAGGGACCAGTTCCGCAGAGAGGGGGGCATCTCTTAGGAAATGCACATAAGCTCAACCAGTATGGGATGAGGGTGTCCCTGTTCAGGCAATAAGGACATCTGTAGAGCTGAACGGTTTCATTATAGAAGTGATGGCGGGTGCCGCAAAAGGTACAAGTTGGCACAACTTGCGCTAGTACGGGAAAGGGACCAGTTCCGCTGAGAGGGGGGGCATCTTTCAGGAAATGCGCATAAGCTCTTTAATCATATTATACTGGTGGCTATTAGGAAGTGCTGTCAGCTCCAAGGGGGGGGAGGGCGAGTACGCCGGGTAGCTTCTCACCCTGTGGTGGAGCACTGACAGTTAAAAACAAAGGGGAAGACAACAATGGAAGTTCTGCGATTGGATTGACCCCGGGAGGGGGTAGGATCCACGTGTGCAGAGGGTTGGTGGGGAGGGGGGACCGGCCTCACGGTGGTCCTCGACTCTACTGCCCTAACCCGCCACTTATGGACTGAGATGAATCTTGGGGAGGCTGCCTGTGTTCAGGTACCCCCGGAGGGCCGGTGCGCTATGCGGTGCCCTGGATTGCAAGTAATGCAACTGTTTGCTGTAGCGCGTTGGGGCCTACCGGCACAATGTGCGCAGCTCAGTGGGGAGCTTGGCGGGCCGAGTCGGCCAAGTTCAACTGTGCGGCCAAGCTCAACTGCAGGTGTGATGTTGTGCATAATTGTCTTACTGCTTTTGCCATGTTGTTGCCGCTAAAGTGTACGGCCAAACTGAAATGCAAGTGTAATGTTGTGCCTAATTTACTTAATGCCTGTGACAGGTTGATGTGGCTAAAGCACGAGGTTGTGAATAAGTTCATATATCCAAACAGGATGGTTCTCGTATTGGTCTGAGATGAATTAACTGGTTTGATGTGAATAAAAAAAGGCTACACCCTGGACAATTTACTCTGTTTCTGAGAGTTCTTGGGCATAGCGGGGTGGCAATTAAAGGAATTGGCGGGGAGTGAATGGCTCGTTGTGCGCACACTATGAACCGGCACCCCCGGCGCCTAGAGGAGGGGCGCCCTTAGTTGCGCCGCGAGACTGAGCCTCCTCCAGGTTAAGAAGGGGGTGGAATTAATAAGGAGTGGTGGTGATGTCATTAGGGGGCGCAGGAATTCCTGGACAAGTTATTTAAGGCTGCGCCCTGGAGTATTCCACCTCTTTGTCCCTTCAGACCTCCGGCAAGCTGCAGAGGGCATCGTTGACCACCCACCCACCCGGCAGAAGAGTGAGGCGTAGGCAGTGGGCGGAGCACTGACAGTTAACAACAAAGGGGAAGACAACAATGGAAGTTCTGCGATTGGATTGACCCCGGGAGGGGGTAGGATCCACGTGTGCAGAGGGTTGGCGGGGAGGGGGGACCGGCCTCCCGGTGGTCCTCGACTCTACTGCCCTAACCCGCCACTTATGGACTGAGATGAATCTTGGGGAGGCTGCCTGTGTTCAGGTACCCCCGGAGGGCCGGTGCGCTATGCGGTGCCCTGGATTGCAAGTAATGCAACTGTTTGCTGTAGCGCGTTGGGGCCTACCGGCACAATGTGCGCAGCTGAGTGGGGAGCTTGGCGGGCCGAGTCGGCCAAGTTCAACTGTGCGGCCAAGCTCAACTGCAGGTGTGATGTTGTGCATAATTGTCTTACTGCTTTTGCCATGTTGTTGCCGCTAAAGTGTACGGCCAAACTGAAATGCAAGTGTAATGTTGTGCCTAATTTACTTAATGCCTGTGACAGGTTGATGCGGCTAAAGCATGAGGTTGTGAATAAGTTCATATATCCAAACAGGATGGTTCTCGTATTGGTCTGAAATGAATTAACTGGTTTGATGTGAATAAAAAAAGGCTACGCCCTGGACAATATACTCTGTTTCTGAGAGTTCTTGGGCATAGCGGGGTGGCAATTAAAGGAATTGGCGGGGAGTGAATGTCTCGTTGTGCGCACACTATACATTTGTCGGTCTAAGAATGGTTCCTGGATAAAACCTTTTTTCGGGACTTAACTATGCTGTTGTCTGTCATATCATCCTCCATGGCCATGCAAAGTTCTGTGTTGAATGTCAGTGATGGAATTACCCATACTGTGTTGGAGCCCTGTGTTTCTGAAACAGCACGGGATGAGGTTTGCACCGTGCAAATCCTTGTTGTAAATTCAAGTACAAGCTGCACCCGAGTGGATGGAGCTTTGTCTCAAACTGAGGCTTAACATCAGTTCATCAACAGTACATCAATAATAGTGAAGCACACTAGGCTCCACAATAATGACAGGGAGGAGTCGATTTGCAAACAATGAAAGTTTATTAGCAGATTGGCAAAGTTACAAACTCAAGTCATTTAGATAATGGATAGTCACAAGCAACTCGGACATGGTTCAGATCCCCTCAAGGGAAATTCCATAACACTAAGCTGTAGATTCGGATAGGGTTAGGGGAAGTCAAGCAGCAGGTGTCAGCAAGGAAAGCTTTAAAGGCAGAACCAAATGACAAAGAGAATAGATTTTCTCTAGAGTTTAGCTCTATCAGCGGAGTAAATTAATCATGGGGTCTCAAGACAGTGGAAAGTGGCACCTGCTCTTGAAAGAGTAGATAGGAGCATCTGAAACTAACTAACACAGCAGTGCACAATTTAACATTACATTTTTACATTGAGGAACAACTCAACATGGTTCCCAAGAGTTAGGGACCAATCAATATCCAGCCCTTCTTGATAAGGTGACTTTGACCTTTTTCCCTGGAATCGCACAAAAGAGACTCAAAGCCATCAGGATGAAACTTTGCTGTCAGACCATCCCAGGCACAGATGTAGAAAATGTATTATTTTACTTGCAGTGAATCCCACAAAGAAACTGTTCACACAGAAATAAAAAATAATAGCAACCATGTATTACATTTAATCTACTGCAGTTCAGCTCCTGATATGAGAGAAATGATGAGGGAGCACAGCATCAAGAAATACATTTTAAATGTTAGCATGAGTTGTTTAACTGAGGCCTACATCAACTATGGCCATCTTAACGTCAACAAACTTTAATCATGGTTTACTATAATGCTATAATGTGAGGATCACTAACTATGGTCAAATTTAACATAAAATCACACTTTAGATATGAGCATGTAATTGTGCATTAGTACATATATTAGGCAAAATGAGAAAAGTGACAGTGCGTCACCATTTCACAATCGAGAAGAGGTTTTCACACTGGTGGTGTGGGCAGTATTTACTGCTCAACTTTCGAAATGCCAGCCATTTGATTTGTTTTTGTTACTCATTTGTGAGAGCATCCTTCTGGTTTTTGTGAGTTTTGCACTTTCACTGAGCGTTCTGCGTGTGGTGAGTGATTTACATCCGTTCTGGTATAGTTGGATTTTTAGCAGTCTGGGTTTTGAGTAATACTACTATAGCAGGTTTATTTGTACGCGAGTGTGTGTGCGCATTTTTTGATTTAAAAAAAAAGTATTGAGCCTTGCAAACTTCAACACTTGTGGGTGTGTGGTAATTTGCTTTTCCAGCCTTGGGCCACTCCTTCATTTCTGCCAAGCTACTCTTTATTTTCGCATTCAGTTCCAATTTAGAGTTCCACATGGAATCTCCTACATTTCCTCTTGTACAGTAAGGTTTAACTCACATAATATTCTGCATGGAGAGTCTACAATACTGAGCAATGAAGGAAGGATTTACATAGGAAATACTTGTATCTATACTTCCTAATGCAAATGTGAATGGCATACAAAGCAGGGTTATGCAAAGAGTCAAAGGGGCATATTCTCAAGGACTTATCGCCGAGTTAGCTGCACTTTATCGCAGCCAAAGTGGCGATAGATTTATCGCCCTATTCACAAGCCGGTGCTAACAGCCGATATCGCCAGTTTTACTGCGATAGCAGCCGCAAAAAACATCGCCACGCCACCGCCACCACCCCCAGGCCCGCCAACCCCCCTGGACCCCCCCACCTTCCCCCCGGACTACCACAGAGGCAGCGCAGACAAAGACAGCGGACCTTCAGAAAACGCACCAGCCTCACAGACTTAACACCAGAGGATGTCATTGCCCACTACAGGCTCAAAAGGACAACCATCCTCCGCATCCTCACCCACATTGCCCACAGGCTGACGGTACCAACACAGCGGACAACCAACATCCCTCCGCAGACAAAGCTGCTGGCTGTGCTGCACCTGTTGGCCTCTGGGACCTTCCAACCAACAACTGCCAGAGTCGGAGGAGTCTCACAGCCAGCCCTATCCAAGTTCCTCACACCTGTCTTGGATGCCATCATCAGCTTGGTACACCAGCACCTTTACTTCCACACACTGCGCAGGAACAGCTGGGGACCAAGCAAGGGAACTACGCCATAGCTGGCTTCCCGCACGTGTTGGGGGCAATCAACTGCACACATGTACTCCTCGTGCCCCCTGCCGCCACTGCACACAATTACCTCAACAGGAAGCACACGCATTCCATCAATGTGCAGGCAATAGTGGACCACCGGGGACTCTTCACCAATGCCGTCGCCAATTACCCAGGCAGTGTGCATGATTCCTTCATCTTCCAACAGTCCATCATCAACCAGCGCTTTGAGGCTGGCATCTATGAAAATGCAATGCTCGTCGGTAAGTACCAACTGAACACACCACACACCTCAACTCCACCAACATACAACTCACAACTCTGGGAATGCACACGTTACAAAATCACATACAACATGACAAACAACATGCCCACATATCAGACACGACAACACAACTTACTGTGGTAACCTGGGCTAGCCATGTACACAAGCCAACAACGGCATGGCACCACAGCCACACAATAGCAGAATGTGAGGAGAGGTGGGAACCAGGCATGTGCGAAGGAGGCAAGTGACCCATGAATGAGAATGTACACAATGCCAAGTGTGGCATGGATGTGCTGGACAGACTTGAGTATGCAGACCACAGACATTTCCATGTCGACATACACTGCTGGTGTTTGGAGTGTCGAGGACAGTGGATGCAACCATGTTACCTCAGCCAGTGGGGAAGATCGCGGAAATGTAGCTTGTTACGTCCCCCCCTGTAAGCGTGAGCGGAGTGGCCTGGCCCGGCGTACGCCAAGCCAGCGCAGGGGTGTGAATAAAAAGCACGTTGCTCTTGGCGTGGTTCTCTTCCGGAATGGCCAACGTGTCTGCCAGGGTGGCGCCTCTCACCCCGCCACGAGGCCGACGCCGTGAGCTGTGGTGCCTGCGATCCTGTGCGCCTGCTGCACCCCAGGCCGCTGGTCCCCAGGCCCGTCTTGGCCGCCCCTGCACACCCAGGCCTCATTGCTTACCTGCCGACACCGTCATGTATCAAAGAGGGCCCACCACGTGCCGGTGCAAGCTCCAAGCCCGAGGCCCGCGACCTTGGCAGCCTCCTCAGACCATCGCTGGCCTCCGCGACACAGGCCCCCAGCACTCCTTTCTCGTTGACGTACTCCACCGCTGCCTCCGGCCTACACTGCGGTGAAGTAGGTCACACATTTGGAACTGAGTCTTGATTTTTTATGGCAGAGTTTATACCATTGTACAGGCCTCATCGCAGACTGCATCCCCTTTCAGCTCTGGTGCCACTAACTCTGTGCCCAGAAATTCATGGACACTCTCTGGTTGAACTTTGGTGGCGTCTGAGTCTATGGCCTGGGGGTTGTCTTCATCATCATGTAGCTGATACTGACTTGGTGTTAAAAATGAGTCTGTAGCATTCATTTCCTCCATATTGCCTGTTTCTGCTTGTTTTTGCCCTCTGCATCATGCCCTGGAAGAACACCTTCCACTGTCCCCGAAAACACTCCGCGACATTCACCTTCGACATCGACGAGGACCCGCTCAGATCTCGTGGCCCTAACTCAGTGCACCGCAAGTCACCGTCCCGTGGCGGTGTGCCTGTGCCGGCCGCAGTGCATCCGGGGCCACTAACTCTGTGCAGCTCAAGTCATGGACCCTGTCTGATTGAATATTGGATGGCCTCTGAGTCGATGGCCTGGGGGGTCATCAACGCCAAGTGTCTGTGACCCTGTGCTGACCGCTGCCTCCAGCCTCAACTGCGGTCCACCAGGGCTCACACATCAAATCAAGTCCTGACCTGCCCGGATGAAGCATCACCGCTGGCTGCACACGCCACCACCGCCAGGACCACCTCCAACCAACAACTGCCAGAGTCGAAAGAGTCTTACAGCCAGACTATCAGAGTTGCTCACACCTGTCTTGGATGCCATCATCAGCTTGATACCCTGCTCAGCTCTTCAGGTGCCATTAACTCAGTGCAGCACAACTCATGGACCCTTCCTGATTGAGTCTTGTGCTGTGGACAGCTCATGCAACAATGTCACCTCAGGCAGTGGGGAAGACCTGGGATGATGATGAGGAAGATGAGGCAGGTGTAACACACCCCACTGCAGCTGCAGCAGGAATATCCCGAAGGGACACAATCCTAGACAATTTCTTCACATGAGCACGCTCAGCTCTGGTGCCCCTACCTCAGTGCACTGCAACTCACGGACCCTTCTGATTGAATATTGGGTGACCTCTGTACTTGCTCCGGCTACCACCATGATGCTTCGCAGTTGTTTGTGTTATGTTGGTGTTTTCTGTTTCCGCTTTAATAGTGATCACTGTTCATGTTGTTGCCAGCACCAACCACTCCCTGAGAGCTGGCTCACACTCACCCCACACCCATCCAGCAAAGGCGTCACTGGTCAGGGGACCCTGGTACTGAAAAGTGGCCGGGCGCACGTGCCTGTAGCCAGTACAACTAACTATCAATGTGTGTCCGTGTGCTCATTACGTATGCATGATGGCCCCGGGCCCTACCACATTACATTGTGCTCTGTACAGCGGACGCAACCATGTCACCTCTGGCAGTGGGTAAGACCTTGGACATGTAGCTTTGTCGTCCCACCCTTTATACGTAAGAGGAGTGGACTGGGCCGGCGTACGCAAGTACAGCGTAGAGGTGTGAATGATTATCCCGGGGCTCTGGGCGTGGTTCAGTACTGGAAATGTGCAAATGCGTGTGACTCTGTCGCAGTGTGGGTGTCCGTTGGGGAGTGTAAGTGGTCCCTGATGGGAATTAGACACCCACGAATGTAATCTAGTTCGGCTGACATGAGGTCGAAACCCACCCGCACCTGTTCAGCCACCTCCTTCTGGCAGTCTAACTCCTGGCCTTGGAATGCGATGTGTGCTTCGGTGAGGTTCTGGGAGCCAGCCATGGTGGTGGGTGCTTCCTGCTGTGTGGTCTGTGCAGGGGGTGGGGTCTCCTCGATGCAGCTGGGCTGCCCTGCTCCTGGAGGTGGGTTGCCTAAGATGTCCATGAGCTGTTGTAGGGCGTCGGTGTTGAAGGTGTGGAGGTCCTCTTCATCATCACTGATGAGTAGTCTGGTCTGCTCTGCAGGAGGTGTTGATTGTCCCTCTACAATGTGAATGGGAGATGCATTTTAACATGGTGTTGACATGTATGTTGACGCATTGTTCTAGTTTACATACAGACTGCATGACAATGTACATTGGGACTGTTTCGGAGGAGCTGACTATTTGATGCGGGACAGTGGACATTTGAACTACATCACGGATGTGAGGTTGTACACGTACATTTTCATCTCACAGTTTCCTGCTATGCCAGATGTGATTGGCCAGTTTCTACGCACAAGCAGAACCAGTTGTGTTCTCTGTTCTGTAGTGAAAGTGTTGCACTTTGTACCACATTGTCGTCAATGTTGATGTGCTGTTATTGCTATGTGTGTGTGCTGCATTGTGGGAGAGTCACCCCTGCAGCTGTGATTTTGCTGCCTCTTATCCCTTTGAGGCGGTGTGCCTTTGACTTCTGTGCTTCTACAGTGCTGAGATGTTGCAGACTTGGCTAATTTTGGTTCTTGTTCGTATTTTGGACTCTTGGGCATGGTTTATCCGCAGATGTGTTGTTGACGTCAGGGGTAGTTTGTGCACGTGGATGTGTCAGAGTGTGACCTGCTCCTTTCTGGATGTGTTCCACACTCAGCCACCCCAGTGTCGTGGTGTGCACCATGTCATGATAATTGGACTGCAGCCATGCTATTCGTCATGCAGTGTCACTTGCATTGTCATGGTGGCTCACAGACACGCAGCTTTGCTGGTTTTGACACGTGTGCATGGGTTGGTTGTGAGATTGGTGCTGTGTGGGGAGGGACCCCTTTGTGCCCATAGTGGACGGGGGCCAACTTTCTGTTTGTATGTGTGCTGCAGTGTGCCAAGGGGATCAGGGACATGATCCAGAGTCATTGTGGGTGTGCAGTGCGCTCTACTTAATTGTGCATGTGTGCCATTGTGCCCATCTCCCCCGTCCCCCCAGTCCCTGTTTGGTACTCACCCTGGTGCTGTTGTGTCAGGTCATGTCGAGCAGTGTCCGGACCTCCAACTCCTGCCACCGTCTCCCCACTGATGACTGTGGCCACCATTTCCTCCATCTCATCCAGCTCCTGGTGTTCCGCTGGACTGCCACCTGCAGTCTGCTTTGCTGCCTGATGGTTGTCAGCGAGTTTCTTCTTGGTTTTGCGCTTCGCATCATTCCAGCACCTCTTGACCTCTACAATTGTCCTTCTCCTCACTCCGGCTGCATTCACCTTGTCCGGGATGGACTGCCATATTGCATTTTTATTTGCCAATGACACGTTGGAGGTGATGAACAGTTGTTGGTGGTGTTCTATCACCTCCGTGATGATGATCCTGTTTTCCTGCGGACTGAACCTCGTCTTCCTCGTCTTCTTCTCCTTGCCCTTCCATGACCCCAAGGTCCCAGGCTGGTCCTCCTGGGGGCTTGTCGGGTTCTGGTCGTCCTCTGTACTTGCTCCGGCTTCCTCCATGGTGCTACGCAGTTTGAAATATTTTGTTTGTGTTTTTCGGTGCTTTTATAGTGCATTTTCACGCATGACGCGTGGGAATTGCAGGCCTGTCGCTGGTTATCGCTGATTTTTTTATTGCGGTTGGCCACATCGCAACATTTTCGCGTTTGTGTTTTGCGTTTTTTTGCCGTCACTGTAATTTTATCGCGGTCATTTGACGCGTTAGCGTGAGACTATCGCATGGTACTGCCGTGTTGAGAATGCAACGTTAGCACGGCGTTATTTTTCCACGATAGACTGCGATGTGCAAAGTTGCGTTAAGCTAATTTTGCGATAATTATCACACGTTCTTGAGAATATCCCCCAAAGAGTGATAGTACAAACTGTTTTTACTTGTCTCTGTGAATTGAACTCTGTATGTGGAGTAACATTTTGGATTAGTTTATTGTTTAGGTATTAAGTGGTAAAATATGCTAAAATAGATTCAATTTTAAATTTGACAACTGGGTATGATCAATATTAAGAAGCCTAGTGCACATGCCCAGCCTGCCCAATATTAAACCCATGCTCGCAGTCAGTTAGTGGCAAATACATTAAAAAAAAGTATCTTTCTGTCTCATGTGTCTCTCCTTACTTCACCTCACCTCTTCTATTTCACTCCCTCTCTCTATTTCTACTTCTCTATGCACCTACCTTCTCTCTATCTCAACTGTCTTTTCACACCGATTTCAACCACACCTTCTTTTCATACAACTCTATGGGGTATATTCACAAGAACGTGTGCTAAACATCTCCAAAAAATGTTAACGCAACTTTACACATCGCAGCCTATTGCGGGAAAATAACCCTGTGTCAACGTGGAATTCACAACACGGCGGTACCATGCAACAGTCTGCCGAAAACGCGGACAATGTCCGCGATACAACAACCGCGACGGTGATAAAAACACAAACCTCAACGCGAAAATCATGCGATGGGCCAAAGCGCAATGAGGAAATCAGCGATAAGCAGTGCCAGGCCTGCAATACACACATGGCAGGCGAGAAAAATCACTATAAAAGTAGAAAAAACACACAAACACAAAATGACCAACACCCAAGCACAATGGAGGCAGCCGGAGCAGGTGCAGAGGATGAGCGCAACCCCACAAGCACCCCGGACGACCAGCCTGGGACCTCGGGGATAGGGAAGGGCAAGGACATGAAGAAGAGGAAGACGAAGTTCAGTCCGCAGGAAAACAGGATTCTGGTCACGGAGGTGATGGAACACCATCAACAACTGTTCGTCACCTCCAACGTGTCATTGGGCACCAAAAATGGAATATGGCGGGACATCGTGGACAAGGTGAATGCCGTCAGAAAGCACAAGAGGTCAATGGACGAGGCCAAGAGGCGATGGATTGACATCAAGCGCAAGACCAAGGAGAAACTCGCAGCCAACCAGAAGGCAGCAATGCAGACTGGAGGTGGGAGCCCAGCGCCACAGCTGGAGCTGGATGACATGGAGGAGCTGGTGTCGACAGTCATCAGTGTGGAGACTGTGGCCGGAGTCGGGGGACCGGACACTGCTCGACAGGACACAACACAACTGCAACAGGGTGAGTTACCACCAGGTACTGGGGGGACGGGTGGAGATGGCCACAATGGCACACATGCACTATCAAGCAGAGCACAGTGCACACCCACAATGACTCTGGATCATGGCCCTGATCCACAGACTGTCACAATGTACAATGCCATGCTGTCTGAATGTGAACCTGTACCATGCGGCTACTTACATGCAGACACATTGTAATACACCATCTCCCCTTCACATTGCAAGGCCACCATCAACACCTCCTGCAGAGCAGTCCCAACCACTCTTCACTGATGATGAGGAGGACACCCCCAGCATCGACACCCAAGCCCCCCAGGACATCATTGACATCATCCGCAACTCACCTCCAGGATCAGGGCAGCCCAGCTGCATCGAGGAGACCCCACCCACTACCCAAACCACCCAGCAGGAGGCACCCACAGCCCCGGCAGTCTCTCAAGACCCCCATGAACAACACATGGCCTTCCAACGCCGTGTGCTGGAGGGCCAGAGGGAGACGGCTGAGCAGGTGCGGGTGGGGTTCGACCTCATGGCTACCAAACTGGACGCCATCCATGGGTGTCTAGGTCCCATCAGGGACCAGCTCCAGTCCCTAGCGGACACCCACGGCCCGCTCCATGGTCTCCAACGAGCCCTGACTGACATCGCTGGAATCATGACGCAGAGAGAAGAACACCTGTCCGCACAGAGTGGCTCCAGCGATCCCAGCCGTGTGCTGGCACACATGCGGAGGCTCATGGAGGACATGGTGCGGTTGGAGGCGGAAAGGATGGCAGCCACCGCTGCACATCAGCAAAATGTAGCTGGGATCTACCATGCCCTGCAGATCCTCATCATGGCATTGCTGCCACAAGGCGTGGCGATGATGAATGCTGCTGCCCCCACACCATCCACATCTCCGCCCCCTGTGGTGTGTCAGTGCCTCACAGTGCGGCAGGCGTATCCACTCCGGCACCTGATGTGTCACTGCCACACAGTGCGGCCGACAATCCTCCTCCGGCCCCTGATGTGTCAGTGGCACACAGTGCCGCAGCCGGTACTGCAACACCCACAGGTGGGGCAGAGCACACATCCGAGGACGTGGATGGAATCGAGTTCAGAAGGAGGCACTAGCATTCATTTCCGCCACCTGGCCTGTTTCTGCTTGGTGCCGCACATGGCCCCATGACCTTCCACTGACCCCAGATACACTCCGCTGCACTCACCTTGGACCGCGACATGGACTGGCATATCCTGTTTGATGACCAATGACACGGCGACCAGACTGTGGACTGTACCCTTCCTCTTCCGCAGTACTTGTCATCTCCGGATGGACTCTGGCTGGCCCTCCACGTGCCCATATTGTGTAGTGTGCTTGGCATGTCCCTGTACCGCTCCAGCTGCAAAACTCCACTGGATGTGCAATAAACATCCAGTAACGCACTGCTGTGTCATGTCTTTCATCATTCATGTATGAATGTGTGGATGAATGTAGGGACAGTGATTTCCCTTACATCAATGATGCTCATCTAGTGGGATGCCAGTCAGTGTGATACATTGCCTTTTGTGTTCCGGGTGCCGTGGACACTACAACAGGGACACACGCATTAGTCACTTCCTTGTCCGGACATGGACTGAACCACGCCCAGAGCCCCCGAGTCATTGTTGCAAGCCCTGCGCTGGTCCTGCGTACGCCAGGCCAGACCACTCCGCTTACGCTCCGAGGGGGGGCCCACATAGCTACCTGTCGCAGGCGTACTCGCTGGTGGTGTGCAGGTCACTGGTCTAGTTGTCAGCATGTCACGGCCACTCCCTGAGGGCAGGTTTGCACACACACCACACCCATCCGGCACAGGCGTCACAGGTCATGTGACCCCGCCAATATAAGGGGCCGACAACGTCACATTCCCGTCTGCCGGTGGTGACTGGATGACGGACGCTCCACGGTTCTCAATCATAAAGGGCCCATGAGTTGTTGTGCACAGGGTTAGTGGCACCCGAAGCCTTGCGCCCGTCACGGGCCTACCACCACGTGGCGCTGACTGGGGTTGCACAGGGTTAGTGGCACCCAAAGCCTTGCGCCCATCACGGGCCTACCACTATGTGGCGCTGGCTGGGGTTGCACAGGGTTAGTGGCACCGAAATAGCTGAGCGGGTGTGCAGCCTGCGATGATGACATGTGCACTGATGTGGTCTCCGCCATTGATGACTCAGGACTCAGCGTCATGTGTGGGACCTGCTGGGCTGCGGGGCGGGTCCGCATGATGTGGACCAAGCCACGGTGGTGGGACAGGGGCCTGGAGCTTGCACGGGCACGTGGTGTGCCCACTGGTGGACACACCATTGGCAGCAGGTGAGCAGTGGGCCAGGGGTGCGCAAGTGCGGACAGCCAGCGCTGGCCGGCGGGAGGGGGTGGGGTGCGGCTGCATGCGTGCGCAGGGACGGACAGGCATTGTTGCAATGTGCTGTGTGATGGACTCTGCCATGATTGACTCTGGCCTTGATTATAGATTGCAGACCTGGTGGCTTGCAGTGTATCCCGGCACGTGGTTGGAGACACACCGGTGGCAGCAGGTGAACAGTGGGGCCTGGGTGCGCAGGGGTGGCGGTGTCTCTCTCTCTCTCTCCCTTCCTTTCCTTCTCTCTCTCACTCTCTCCCCTTTCCTTCCCTCTCTCTCTCTCCCTTCCTTCCCTCTCTCTCTCTCACTCTCTCCCCTTTCCTTCCCTCTCTCCCTCTCTCTCTCTCTCCCTTCCTTTCCTTTCCTTCCCTCTCTTTCTCTCTCTGCCTTTCTTTCCTTCTCTGTTTCTCTGTGTCTCGCTCCTTTGATGTGTGCATGACACACGTTCTGATTTTGTGCTTTATTTTCCAGGCTGTGATGTCGAGATTGTCCCTGACGGACCCCGACAGGAGTCTTCCGCATTGGTGTTTTGTGTTGTATTTCAATAAAGTTTTTGGTTGTTACTTCAGTGCTGTGTGACTGTTTCTCGTTCTTCTGGCCACACATGTGTGTTTTTTTTGGGCAATGTGCGTCATCATGCGCTTTTTGTGGCTCTTGTGTCGTGCACGGTATGTGTATGTCCGGGGGGGGCTCGGGGGGGGCTGGGGGTGGTGTCGGTGGGTGTTGTGGCCCTCATGGGTATCGGAGCTGCATGATCATTGTCTCCATGGCATCTGTGGGTCTTCAGGTGTGGCTCTTGGCTGGGCTCCCTTTCATGCTGTGGGTAGTCGTCCTGCTTAGCACTAGCAAAAGGCAGGTGTTAAATCCCTGGTGCTACCGCGGCTTATCGCCTGTTTTTGGTTCGCATCGCGGATCTGGCAGTTCGTTGTGAAAGTGGTGTTGTGGTTTTTTCGTGTGTTTTTGCACAGGAACGCCTACTCTGCATCTCATTAGGGTTAGTTGGTGGTGTCCACCGTGGAGATACATTTTGGGGCAGTTATCTCGGGAATACTGTCGATGTCTGCAGTTTGCACCCGCTTGTGAATGGGGTGTTAAATCTATCTCCACTTTTGATGAGTTAAGGTGGAGATAAATCAGAGATAAGCCCTTGTGAATATCCCCCTATGTACGCTACCTCTCTTAATACTTTACTTCTATTGCTACACGAAAGTTCGACAAGAGAAAGCCATTTCCCACTCTCATGAAGGCAGTTCATCAACAAACTATGAAGATATTGTTCCAAAATCTGATTTACTCTTTCTTTCTGACAATCCGTCTGGGGATGGATAATGTTTGATTTGTATTTTATTGCACTACGTTTATTCAAAGGGTCTTTCCAATTTCTAAAACTGAATTGTGCTCACCTAGCTGTAGAGATGACCTTCAGCTACCCGGGTAACCTGGCTATCTCACTTAAAAAAAAAAAAACCTTAGCTAGTCTGGAAGCTGATTGCAGTTTTTCTAAAGGAATTAAATGAGCCATATTTTTAAAATAATTAACACCACTAGTATCATAGTTAGGCTTTCTGAAGGATGCAAATTGACTATGAGAATGAATGGCGGTATATGACCAACACTGATTGTGTATAGGGACGGACTGTAATATATCAAGTGGATTTCCATGTAGGGTTTTAGCTGGTGTACACACAGTATCGTTCTTGATGTATTGTTCAATAATGTTTTGCATTTGTGGCCACAAAACGTGTGTTCTACTAATTCCCTTGATTTCCAAAGACAAGATTGACCAGCTGCAGGAGTGTCATTTCACAGTGAAATGAAATACTGCCATAGGTGATCTTCTGGAATGTAGATTTGTGTGGTGAAAATCCTTCTTGAGAATTGTTTAGTTTTCTGCTTCTTGTTACCTATCCCCTTTTTTCACCCTATCTTGTTTGTCTTGTATATTTTTGAGCAATTCCACAGTTTCATTTTACGACTCAAGTTGAAACATCAATATGGATGGACTGGGCATGTGATATTATTTCAACCCCCCTACGTGCTGTGATAATGCATCACATTTCCATGACTCATCACAGGTCGATATGCAAGTTCAACAATGTCCGTCTTGCATGCCTAGTATTAGAGCATTTCATAGACTTGAGAACATCTAAATTCATATGATCTGTCCACACAATTACCTTCTGTACAGCCTCCTCCACATAGCGCCTCTATTGGATGAAGTCTTCCTTAATAGCTAAGCGCTCTTTCGCATAGATAATTGCTCTCCATAGTATTTAATGTTCTTGTTAGTATGCTAATGCATGTAACTCTTCTGTGTCTGGGTGTCTCTGGGTAAGGATGGTTCCAACTTCTAAATCTGAAGCATCTGTTTCAACTATGAACTGTCTGGTGCAATCAGGATATCTGGAGATGACCAAATCAATCCAGAAAGTTTCAAGACTTTTGAAAATGGCATTGCTTTCATTACTTAGACTCATCCTTCGTCAAGTATGACTACACAAAGGTGGCTTTCACCTGTTCAGTTATGAGATGGTCAGGCCATGACAAAAATGTAATTTAAACTGAACAATGTAGGAGTAGAATCCATGAGCATCCCTTGTGCTTCTATGGAGGGGCTAAAGCTGTAACCTGGCTTCCAGCCACAGGTGCTGTTGTCTATCTTTGATCATGATATATTCCTCCAGCACGTGCTCCAGCTGACCCACATCTCAATTGCTAGGAGTGCCACCAGAATTCGTTCATGGGGGTCTAACTCAGTAACCTTCATAACAGAAACACCGTTACTGTCAAGCAATTTCCATGTTGTCTTGGATCTTAGTAACAGCTTGCGCTACAGCTTGTAATAGATTGACATTGAAATCTATGCTGTGCTGATAGGCCTACCAAACTCTCAGGATTGCATTGGGATGTTATCCAGCAGGTCTCAGATGCCAGTCTCAAATTTCCTCCCTAGTGTTCCTTGGAAATAGAAATGGAAACCTACTTCTGAGTATATACACGGAGAGAAAAAGAGGAGGTAGGTTGGAAAATAGTTGATCCAGACTGAACTCGACTGGAACAGATTTCTTGTTTTCACAGCTGCAGATGTATGTCAGAGTGTTGGATCAAAGGGCTGAATTAGTTAACCTCTGCAGACAAGGGAGTAGCCAGAAAATTAAAATACTCCACACTTTGAACTAATGCTCTGATGGCACCAAGCAGGCAAAGCAAGTGAACCTGACCCTCCCAAAAAATGCTCCCTTATCTCTTCCATTCAAGCACATATCCATTTATCCTTTCACCGTTCCATCCACCCGCTGATATCCATCATTTCACCTTTACAATCAGTCATCCTTTCATTCTTTCATCCGTCATCAGACTTTCACCATTTCCATCCATCCATCCATCCATCCTTTCACCCATCCTTTCACCCATCCTTTCACCTATCTTTTCACCCAACCATCCTTCCACGCATTCACCCTCTTGCACATCTTTTCACCCATTCACCCACCTAAACAGCCTTTCATCCACCCATGCATCCTTTCACCATCCACCCTTTCAACTATCCTTTCACCCACCCAGGGATCCATTCACCTCTCCATTCTTTCACCCATCCTTTAACTCTCCCATTCATCTTTCACCAATCCACCATTTCACCCATCCTTTCACCCTCCCATGCATCCTTTCTCCCATCCATTGTTTTTTTCTATCATTTCACACACCCTTGCATCCGTTCACCAACCCAAGCATCCTTTCATTCATCCACACATCTTTTCATCCTTTCACACTTCCATCCATTCTTTCACCCACCCATGCATCCTTTCCCCCATCAACTCTTTCATCCATTTTCTATCCACCCCACATACTTTCACCCTCCATTTAACCCATTCTTCCTTTTAACCTTCCATCCTTTTTCTCTTCTTTCCCTTTCTATCATTCCATTTTTCTTTATAGTTAATTATGAACTTTTGTCTGCTGACCTGCAGAAAGAAGAGTCCCATAAAGACCCCCTTCCTCCCCCTGCTGTGCCTGCTAAAGCTGGGACGAGGGGGTTCCTTGTCTGCAGACCATACACTGCAAATCGTATCAGGCCAAAAGATTACTTATGGCCTGAACCACTTCCCCACATTAATGTGCATGTGGCCAGTTGTTTCAGGTTATACTTGCTTCTCCAATGGCAAAGGTGCTGATAAGTCCAGGGATAACTGGGATATAACCTTCAAATACAGGACAAGCAGACCAGAACACAGCAGTACACAAGGGTACAGCTAGGAAAACTAAGCAAGCCTGAGAAAGACAGAGGACAACAAACCTGAAGGAAACAAAGTTGAGTGTGAACTGGTGCAGCAATGAGAACTTTACAACACACAAAGGTTGCCACAAAAAATGTTCATTGCTGCCTTTGCCTATATAGCCCCGGAATTTTTCCTGCGCTTCCTCCCCCTTGAGCTGTTTCTCCTTTGTCCTGCCACTAATCTGAGCTCCATCTTCCATAAACCTGCTCTCCTCCTTTTTAGGTCGAGCCAAGCGGCAGTGCGCATGTGCTGCTCACTCTGCAAGACTACTGTAGTAGAGTATGGGAGAGAAGCCAGCACCCACTCTCCGCCCATATTTTTCATTGGCTTGTGTCATTGTCTTTCGTAAATGCTGCCTTCAGATTCGTTAATAGGCTTGTTAGTCCCTCCTTAGTACGGCTTTGTCTTCATTTGTAACCTCCCATGGTTACTGGCCCCTTTACTTAGGTTGTTACACAGGACCTGTTATTTAGGGGGATATTCTCAACAAATTGCGAAAACTATCGCTAACCTCAGTTAGCGTGAGTTTTCGTATCACCGTGTACCGCAGGAAATTATCGCCGTGATTGCGGAGGTGACCGAACACCAACAACAACTTTTTGCCACCTCCACTGTGTCATTGGCAACCAAAAATGCAATATGGCAGTCCATTGTGGCCAAGGTGAATGCTGTCGGAGAGGTGAGGAGGACAGTGGACGACTGCAAGAAGCGCTGGCATGATGTTAAGCGCAAGACCAAGCTGAAACTTGCAGCCAACCTGAAAGCAGCAATGCAGACAGGAGGTGGGAGTCCAGCGCCACAGGAGGAGCTGGATGCGTTGGAGGAACAGGTGTCCCAAGTCATCAGCGAGGAGACGGTGGTTGGAGTTCCGGGACAGGATACTGCTCAACACGACCAGGCACAACAGCAACAGGGTGAATACCAACCAGGGACTGGGGGGACGGGGGAGATGGGCCCAATGGCACTCATGTACAATTAAATATATCGCAGTGCACACCCACAGTGACCTGCGGATCATGTCCCGGAGCCCCTTGGCCCTGGTGGCATAGACACATATCACCCTACCCAACCAATACATTGCAAGACACATATTGGTGGGCTCACAGACCTGGAAATGTGCACAGAAAAGTCAAACAAATATAGTCCAAGTATCATATCAGACCACAAAATAAGGGCTACGTGAAACAGCAAAGGCCCACATTGATTGGAAATGTGGCAGGCTGTCAAAAAGGCCCCATTGCCTCAACAACACGCATATGCATGTGCCCGTATGTCGGAGTTGTGTGCAAGAATGTGCATATGCATCAAGGGGGACACAACTGCACATACACAATCTTGCACACAACGCAGACACACGTGCACAATGCCGCATGGCTGCGGACATTGGTGTTGGCATGCCCACTCATACACATGATCAGTCATACACACAGTGCATCCTCATTTATAGTATCAGAGAGACGCAGCCCTGTGCAGACGATTTGTATATGCATGCTGTTGAGGAAAGGGGGCCATGTAGAGATCCTGCCACATCTCCAGTAAATGTGTCCGCCTGCTTGTCCATGAGATGCAGTCCTGTGTACACAGTGATGGCTTGCAGTGAGAGTGCTGCAGGGCGGTGGTGCGGGGCAGTGGTGCGGGGCGGGGGAGGAGCAGGATGGGGGTAGTGGAGTTGGACACACGACGGGCTGGAGTTAGGAGAGTAAATAAATAATCCTAACTATTTACCTTGCGCTTGCTGCATCGCAAACTCGGCGATGCATCAAGTGCAAGGTAAATAGTTCAAATCATTCATTTACTCACCTAACTCCAGCCCGTCGTGGGTCCAACTCCACTAACCCCCATCCTGCCCCTCCCCTACCCCGCACCACCACCCCGCACCACCGCCCTGCAGCACTCTCACTGTGAGCTGTCACTGTGTGTACACCAAGTGAGAAACCATCTAGTGAGTTTGCATACCAGAAACACATGCAATGCCACAACAAACTGATCATGCAGCCAAATGGCCCCAAGGTGCATATCCCACAATGCACACAAATAGCAGACTGCACTCAAAAGGCGATGTAATACAATGAGCAGGGGGGCTATGCCTACAACACCACAGTGCGGGGACAGTGCATATCAGGAATGTGTCAACCAAATCTGTACTGCATGACTTGTCTGTGTGCCAGACTCACAGAACTACAATGTCCCTGTAAAGAAGTAAGACAACCAAAGTATGACAACAAGCAAGGATAGCAAAGTTGCAACAAATAATGACAACTAGCAAAATGGCACACTCACCCCTTAGGTCGATTTGTTCACCTCCACTCTCAAGTGTACACATCTGCCATACAGAAAACACCATTCCACACCAGTCCCGGTTTGAGTTGCCCATTACACCATTATGTGCATGTAAACCTATCTGTTTGGTAAGTCAACTGTGTCAGTGAACAAAGATGCAGTCATGGTTGTCATCACCCACACGCAAAGCCATGCATTGAATATTCGTAACCAGGACAGCATGTATCATCCATGTGACCAGCTGCATGGCACATACACAAACACACATCACCCTGCCATTTGCATCTGTTGGGAGGGTGGCAGGGACAAGGCCTGAGCACCACAAATACGCATTAGGGAATCCACATCCATCAAATCCAGACCCACTTACACACCACACGTGGGGTCACCGTTGAGGGTAATGGGTGTTGACACTGTCTGTCCAGCCAGCAACAACAATAGAAACTCTTGTAGCACCATACTCACAACGGGTAAGCCAACAGGAGGGCAGTAAGCAATGCATGCAAGACAAATTATGACTGACGACATGCACACAAGACAAATCACAATAGACAAATCTACCTGGATGCACATGTGTACAGCATAGTACAGCACACATTGAAACAGCAAGTAGGCCTTAGTAGCCAATGCGCCTAAAGGGGTCCCTACATAACTAATCTTGAAACAAACACATGCATATGTGCAGAACACAGCAAAGGTGCGGGTCTGTGAGCCACACTGACAAGGCAAGTGACAGTGCATGATGAATAGCATGCCTGCACCCCAAACATCACAACATGGTGCAGGCCATGTCACTGAGGTGGCTGAGTGTGGACCACATCCCTAAAGGAGCAGGTCACACCCTGACACATCCTCGTGTACATACAACCCTGAGGTAAACAAGACATCTGCTGTAAAACAGTGCACAAGTGTCCCAATTCTGACCAAGACACATATTTACCCCAGCCTGCAACATCTCAGCATTGTAAATGCACAGAAGTGAAGGCTCACTGCCTGAAAGGGATAAGGGGTAGTAAAACCAAAGCTGCATGAGCGAGTATCCCACAATGCAGCACACACACATAAAAACAGGAACTCATCAACATTGACTACAATGTGGGACAAACTGCATCACTGGTGCCGCTTGTGTGTATAAACTGTACAATCACATTTATCATAGCTGTAAACTGTCAGATGACAATATACAAGTACAACCTCATATCCATGATGTAGCAGAAAACGTCAACATCCTGCAACAAATAGGCAGCACCTCCCAAACAGTCACAATGTACATTGTCATGCAGTCTGCTTGTAAACTCATCCAATGCATGATCACATATGAAACACACAGTTAAACTGCATCTCCCCTTTACATTGCAGAGGGAGAAACATCACCTCCTGAACAGCAGCCTGTCCCACTCTTCACTGATGAAGAGGAGGAATTTGCCACCATCAACACAGACACCCTCCAACAGCTGTTAGACTCCATCAGCACCCCATCTCCAGGAGCAGGGCAACCCAGCTGCATCGTGCAATCCCCACCCCCTGCACAAATCACACAGCAGCAAGCACCTACCACCACGGCTGTCTCCCAGGACCTCCCGGGCCCACACCTGGCATTCCAACGCCATGTGTTAGAGGTCCAGCAGGAGATGGCTCATCAGGTGCGGGTGGGGTTTGACAGCCTGGCGGCCAAAGTTGATTCCATTTGTGGGTTTCTGAGTTCCATCCGGGACCACCTACAAAACATCACGGACACCCACAGTCCGCTCAATGTTCTCCAACACTCCATGGCTGCCATCGCTGGAGTCATGACTCAGAGACAGGAACAACTGTCCAGCCACAGTGGCTCCAGCGATGGCAGCCAGGAGTTGGGCCACATGAGGAGGATAATGGAGAACATGGAGCGGATGCAGGCGGAACAAATGGCTGCCATGGCTGCACACCAGCGAGATGTAGCTGAAATCTTCCATGCCCTGCAGATCATCATCACTGCATTGCTGCAGCAAGGTCTGGCGCAGATGAATGCTGCTGCTTCTACATCCACATCTCTGCCCCCTGATGTGTCAGTGCCTCACGGTGCTGCAGCCAATCTACCACCACCCACATGTGAGGAACATGACACATCAGAGGACAAACATGTGGATGATTCGGCCTTATTGCAAAGAAGGAAGCGGTAGCATTCATCTATGCCAAATGGCCATTTTCTACTTGGTTCTGGGCTCAGCATCATGCCACGGAATATCACCTTCCACTGTCCCCCGATACACTCTGTGACACTCACCTTGGACCTCAACATGGACTGCCATATTTTGTCTGGTTACCAATGACACAGCAATCAGACTGCTGACTGAACTCTTCCTCCTCCTTTGGACTTGTCAACCCTAAAGGACTTTGTCTGGCCCTCCACTGGGCATCAATGTAATGTGGGGATTGCATGGCCAAGTACTGGTCCAGTCTCCAACCATGTCAATGGACATGTGAATAAATATTTTGAAGTCACACAGATGTCTGTTGTCCGTGACCAATCCAAAATTGCAGTCTGTTGAAATGTAGGAGCAGTGAATCCACCAAAAGGTACACCCCGGGAAATAATACAAATGTACATGTTTAACTGTGATCCAGATAGGCAGTGAGATGACCGGGTATGTGTGAACCAGCTATGGCCCCATTGCTCCAATACAACAATCTAGCAATATCCCAACTGAGCCCAACATCCATGAAGGAAATAGGAATGTGTGTAAAAATATCAAAGTCGGTTGCAGGCCACAAGTAGTGACCTCCTTTACAATTTCAAATAGAATATCTCCTGGCATATCTCCCCACACTCTACAGGGTGGATGAAGTCTGTTGTGATGGAGCACATTGCATTTCACATCCCAAGATGTGCCCACCATATACACATTGATGAAGATACGTAAGGGCACAGGCCTACCAGCCACAAATTGAACCACAAGGTCTGCCTCAGTGATGTAGAGTTGGCAATAGGGACTCACCCCAAACTGTAATGCGTCAGTCAGCCCCTTCCTGTGGACGAACAATGCTTCCTGACTTTGGAACCCTCACATGCTGTGACCACTGTGAGCGGCTAGGGCAATGTGACAAGGGATGTGTGGTGCAATGCACTGAGCATATAGTCTTGAGCAGTGCCACCATTTCAAGGGTGAAATCACTATGAGCCAATGCCAAAGTGTGACAGCTGGGAGTAGTGGCCATGACACTGGCACTACAGGGAGAAATGCAATATTCCACCTCTTGTGTGGAGCAGAACTGTGTGCATGCACAAAAACGTGACAGGTGACCAAATCATGACTTTCAAACCTTTGTGATTCACAGAAGGCATTTAGGAGTAGTGAAGTCAGTACATCTAACTAAACAACTCCGAAATGCCACTTGTGAATATCAGAAAATGAAAACTCATGACTTACTCTCAGATGACTTATGTGAATCAGGCCCACTGTTCTGCCATATGCAGTTCACAATGGACCCACATGAAGACTACTACTTGCATGGCCCGGAGGTTCAGCCTCCATGCACAGGAACATATAATTCAAATGAATCTGACACACATGCACTACGCAGCAAGTGATCCAAGGTCTGTGCAATGTAGATGAACCCAGCGCCAGGAGCATGTGAGATGCAGGGGTATGACGCAAACTGTGTTGCCCGCCGCATACATCCATCTCCATGATGGAAAACAGTAGCTACTACAATATCCTCTCATTGCCATGTCCCCATGTTGTGTTGCAAATGGGCAACATTGTGCTGTCCAACTCCGTGAGTCACACTTAAGATGTATGACTTCACAAACGACTGCCCCTAGACTAGGGCGTACATCCTACTTGCCACCCTGTTGCCCATGCAAGTCTACTGTGCTCACATCTAAGGTAAGCTGACACAATCCATCCTGCTAAGTAACATGTCATGGCCACACTTACATATTCAACGGAGTGTCCACTGATGATATGAGATGCATACAAGGTGAAAAGCCACACTCCACCCCATCACCCCTGACATAAGTGCAAGCATAATTCAAAAAAAGTAGCCATTTATTATAGAATTACAAAAATTATCTTACCTAAACTACCAATAATCATAACTAATACTAATCTAAACTAAACTAACTAGAATAAAGTGCAAAAGTCCCTGAACTAACTACTCTGACTAATCCTAAACACGCAACAACATATCTAATACATCAACCCCCCCTCCCACCCTTAAGGCACATCATGAGACAGGACAAAGACATCTAAGTTATACATAAACTAACTACACACTTAACCTACACAAAGATATATTTTTTGTATTGTTTTTAGATTTTTTTTAAACAACAAAGACATCAACCCCCACCCAAATGAAAAGGAAACTTATCCCCAAATACTATGTAACATTAATAATCTAAAACTACCCTACAATCTAACACTACCTATACCTACATTAAAACTACACTACCTAACACTTAAAATATTTACCTAACACTACCTAAAATACTAGATTAAACATTGGGGGAAGGGAGAAGAGGGGGATGGGGCTCTACATGGGCAGGCATCATGGTAGTCCCAGGGCTTTCCTCATTTCCTCCATGAGCCTGGTCTGCTCAGACATCTCCCTCCTTATCTCTGCCAGCATCACGTTGTTGTCCATGAGAGTCCTCCTGTCCCGCAAAGTGAAAGCCACAACCTGATCGGCAGGTGCAGGTGGCATTGTCCCCTGTGTGTGTGAGGTTGTGTGTGAGGTTGTAGGGGGATGGGACACTGCCTGTCCACGCTGGGACCCACCACTGACGCCAGAGGGTCCTGGGATGGCATGTGTGCCACTTCTTCTCCCACGTGTTGCTACCTCGGGCACCGACTTCCAAGTGCCAGCCTCCTTGTCCTCCTGGTACCTCCGTTCCATGTTGCGTTACCCCTTTACAACCTTCCTAATGTGGAGGTACAGGTCCTTCCTCACCTGGAATGCATGGGACTCCTCTGGCGTCATGTTGTCTGTAAGATATGAACAACGGAAAATTGTGAGTCCTTTGGACTATGTCAATGTTCTCCATTTAAATCAGGCATACAAGATCACTTAAAAATAGGAGCCTACACTCTGGCGTAACCATGTGTATTCAGAGAGTGACCTGCACAACAAAATGTTGAATCCAGGATCAGTGACTACATGCTGGGGCGACTGACATGCCAGTGCATGGCATGGTACATATACAGTCACAATCAAATGAGACTGTCATTGTAAAATGATGTTGCTGTGACATACCCTGACTGAGGGTGACATGTACAAGGAATCGGAGGAGGGAGGCATTCTCCCTCCGTGTTTTGCGCCACACTCATCCTCTCCTGCAACACAGTGCAGCATCATATGTACGATGCTCATGTGCAGCCCTGCGTGTCCCCCAGCGACCATGTGCAGTGCATCAAGTCTGCCAAACACAGGCACTCTTGTACAAGAGTGCAAGGGTGTCTGTGTGCAGTGTGGCTTGTTAATGTGTAGGAAGGTTACCCTACCGGCACAGGAGCAATACTGGGACAGCCCCACTCACACTTCCATCTGTGCTGCATCATGCAGCACACATTGAAACATGTCAGGTGGCTGAACACTGACTTGTACATGAGGCGCTGGGCCTCTCTCCACCACTACTTCACAATAGGTGACGCGTTGCTGCCCAGAGGGGTGAACATCGTTTCATATGGATTGTCAATCATGCATGTCTTGGATCCACTAATGTCACTCTGTAGTAAAGTTCACTACGCAGTCCTTCACAACGCAAACTGTTACAAGGCAACCTGGAGTCATAATGGTAATTGTGTCATGATGGGCAATGCTTTCTCACAGATAGCGTGGTTGAGGCCTGCATTGTTAAATATATGGCACGGCAATGATTGCAGGACTAAAGCATGCGTGGTAAATGCATGCTGAGTTATGTCACCTAATTGTACAGAGGGGCTCATTCGCCTGAGCCAGCGTCAACCAGGGAATTACCCCAAGGAAAAAGCATGGCAACACCATTGCAGTGGCCAAACATGCCTATGTTATTCTTTGGGCCATCTTTGCTAGGTGTTTCTGGAATGTGCCATTGATATGCTTGCCTCAGAACTACGCACTGCTACTTCTGTGAAGCTGGTATGCAGCATACCTGCGAAACAACTGTGCCGACGTGTGTCTGAGCACGCACGGCCTGAAAACCACAGCCTCCTTGTGCATGATCGGTCACACTTGCACAGTCATATCAGTCATGGGTGAACATGCATTCCATGTCTGCTGATACTCATCAGCTACACCACTTGCATGTCTCCTATCCTATCAGTGCGCTCTGTCATCCAAATGCATGTGCCGTAGTGACAGAACCCATAGACCTAATGTACATGTGTATCACTGACTGGGGATGTGCAAAGTTACAACTGGAAGACAAATGCAGAGCTCCACCTTAACCTACTGATTCATACACACTTATAACTTCATCAAAACATCATCACACTGTAGGCAAGGTACATGTGATACACACCCATTCTGCATACTACGTCAGCGCTTGTTTTAGCCAGCCAGTCATGACACCGCACTATGATAATATATGATGTCCAAACTCACCAGTGGCGTGTGGGTCCTTGAACTTGTCTATGTCTCCCTGCGTGATGAGAGGTCGTCCAGCTGTGAGACATAAAACCCAATATGTGTTGGTATCATACGTGAAATTACACGTGTCATATTCATCTTACATATCATCACCATTACAGACAATGCTCCGCAACTGTACTGTTGAGTGACATTTTTGCTAAATGATTAGCTCTCATTTGCCTGCCATTCACACAAGACCTGTGGATGCTGAGTCTGGCCAGACAAGACGGCAATGCTAGCAAATTTGCACATACTAGTTGTGTTGAACATTCACAAGGCCCCATTTCTACACACAACATGATGTTGTACATGCTCTGTGTAAGATTGCATTGCTGACAAACGCACATGGCTGTTTCACTGGTGTTGGTGGTGTATGACACTCTGGGGGTGTCCTATTACCTATGAGCTATTGTACATGTTTCAAAGTTTGTCACACGGACCATATGTACAACGGAAGTGTAGCAAACGTACAAATATTCATGTGCACAGCATTTGTACATTTCCTTTTGTGCAGCACACAGGTCCCCGAAAAAATGCCTTGGAGTGTTCAGGTACAGTCACCCTTCCTGTGCACAAACAATCTTTGTCCTGCACGCAGTATGGCACAATGGTGCCAGCCTTGGCACTACAGTGCTAAGTGTTGCGCCAGCGCAGTGGATCACACCAACCTGCACCCTATGCTTGTCAATATGATGCAGCGTTGTGTTTCTGATGTGCCAACGTTAGGCGTGAACGCATGATGCTTCCAGCCTCACTCTGCCACATTTTAGCACTTGGACACCAGTGTGTCACACATGTGAATTCTGGCTTTACATTACAGTGTTCATAATTCAATTTGGAGTATAAACTTACCACACTGTAGGCCAACGATGACTCCCAGGTGGTCCAGCAGGTCACCCTCATGGGCCAGGCAATCCTGCCAGCGGTGCTTCCATTGATGCACAGTGCGGTCCACCCCAAAGACACGCAGCATCTGCGCCCGCACACGCTCCCACCTGACCTTCCGCACCTTTACATCATAGCCAGAGAGGATACGGCCTCCCATCTCCACCATCCGGGGCAGGTAAAAATTGATCAGCCAGAAGAAGCCCCCCAATTCCCCCTCAGACATCGTGCCCTCCCTGCCCACACCCACCATCTCCCTGCACACACCTAAACCCACTGCCACAAATAAAAACCCAATATAACAGACACAAAAACTACTAAATAAGTTAACTACCCCAAGACAAACACCCGACAAGATTGAGGACAAGAGACAATTAAAAACGTAAAATCAGGTACGCCATACTTCACAGGGACACGATCGACAGGACACGGGACAGAGCAACACTCTCCAAAACACCACTCTGCAGCACACACCACCAAACACCTCCAGCACTCTCCACAATTACCAGCAATGTGCTCAAAAGAGAAAGTGAAAGTGCACAGCACTCCTCCAGTAAACAGGAAGCATGCAGACATCACTTCCTGTGTGTTTGCGGCCCGTTTTTGACGTAGCGATGAAAATCTGCACGCAAAAAGGCTTTGGGGTAACATTTCGTATAGTTCAATGTGTTTAGCGATGTATTTTCCATCGCTAGTATGAAAAATACATCAGCATTTTCGGAATTGCGGGCATTTTTGCACGCTAAGTGCAAGTTCTTACACAGATGAACAGTCTTAGATGAAATTTCATTGTTGGTCCCAAAGAATCCCAAGAAAAGTTTGATTTGACCCCAAATGACACTCTACATTTCATATTTGACCCCAAATGACATCCTAAATTTCATAATTGACCCCATATGACACCCTGAATTTCATAATTGACCCCATATGACACCCTAAATTTCATAATTGACCCCAAATGACACCCAATATTTCATAATTGACCCCAAATGACACCCAATATTTCATTATTGACCCCAAATGACACACTTGGTTTCATATTTGTACACAAATGACACCCTGCTATTCATAGTTTACCACTATTGACACCATATATGTGATTTTTTTCCACATATGACACACTGAACAGGAGGATTCCATACCACATTTGACAATCTAACATGTCTAGTTTAGAACACTTGTCACCCTAAATAGCATCTCTGTTCAGAGGTGACATATCCAACATCAGTTCATAAATGTGATCTTGTTACCACTTAATGTTACACTTACACTTGTCAGAGTGATGTACTCATGCAGAGAAGAAACATGCACACAGGGTGTTTGTAGCGTTTTTTTATTACATATACTGTGCTTGGGGTCATTTTGGACTAATGTATAGTTGCTAGGGACAGTCACGATGTGGCGTGCTCAGGTGAAGAAATTGTTTATGATCTCCTGTGTCCTGCTGCAGAAGCTGTGGGGTGTGCTCCACCTGCCTCATCTTCCTCATCATCCTGAGCATCGTCCGATGCATCTGGCACTTGGATCCATGGGGCATTGGTGCGTAAACTTATATTGTGCAATACACAACATGCTAGGATAATCTTGCACACTATTTCTGGGCTGTACAGCAGTCTTCCAGCTGTGATGTCAAGGCACCGGAAATGTGACTTTAGCACCCCAAATGTGCGCTCCACAATGACCCTGGTGCGCCCAAGCGCCAAATTATACTGCCTCTGGGCCTGGGTGTTGGTGGCTCGGAGGGGTGTCATCATCCATGGGGTGAGTGCATATCCTTGATCACCTGTAACATGTAATGGAGAGATGTGTCCATTCGTAGTTATGCATGCTGTGTGGGCAGTGTTAATCGTTTTATGGTGTATGATTGGTGCAACTTTGGGATCAATGTTTGCCATGTGTAGCTTCTGACAAAGTGACCTGCGTCAATGCGAATTACATTGCCTCACAGCTGCTCGTCCCTCACCCCGGGCCTATGTACTTGTGTGCACTGCGCGGTTGCATCACTAGCACTCCAACAGTGCACCAATGTCAGGCCTGTCTGCACATGTCCGCATGCCTGACACCTACACCAGCAGGGTCCCTGGCTCTCCTAACGTCTAGCGCTACCACTCATCCGCACTCCTCGCAGTCAACGCCAGGAGAACGTTTAGATGCCAATGGGCCACACCAGACACGGCTCACGTTCTCTTCAGCTGCTTCTGCTGCCACTAGACCTTCCCCACCGCCCAACACCTGCAGTTTCCAACCCAGACCGGCCACAAAGCAACAGTCAGTGGCACCCTCACCTGCAGGGCCCACAGAGGGAGGGAACGCTTTGCAATCACCATCAACATCATCACACGCCACGTCATTTACTCCATGGACTATGTACTCATCCATGAGCGGAGCCTCAACCTCACATACCACAGGAACTCCAAGTCCATTACCCTCTGGCAGATGCTTGCTGACATCGAACTGAGCCAACTCTTCTCAACACTGAACCACAAGGCAGGGCACACCTTTGACCCCATCTTCACATGTGGAAACTGAGTCCACTTCATCGACACCACTCAATGCCCATGGTGTGACCAGCACAGCGTACACTTCCTCGTCGTGAAACCCCATGACACCCAAACCCACAGCCGGCGCCACACAGAGTAACTGGAGCTGAGTCACCGAGGTCCTGGTACACTCCACCATCAACAGCAACACCCACACCGCTGCAGGCACCGCCAACAGCACTGGTCGGAATTACCACACATGTATCTCCAAATGCGCATAGACACTTGGCCCAATATGCTACTCCTACATACAGCGTGCAATGAATGCCACCTTGGTCACCAACAACATCCAAGATGACAGATGCATCTGCAGAGCGCCTGGAGTAGAACTGGAGGTACATGGAGGGAACCATTGGTCATCACCACCTACGGACACCTAGCTCATACTCTCCCTCAACAAGGCGCAAACACACACCAGACTGGGGTTCCAGGGAGGATTGCAGCAAGTTGCAACATGGATGTTCAACAGCTGGGGGTGCTCTACAAAGGGGAGTCATAAGTCCTCATCCTCGTGACCACCCCATCAGCATGTGGCAACACCTGGTGGGTCACCGCCTTCGGCAGCCCCCACACAACAACTCGAGGTACCTAGGCATTGTACTCAACTCCTCCCTCTCCATGTACAAACAGGTCTACGCAGTGGCCTGCAGCTGCTTCGACAGTCTCTGCATCCTCCATGCAAAACTTCACATGGTTCCCACCCCCGTCAGGTAGGACAGTCACCAACGCTGTCATTGCCATCAGGCTGGACAACGGAAACGCACTATATGCCCACATGGACATGTCTGTGCTCTGCACACTCAAGACTGCCCAGCACACCACCGCCACACTCGGCCTTGTGTACCTTCTTGCTTCATAGGTCGAGTACCTCCATCGCACATACTTGGTTCCCACCTCTCCCCACATTTGCAAATGTGTGGCAGAGGGGCTATGCCTTTGGGGATGGGTTGTCTACATGGCTGGCCACAGTTACCACAGTTACTTGTGTTGTGGTATCTGGTAGGTGGGCATGTTGATTGGCATGTTGTATATGAGTTTGGAACATGTGCATTCTCACAGTTGTGTGTTCAATGATTGTGGAGTTGAGGTGTGTGGTGTGTTCAGTTGGTACTTACAAACAAGCAGTGCATTTCCATATGTGCCATCCTGAAAGCGCTGGTTAATGATGGACTGGCGGAAGATGTAGGAATCATGCACACTGCCTGGGAACTTGGCTACGACATTGGTGAACAGGCCCCGGTGGTCCACTATTGCCTGCACATTGATGGAATGTGTGTGCTTTCTGTTGCGGTATATGTGTGCAGTGTCGGCAGGAGGCGCAAGTAGGACATGTGTGCAGTCAATTGCCCCCAACACATGCAGGAAGCCAGCTATGGTTTGGAAGCCTTGCTTGGTCTCCAGCTGTTCCTGCGCAGTGTTGGGGAAGTGAAGGTGCTGGGGTATCAGGCTGATGATGGCATTCAAGACAGTAGTGAGGAACTTTGATAGGGCTGGCTGTGAGACTCCTCCGACTCGGGCAGTTGTTGATTGGAAGGTAAGAGAGGCCAACATGTGCAGCACAGCCAGCAGCTTTGTTTGCGGAGGGATGTTGGTTATCCACTGTGTTGGTGCCGTCAGTCTGTGGGCTACCTGGTTCAGGATGCGGAGGATGGATGTCCTTTTGAGCCTGTAGTGGGCAATGACATCCTCTGGCGTTAGGTCTGTGAGGCTGAGGCGTGGGCGATGGACCCGCTGTCTTATTCGGCGCAGCCTCGGTGGTGGTCCTGGGGGAGGTGACAGTGGCGGTGGTTGCTGTCGCCTTCTTGGTGCTCCGAGCTGCATGATTAGTACCTCCATGGCATCAGTGGGTCTTCAGATGTGGCTCTGGGCTAGTCTCCCTTATGTACTGCTATTTATCACCATTTTTTAGACCTCCTTTTTTCTGGTCTTAAGTTCCAGCAGCTAACGGGCCTTAGCGTGTGTTTTTTTATCGCATCGCCGGTCCGGGCGATCGTTGAGAATATCGCGAAGTGGGGTTAGCGTGCGTTTTAACACGGGAACGCCTACATTGCATATGATTAGCGTTAGTTGTCGCTGACATCATTGGCGATGTTTTTAGCGGCCGCTATCGCCAGTAAGCTGTCGCTAACGGCTGTTAGCGACAGCTTGTGAATACGGCGATAAAAATATCGCCGCTTTAGCAGCAGAAAAATGCCGCTAACGTGGCGATGTCACCTTGAGAATATGCCCCTTAGTCTGTAAGCACTATTTACTTTATTGAGTTTCTCTTACTGAAGGCCATACATGCGCTGCTTCAGCTGAAATGGCTTGTGTTTTTTTAAGCAGCACGGCTGCCCCCGTAACACAGGCACCCGCTTTCAATCACTTTAACCCGGCATTATCTCGTGTCTGTTTCAACCCTCCCACGTAAAATGGATTTAGAAATTTAGCAAATTAAGTCATGTGAATATCAGGTAGCACATAATCGTGTGCTAATGGGCTGCAGCTGACAACAGCACATCTGTGTTACATGTCATCTGCACTAAAGCCACCTGACATGGTTGTTTTCAAAAGCCTGTTTTATTAACAACAACACCACCGCCACCACCATTACTACCAATACCATCCCCACCACCAATACCACCACCACCAATACCACCCCCACCACCACCAATACCCTAACCAGTACCATCACCACCACCAATACCACCACCACCTCCACCACCACCAATACCACCAATCCCACCACCACCCCCAATACCACCACCACCAATACCAGCAATACAACCACCACCGATACCACCACCAATACCACCACCACCAATACCACCACCAATACCACCACCACCAATACCACCACCAATACCGCCACCAATACCACCACCACCAATACCACCACAGCCAATACCAATACCACCACCACCAATACCAATACCACCACCACCAATAACACCACCACCAATTCCAATACCACCACCACCAATACCACCACCACCAATGCCACCACCAATACCACCAGCAATACCACCACCACCACCAATACCAACACCACCACCACCAATATCACCATCACCAATACCACCACCATCAATACCACCACCACCACCAATACCACCACCACCAAAACCACCACCAATACCACCATCAATACCAATACCACCACCAATACCACCACCAATACCACCACCTCCAATACCACCATCACCACCAATACCACCACCACCACCATTACCACCAACAATACCCCCACCACCACCAATACCACCACCACCACCACCACCACCAATACCACTCCCAATACCACCACCAATACTACCACCACCACCAATACCACCACCAATACCACCAGCACGAATACCACTACCACTACCACCAGCACCAATACCACCACCACCATCAATACCACCACCACCACCATCACCATTAATACCAAAACCACCACCATCACCAATACCACCACCACCAATACCACCACCACCAATACCATCACTGATACCACCAATACCACCACCACTAATGCCACTACCACCACCAATACCACCACCATCACCAATACCACCACCAATACCACCACCACCACCAATACCACCACCACCAATACCACCACCACCAATACCACCACCACCACCATTACCACCACCACCAATACCACCATTACCAATACCACCAATACCACCACCACCAAAACCAATACCACCACCTGCAAAACCAATAACACCACCAATACCAATACCACCACCACCAATACCACCATTACCAATACCACCAATACCACCACCACCAATACCAATACCACCACCAGCAAAACCAATAACACCACCAATACCAATACCACCACCACCAATACCACCACCAATATCAATACCACCACCACCACCACCAATACGACCACGACCACCAATACCACCACCTCCAATACCACCACAATCAATACCACCAATCCCACCACCACCAATCCCACCTCCATTACCAATACCACCCCCACCATCAATACCCCCACCACCAATACCACCAATACCACCACCACTAATACCACCAATACCACCATCACTGATACCACCAATACCACCACCACCAATGCCACCAATACGACCACCACCATCATCACCAATACCACCACCACCAATACCACCACCACCATTACCACCACCACCAATACCACCATTACCAATACCACCAATACCACCACCTACACCAATACCAATACCACCACCAGCAAAACCAATAACACCACCAATACCAATACCACCACCACCAATACCACCACCAATACCACCACGACCACCAATACCACCACGACCACCAATACCACCACCTCCAATACCACCACAATCAATACCACCAATCCCACCACCACTAATCCCACCGCCATGCCCAATACCACCCCCACCATCAATACCCCCACCACCAATACCACTACCACCAATACCACCACCACCAATACCACCACCAATACCACCACCAATACTGCCACCAATACCACCACCACCAATACCACCAATACCATCCCCACCTCCAATACCACCACCACCAATACCACCACCACCACCACCAATACCCTAACCAATACCACCACCACCACCAATACCACCACCACCTCCACCACCACCAATACCACCAATACCACCACCACCCCCAATGCCACCACCACCAATACCAGCAATACAACCACCACCAATACCACCACCAATACCACCACCACCACCAATACCACCACCACCAATACCACCACCACCAATACCACCAATACCACCACCACCACCAATACCACCGCCACCAATACCGCCACCAATACCACCACCACCAATACCACCAATACCATCCCCACCACCAATACCACCACCACCAATACCACCCCCACCAATACCCTAACCAATACCACCACCACCACCAATACCACCACCACCTCCACCACCACCAATCCCACCAATCCCACCACCACCCCCAATACCACCACCACCAATATCAGCAATACAACCACCACCGATACCACCACCAATACCACCACCACCACCAATACCACCACCAATACCACCACCACCAATACCACCACCAATACCACCACCACCAATACCACCACAGCCAATACCACCACCACCAATACCACCAATACCAATACCACCTCCACCAATACCACTGCCACCAATTCCAATACCACCACCACCAATACCACCACCACCAATGCCACCACCAATACCACCACCAATACCACCACCACCACCAATACCACCACCAATACCAACACCACCACCACCACCAATACCACCACCATCAATACCACCACCACCACCAATACCACCACCACCAATACCACCACCACCAATACCACCACCTCCAATACCACCATCACCACCAATACCACCACCACCATTACCACCAACAATACCACCACCACCACCAATACCACCACCACCACCACCAATACCACTACCAATACCACCACCAATACTACCACCACCACCAATACCACCAGCACCAATACCACTACCACCAGCACCAATACCACCACCACCACCAATATCACCATTAATGCCAATACCACCACCATCACCAATACCACCATCACCAATACCACCACCACCAATACCACCACCACCAATACCATCACTGATACTACCAATACCACCACCACTAATGCCACCACCACCACCAATACCACCACCACCATCACCAATACCACCACCAATACCACCCACCAATACCACCACCACCAATACCACCACCACCATTACCACCACCACCAATACCACCATTACCAATACCACCAAGACCACCACCAGCAAAACCAATAACACCACCAATACCACCACCACCAATACCACCACCAATACCAATACCACCACCAATACGACCACGACCACCAATACCACCACCTCCAATACCACCACAATCAATACCACCAATCCCACCACCACCAATCCCACCGCCATTACCAATACCACCCCCACCATCAATACCCCCACCACCAATACCACCAATACCACCACCACTAATACCACCACCAATTCCACCAATACCACCATCACTGATACCACCAATACCACCACCACCAATGCCACCACCACCACCAATACCACCACCACCACCATCACCAATACCACCACCAATACCAATACCACCTCCACCATTACCACCACCACCAATACCACCATTACCAATACCACCAATACCACCACCACCAATACCAATACCACCACCAGCAAAACCAATAACACCACCAATACCGATACCACCAATACCACCACCAATACCAATACCACCACCACCACCAATACTACCACGACCACCAATACCACCACCTCCAATACTACCACAATCAATCCCACCAATCCCACCACCACTAATCCCACTGCCAATACCAATTACCACCCCCACCATTAATACCCCCACCACCAATACCACCAATACCACTACCACCAATACCACCACCACCAATACCACCACCACCACCACCAATACCACAACCACCAATACCACCACCACCAATACCATTACCACCAATACCAATACCACCACGACCACCAATACCACCACCTCCAATACCACCACAATCAATACCACCAATCCCACCACCACCAATCCCACCACCATTACCAATACCACCCCCACCATCAATACCCCCACCACCAATACCACCAATACCACCACCACTAATACCACCAATACCACCATCACTGATACCACCAATACCACCACCACCAATGCCACCAATACCACCACCACCACCATCACCAATACCACCACCACCAATACCAATACCACCAATACCACCACCACCACCACCAATACCAATACCACCACCAGCAAAACCAATAACACCACCAATACCAATACCACCACCACCAATACCACCACCAATACCACCACCACCACCAATACCACCACGACCACCAATACCACCACCTCCAACACCACCACAATCAATACCACCAATCCCACCACCACTAATCCCACCGCCATTACCAATACCACCCCCACTATCAATACCCCCACCACCAATACCACCAATACCACTACCACCAATACCACCACCACCAATACCACCACCAATACCACCACCAATACTGCCACCAATACCACCACCACCAATACCACCAATACCATCCCCACCACCAATACCACCACCACCAATACCACCACCACCAATACCCTAACCAATACCACCACCACCACCAATACCACCATCACCTCCATCACCACCAATACCACCAATACCACCACCACCCCCAATGCCACCACCACCAATACCAGCAATACAACCACCACCAATACCACCACCAATACCACCACCACCACCAATACCACCACCACCAATACCACCACCACCAATACCACCGCCACCAATACCGCCACCAATAACACCACCACCAATACCACCAATACCATCCGCACAACCAATACCACCACCACCAATACCACCCCCACCAATACCCTAACCAATACCACCACCACCACCAATACCACCACCACCACCAATACCACCAATCCCACCACCACCCCCAATACCACCACCACCAATATCAGCAATACAACCACCACCGATACCACCACCAATACCACCACCACCACCAATACCACCACCAATACCACCACCACCAATACCACCACCAATACCACCACCACCAATACCACCACAGCCAATACCACCACCACCAATACCACCAATACCAATACCACCACCACCAATACCACCGCCACCAATTCCAATACCACCACCACCAATACCACCACCACCAATGCCACCACCAATACCACCACCACCACCAATACCACCACCAATACCAACACCACCACCACCACCAATACCACCACCATCAATACCACCACCACCACCAATACCACCACCACCAAAACGACCACCACCAATACCACCACCTCCAATACCACCATCACCACCAATACCACCACCACCATTACCACCAACAATACCACCACCACCACCAATACCACCACCACCACCACCAATACCACTACCAATACCACCACCAATACTACCACCACCACCAATACCACCAGCACCAATACCACTACCACCAGCACCAATACCACCACCACCACCAATATCACCATTAAAGCCAATACCACCACCATCACCAATACCACCACCACCAATACCACCACCACCAATACCATCACTGATACCACCAATACCACCACCACTAATGCCACCACCACCACCAATACCACCACCACCACCACCATCACCAATACCACCACCAATACCACCACCAATACCACCACCACCAATACCACCACCACCATTACCACCACCACCAATACCACCATTACCAATACCACCAATACCACCACCACCAATACCAATACCACCACCAGCAAAACCAATAACACCACCAATACCACCACCACCAATACCACCACCAATACCAATACCACCACCAATACGACCACGACCACCAATACCACCACCACCAATACCACCACCACCAATACCACCGCCACCAATACCGCCACCAATACCACCACCACCAATACCACCAATACCATCCGCACAACCAATACCACCACCACCAATACCACTCCCACCAATACCCTAACCAATACCACCACCACCACCAATACCACCACCACCACCAATACCACCAATCCCACCACCACCCCCAATACCACCACCACCAATATCAGCAATACAACCACCACCGATACCACCACCAATACCACCACCACCACCAATACCACCACCAATACCACCACCACCAATACCACCACCACCAATACCACCACCAATACCACCACCACCAATACCACCACAGCCAATACCACCACCACCAATACCACCAATACCAATACCACCACCACCAATACCACCGCCACCAATTCCAATACCACCACCACCAATACCACCACCACCAATGCCACCACCAATGCCACCACCAATACCACCACCACCACCAATACCACCACCAATACCAACACCACCACCACTACCAATACCACCACCATCAATACCACCACCACCACCAATACCACCATCACCAAAACCACCACCACCAATACCACCACCTCCAATACCACCATCACCACCAATACCACCACCACCATTACCACCAACAATACCACCACCACCACCAATACCACCACCACCACCACCAATACCACTACCAATACCACCACCAATACTACCACCACCACCAATACCACCAGCACCAATACCACTACCACCAGCACCAATACCACCACCACCACCAATATCACCATTAAAGCCAATACCACCACCATCACCAATACCACCACCACCAATACCACCACCACCAATACCATCACTGATACCACCAATACCACCACCACTAATGCCACCACCACCACCAATACCACCACCACCACCACCATCACCAATACCACCACCAATACCACCACCAATACCACCACCACCAATACCACCACCACCAATACCACCACCACCATTACCACCACCACCAATACCCTAACCAATACCACCACCACCACCAATACCACCACCACCACCAATACCACCAATCCCACCACCACCCCCAATACCACCACCACCAATATCAGCAATACAACCACCACCGATACCACCACCAATACCACCACCACCACCAATACCACCACCAATACCACCACCACCAATACCACCACCAATACCACCACACCAATACCACCACAGCCAATACCACCACCACCAATACCACCAATCCCAATACCACCACCACCAATACCACCGCCACCAATTCCAATACCACCACCACCAATACCACCACCACCAATGCCACCACCAATACCACCACCACCACCAATACCACCACCAATACCAACACCACCACCACCACCAATACCACCACCATCAATACCACCACCACCACCAATACCACCACCACCAAAGCGACCACCACCAATACCACCACCTCCAATACCACCATCACCACCAATACCACCACCACCATTACCACCAACAATACCACCACCACCACCAATACCACCACCACCACCACCAATACCACTACCAATACCACCACCAATACTACCACCACCACCAATACCACCAGCACCAATACCACTACCACCAGCACCAATACCACCACCACCACCAATATCACCATTAAAGCCAATACCACCACCATCACCAATACCACCACCACCAATACCACCACCACCAATACCATCACTGATACCACCAATACCACCACCACTAATGCCACCACCACCACCAATACCACCACCACCACCACCATCACCAATACCACCACCAATACCACCACCAATACCACCACCACCAATGCCACCACCACCATTACCACCACCACCAATACCACCATTACCAATACCACCAATACCACCACCACCAATACCAATACCACCACCAGCAAAACCAATAACACCACCAATACCACCACCACCAATACCACCACCAATACCAATACCACCACCAATACGACCACGACCACCAATACCACCACCACCAATACCACCACCACCAATACCACCACCACCAATACCACCGCCACCAATACCGCCACCAATACAACCACCACCAATACCACCAATACCATCCGCACAACCAATACCACCACCACCAATACCACTCCCACCAATACCCTAACCAATACCACCACCACCACCAATACCACCACCACCACCAATACCACCAATCCCACCACCACCCCAATACCACCACCACCAATATCAGCAATACAACCACCACCGATACCACCACCAATACCACCACCACCACCAATACCACCACCAATACCACCACCACCAATACCACCACCACCAATACCACCACCAATACCACCACCACCAATACCACCACAGCCAATACCACCACCACCAATACCACCAATACCAATACCACCACCACCAATACCACCACCACCAATTCCAATACCACCACCACCAATACCACCACCACCAATGCCACCACCAATGCCACCACCAATACCACCACCACCACCAATACCACCACCAATACCAACACCACCACCACTACCAATACCACCACCATCAATACCACCACCACCACCAATACCACCATCACCAAAGCCACCACCACCAATACCACCACCTCCAATACCACCATCACCACCAATACCACCACCACCATTACCACCAACAATACCACCACCACCACCAATACCACCACCACCACCACCAATACCACTACCAATACCACCACCAATACTACCACCACCACCAATACCACCAGCACCAATGCCACTACCACCAGCACCAATACCACCACCACCACCAATATCACCATTAAAGCCAATACCACCACCATCACCAATACCACCACCACCAATACCACCACCACCAATACCATCACTGATACCACCAATACCACCACCACTAATGCCACCACCACCACCAATACCACCACCACCACCACCATCACCAATACCACCACCAATACCACCACCAATACCACCACCACCAATACCACCACCACCAATACCACCACCACCATTACCACCACCACCAATACCACCATTACCAATACCACCAATACCACCACCACCAATACCAATACCACCACCAGCAAAACCAATAACACCACCAATACCACCACCACCAATACCACCACCAATACCAATACCACCACCAATACGACCACGACCACCAATACCACCACCTCCAATACCACCACAATCAATACCACCAATCCCACCACCACCAATCCCACCGCCATTACCAATACCACCCCCAACATCAATACCCCCACCACCAATACCACCACCACTAATACCACCAATACCACCACCAATACCACCAATACCACCATCACTGATACCACCAATACCACCACCACCAATGCCACCACCACCACCAATACCACCACCACCACCATCACCAATACCACCACCAATACCAATACCACCACCACCATTACCACCACCACCAATACCACCATTACCAATACCACCAATACCACCACCACCAATACCAATACCACCACCAGCAAAACCAATAACACCACCAATACCGATACCACCACCACCAATACCACCACCAATACCAATACCACCACCACCACCAATACTACCATGACCACCAATACCACCACCTCCAATACCACCACAATCAATCCCACCAATCCCACCACCACTAATCCCACCACCAATACCAATACCACCCCCACCATTAATACCCCCACCACCAATACCACCAATACCACTACCACCAATACCACCACCACCAATACCACCACCACCACCACCACCAATACCACAACCACCAATACCACCACCACCAATACCATTACCACCAATAACAATACCACCACCAATACCACCACCACCAATACCAATACCACCACCAATACCACCACCACCATTACCACCACCAACAATACCACCAATGCCACCACCACCACCAATATCAACAATACCAGCACCACCAATACCACCACCACCAATACCACCAATACCACCACCACCACCACCACCAATACCACCATCACCAATACCAATACCACCACCACCATTACCACCACCACCAATACCACCATTACCAATACCACCAATACCACCACTACCAATACCAATACCACCACCAGCAAAACCAATAACACCACCAATACCGATACCACCACCACCAATACCACCACCAATACCAATACCACCACCACCAATACCACCAATACCACCACCTCCAATACCACCACAATCAATACCACCAATCCCACCACCACTAATCCCACCGCCATTACCAATACCACCCCCACCATCAATACCCCCACCACCAAAACCACCAATACCACTACCACCAATACCACCACCACCAATACCACCACCACCACCACCAATACCACAACTACCAATACCACCACCACCAATACCACTACCACCAATAACAATACCACCACCAATACCACCACCTCCAATACCACCATCACCACCAATACCACCACCACCACCATTACCACCAACAATACCACCACCACCAATACCACCACCACCACCACCAATACCACTACCAATACCACCACCAATACTACCACCACCACCAATACCACCACCACCAATACCACCAGCACCAATACCACTACCACCAGCACCAATACCACCACCACCACCAATATCACCATTAATACCAATACCACCACCATCACCAATACCACCACCACCAATACCATCACTGATACCACCAATACCACCACCACTAATGCCACCACCACCACCAATACCACCACCACCACCACCATCACCAATACCACCACCAATACTACCACCAATACCACCACCACCAATACCACCACCACCATTACCACCACCACCAATACCACCATTACCAATACCACCAATACCACCACCACCAATACCAATACCACCACCAGCAAAACCAATAACACCACCAATACCAATACCACCACCACCAATACCAATACCACCACCACCACCAATACGACCACGACCACCAATCCCACCACCTCCAATACCACCACAATCAATACCACCAATCCCACCACCACCAATCCCACCGCCATTACCAATACCACCCCCACCATCAATACCCCCACCACCAATACCACCAATACCACCAATACCACCACCACTAATACCACCAATACCACCACCAATACCACCAATACCACCATCACTGATACCACCAATACCACCACCACCAATGCCACCACCACCACCAATACCACCACCACCACCATCACCAATACCACCACCACCACCAATACCAATACCACCACCACCATTACCACCACCACCAATACCACCATTACCAATACCACCAATACCACCACCACCAATACCAATACCACCACCAGCAAAACCAATAACACCACCAATACCGATACCACCACCACCAATACCACTACTAATACCAATACCACCACCACCACCAATACTACCACGACCACCAATAGCACCACCTCCAATACCACCACAATCAATCCCACCACCACTAATCCCACCGCCAATACCAATACCACCCCCACCATTAATACCCCCACCACCAAAACCACCAATACCACAACCACCAATACCACCACCACCAATACCACCACCACCACCACCACCAATACCACAACCACCAATACCACCACCACCAATACCACTACCACCAATAACAATACCACCACCAATACCACCACCACCAATACCAATACCGCCACCAATACCACCACCACCATTACCACCACCAACAATACCACCAATGCCACCACCACCACCACCAATATCACCAATACCAGCACCACCAATACCACCACCACCAATACCACCAATACCACAACCACCAATACCACCACCACCAATACCACTACCACCAATAACAATACCACCACCAATACCACCACCACCAATACCAATACCGCCACCAATACCACCACCACCATTACCACCACCAACAATACCACCAATGCCACCACCACCACCAATATCACCAATACCAGCACCACCAATACCACCACCACCAATACCACCACCACCACCACCACCAATACCACCAATACCAATACCAATACCACTACCACCAGTACCACCACCTCAGCACCTCTCGCTTACTAGTAATAGCAGGGCACTGTTCGAGGCTGGAGCTGCAGCCGAGACCATCCCTCCCTCCCTCCATGCCTGCCATAAAGCATAGCCCACCTTGCACAAAAAGGTGAAGCCAGGGCCCTACTACAGCTGGCGTGTGTTTTATTAGGCCAAAGATAGCAATGACATTACGCAATGCCAAACTGCACACTCAAATCACGGAGAGGGCAGGAAATAGCCCCCCCTCCCGCTCTTCCTCCTGAGCCATGACAGTGTAATCACAGAGCGAAAGGTGTTGGAGTGCTTTGTTGGTGTTTATAGCTCGGTTATATGTAACTCTCACTTCACACTTTTTGTCTGTGTAATTTACAACACTTACAGATCTTCTTCACTGCACTATTTATCACTACTTTGAAGACGTCGCAGGCCGGTCTCTTCCTCTGATATTTACAATCTAACAAGCGGTTAAGAAGGCCCTTTATTGGAATGCAATAGGTCTCGTATTTGCGAGAGTTTAAGCTATTAATATTGTAAATGACAATGCCTTTTATTTATGCTTTAAAACCCAAAACATAAATAAAAGGCATTGTCATTTACAAAAACAATAGCTCAAACTCGCGTGAATGTGAGACCTATTGCATTGCAAATGCTTGTTCATTGACTAATCCTGTTATGATCTTCCAATGTTTGCAGGAGGCAGCAGCTGAACCTGGTGTTTAGGAATGTGAATTCGCCTTCATTTGAAAATATCTGGAGATTCCATGAGATTTCTAGTCTCCTTACAGCGCCCCTAAGACGGAATAATGGAATACTGACTTTGCAGACCTCTTCTGTAAGATCGAAAAAGTGTGCTTCCCAAAGGAGGAACGCTGACACTTGTGCTTGTTCTGCAATGGGATATTTGCCTGTGAGGATTTCATTATCTTAATAAGTAACGCCCTGATGTGAAGGACAGAATTGACCCTCCTGAACGGAGACGTGAGGCGTATTATATATTGATAGCCTGCACAGTCTCAATCTGCAATGGAGTGTATCCTCATCAGTAGACTGAGCTATGCTTCCTATCACAAAAAATACATTGTTTTGAGTGCAAGCATAAACTGTCAAAATTAAAACATGGACCAGCTGTTTTAAACCGCTGGTTTGTCTTTCAATTCAGAGGACTAGCATGCCATCTGGGAGGAGGCAGGCACCCCCTCACTGATAGGTACTATTTGTGACTGGACCTACCTATGAAGGAATACTTGTAGCTTCCTAGGACTTTGTGCCCCTCCCAAAACGCACCTTTATGGGTCGCACTGAGGACCTCATTAATGGGGAATTAGCGCAGGGCAGCGCAGCAAGTCACCTTGCTGCACTGCCCAACAGTGCCGGCTCTCATAGGGCGTGCTGCGGGGTGGTGGGGCAGGGGAGGGCAGGGGGGGGGTAGTAAGCTTCCGGACATACGACGGAACAGAGGAAAGCAATTATTATGTTCCTCAGTTCCGTTGTATGTCCGAGTTTACTACCCCCCACCCTGCCCCTCCCCCGCCCTGCCCCACCGCCCTGCAGCACGCCCCATGCGAGCCGCCACTGCTGCCCTATGCCAAAGTGGAAGGGCAGGAATGGACCGTATTCATCAGTTACGATGCATACCTGTCCTTTCCCCCTGCCCTGGTACCATTTCGGCAGTCTAGCGCCAACACAGGCAACCTTGCACCATGGGGCAGGGGTGCCTGTGTTGTCGGAAGGATAGTTTTGTGCACGAAGGAGTGCCTTCCTGCACCAAAACAATCCTGGAAGGCTTTCCCCTCTTTCTATGTGTGCTGTAGAAGGCAGCACACATGGAAAGAGGAAAAAACAAGGAGAAATAAAGTTATTTCGCCTTGTTACACCTCACCTCGGGAGGCATAAAATGTTGGTGCATCCCCAGGTTTACATGGTTTTGCAAATCTGGGGAAGCATCATAATCCATGGGTGTTGCATGGGAACACCCACTGCAACGCCCATGGAATGAGTCCTGAGCACAGAGTAAGGCAACATAGCGATTTGAGCTACCTTGTCTTACTCCATGTCTATGAGGACTTTCAAAGCCACGCAAAGTGGCTTGGCGCAGCCTCATAGATATGATTTCAAGGTTTGCGCAGCCGGAGCGTTACAAAAAGTGACGTTCTGGCAGTGCAAGGAGCCCTTAGGGTGCACCACGTTCTAAGTACCAAACTGTGCTCTAGCTCTAGCATGATCAGTATTATAGATGGGGTCTCCCTCACATCTGTGGTCCCTTCTGTACTACGAAATTACCCTGCAGCACAAAAAAACTGATGCAACTGCAAATATTATTTCCAAGTGCTTTGTTCCCCATACACAGTTCTTGTTGGCATTAACAGACAGTACTGTTCAGAGTTTTACACGTTTTTTAATATCAAAGAGTAGCAAGTGAGTAACCTGAAACTATCTTTGAAATACGTTAGATGCGTGATTATGCCACCATTTATGAATGAATATGGTTTTAAATGTTGAATTCCTCTCCGGTATGATTTCTCAATACGTACATCTTGCAGCCATTCCCCAATCAGCTGATCCCTGAATGCTGGCATGATGAAGTGACAGGGAGCTTCCTTGCCATGGTCTGCGAGGAATATGTAATCATCACACATTATCAGTTGTCAGGTGCAACAATCTCTATCAGAATCTTTTGTTTGCTATTCTGGTTTCTGCTGGCAGGCTTTGAGTGTGTAGCATTTTCATTTGCAGAGAGACAAGCAATAATATAGGACCACCGCAGTTGATATCATAAATAATTCCAAAAAGTATTTTATTTAAAATCATAATCTGTGCAAAGTTATAAAGAATTAGTACGCATAATCCAGTACATTCGGGGTCATCGTTTCTTTCCTTTGCCTTCGTGCATGTGAAGATCTATCAAGCCAGAAAGGATGCCTTTGGTTGGCTGATTCTGTTTTCAGAAGCAAGACATATGTAACACTAAATTAACCCTATTTGATAGGATAATTATAAATTGGGTTTAATAAATGCACTTAAGGGGGAAAGTGCTACCAAAAATAGATTTTGATTTATGTTTTTTACAGGTTAACGTTTTTTAAAACATTGCTTGTTTTGTCGATTAGATTGTCCGAATAAGATTTTAACTTGCTTGCGAATGGGAAATGGTAGATTTGTACTGCACACTGTGGTGCTCAGGCCTAGGAATATCCGTATCAGATGTAATATTAATTTAATGGGCACACCCAAAGTGATATACTTTTTTAAATGGTACAGCATCCTAAAGAGCTCTGCTGTAAATCTGAGCACAAAAGGTTTTGGATGAAATAGTATTTGAACTGCTTGGTGTCTGAGTGTTTCCACCCAATTCACCATTTAGTCCAAAACAATTTTCACACTTGGGGCCAGATTTATCAAAGCATTGCATTGCCCTCGCATGACGCAGGGTGACTCAAGGGTAACGCAATCCTTAAGTCAGATTTACCAAGTCATGCAAGGCCTCCTTGTGTAGCCCTGCGGGGCTTGGTAAATCTTGAGTAACACAAGGAAACGACACTGGGAAGGCATTACCTGGGTGCAGAGAGGGTGTTCTCACACATCCACCCGGTTGTCTGATGGAACCACGCATGTCATTACAACGCATACCTGACCGGTCATTACAACGGCCGTGTGTTTACCACTCATGCCTTCACAACGAACGTCTTTACCACGGCTTGCCTTTACCATGCATGCCTTTACAACGAAAAAGTAAGTATTTGGCAGGCAAATGTAAAGCCTGATAGACAAATATGTAGATATATAGAGAGATGTATATATATATATATATTATATATATATATATATATATATATATATATATATATATATATATATATATATATATATATATATATCTACTGGCGGTCGCCTGTAGATAGTTATAGTTAGGACCTATTTTCCATAGGAAATTCACAACATTCTATTTCAAATAACTTTGGCGCCGGTTGACGAATCTTCGCGAAATTGTCAAAACCCGTGGGGCGCTCCGGTCCGCTCCTATCCTGAAAGTTTCGGGGTGATTCAGCAAGCGAGGGCCGAGAAAACAGGGGGTCCCAAAACGTGTTTTCCCATGCAATTTTCCATAGGAAACTTTAGACACGGCTACAGCCCGAACTGCTGAACGGAATTACACCAAATTTGGCAAGAGGTAGTTCTTGGTTCAGAAAGAACCCTTTTGTTAAATGGTGTAAATCCGTTCAGTAGTTGCTGAGAAAATCAAAAGTAAAAACACATATATATCTATGGCAGCGGAGGATCCGCGCACCCTCCCGATCACGAGCTGTATGCTAATTGGCTGTCAACACTCCAAACCAGAAAGTGTTGGCAGCCATCTTGAGCCTCGGTAGAACCGAGGCACAAGAAATCAGAGAAAAAAGTGCGCAAAACGGGGGCAGGGTAGAAACACCCTGACCCCCTAGGCCTGCTTTTTTTTTTTTTTAAATCGGCAAAATCCGCGCAAAAAAAAATCTGTGCACAAAAAACCGAAGCGTGGGCTCCCGCGCTTTGTTAATATTCAGCCCCCGGGTGGGCCAAATCCCGGGGGCAATTATAATATTGGGATGGGGGGCCCAAAGGGGCCCCCCAGCCCCGGAGACCGCCACCCCCCGGGGCTTTTTTTAAAAATAATGCAACCTGTGTGGGGGGGGGGCTTGAGCCCCCCCCACACGCCCCAGGGACCACCACCTCCCCGGGGCACTAAATAGTGACATTGGGGGTCCGTTATGGACCCCCAAGTCCCGGGGACCACTACCCACCGGGGCTTTGAAAATGTTCGGAGGGGGGCCGCGCGGCCCCCCTCCTGGAGCCCTTGATGGCCTCCTGGAGCCCTTGATGGCCCTGGGGACCGCCACCCCCCAGGGCCGGCTCCTGCAGTGTCCCGGGGTGCCCACCCCTGGGACACTGTAGGTTTGCTATGGCAGGGCGGGAGCCTCGCGGCTCCCACCCTGCCATAGCAAACTGCTTTGGTTTTCGAAGAGAGCAGGAAACCTGCTCTCTCTTCCAAAAACCAAAGACGATTGCTTTTCACACGTGGAGCTGCATCTTAGCAGCTCCCCATGTGGAAAGCAATGCCGGCTCCCGAGGGACGCGGGGAGCCGGCGGGACCGTGGGGAGTTGGGGACCCCCATGGTCCCCACAATGGAGAGGGCCAGCCCCGGGGGATGGGGTCCCCGGGCTACAAGTGGCTCGGAGGGGGACCACGCGGCCCCCTTCCCCAAAATTTACAGGAAAAAAAAATTTAATTAAAAAACAAAGGCCGGCCCCGGGGATGGGGTGCCCGGGCCATAAGTGGCCTGAGGAGTGGGGCAATGCAGCCCCTCCAAAACATTTAAAAAAAAAAAAAAAAGGCCATGCCCCGGGGATGGGGTCCCGGGGCCGAATAAGGCCTCGGTAAGGGGGCCACGCTGGCCCCTTCCAAATTTTATTTTAAAAAATGAGGGCAGGCCCTGGGGGATGGGGTCCCCAGGGCCAATAAATTAGAAAAGAAGGGGCCACACAACCCCCTTCTTAAAAATAAATTAAAAGACCGGCATCGCGCCGGAGGCCACGCCCTCCTTGCAGCACTCAGCAAACGCATCCCCTGGCGCGTTTGCAGATGGGGAACGAATTCCCCTTGAATACTGGGGGTCCCTGGGGCCAACTAGCCCACCAGGAACCTCCAGTATGCGCCAGGGGGCTGCGTTGCAGAGAGGTGTTCTGAGGCCACGCCCCTTTTTACACCTCTCTGCAACGCAGCTCTGTGGCACTTAATGGAAGTAGCTGGTGGGCTAGTTGCACCCCAGGGACCCGCAGGATTCAAGGGAGTTAATCCCCCAACTTAAAACGCGCCACAGGGCGCGTTTGCACAGTGGTGAAGGGAGGGGCGGGGCCTGAGATGACGTGTGCAAACACGCCCTGTGGCGCTGCTTTAAGTTGGGGATTAACTCCCTTGAATCCTGAGGTCCTGGGTGCAACCAGCCCACCAGCTCCTCCATTAAGCACCACAGAGCTGCGTTGCAGAGAGGTGTAAAAAGGGCGTGGTCTCTGACCACCTCTCGCAACGCAGGCCTGTGGCACTTACTGGAAGTACCTGGTGGGCTAGTTGAGCCCCAGGGACCCTCAGGATTCAAGGTGACCTAACACCCCAGCCTAAAGCGCGCCACAGGGCGCGCTTGCACAGTGGTGAAGGGAGGGGCGGGGCCTCAGGTGGCATGTGTGCAAACACGCCCTGTGGCGCTGCTTAAGTTGGGAATTAATTCCCCTTGAATCCTGAGGGACCCTGGGGGCCAACTAGCCCACCAGGTACCTCCGAGTGCGCGCCACAGGGATGCGTTGCAGAGAGGTGGTCCAGGCCATGCCCCTTTTACACCTCTGTGCAACGCAGCTCTGTGGCGCTTACTGGAGGTACCTAGTGGGCTAGTTGGACCCCAGGGACCCTCAGGATTCAAGGGGACTTAATCTCCCAACTTAAAGCGGCCACAGGGCTTGTTTGCACACATGTCACCTCAGGCCCCCTCCCTTCACCACTGTGCAAACGCGCCTCGGGCGCGTTTTAAGAGGAAGTTTTATTCCCCCTGCCCTATTATGTACTAGGGCCTTACAGAGGAGGTCATGCTAATCACAGGGGTACCCCAACGCATAGTGTTCCCTAGTGTATGTAGGTGTTTTCACTGTATTCTAAGTGTCTTTTAGCATAGCACTGGCTCTAGGCCTGGTTAGTCCGAGTCAGTTACCACCAGTACCCGTCTGGAAAAGTTGTGGGCACAGGATGATTTTTGCAACAAGGCCTCTTTCTGCTCCTCTGTTGGTTCTTTCTGCACATGTCTTGCCTCTTCCTGCTCTTTTCTTCGTCTTTGTGGACTTCTGTTGCTTCTTTCTGCATTTCTTTTGCTTCTTTCTGTGCGTTTTTCTTCTTCTTCACATGTCCTACCTCTGTAGGCATAGTTAGAAACTAGCATTTAAAAACCTTTGAAATTCACTTAAAAAACCATAGGTTTTAGGCATGTTATAGTTAGAAATTAGCATTTAAAAACCTTTGAAATTCACTGAAAAAACCATAGGTTTTAGGCACGTTATAGTTAGAAATTAGCATTTAAAAACCTTTTAACATTTGAGATGTCATCAGTGATGTCATCAGTGATGTCACTGACCATGTCATGAGTGATGTAATATGTGACGTCATCAGCAGTGCATTACAGGCGCGAGTTATAGTTAGCTGAACTAACTATAACGGGGAATTTCTATGGTTTTGTACGTATATATATATATATATATATATATATATATATATATATATATATATATATATATATATCTACTGGCGGTCGCCAGTAGATAGTTATAGTTAGGACCTATTTTCCATAGGAAATCCGCGACATTCTATTTGAAATAACTCTTGCGTCGGTTGACGAATCTTCGCGAAATTTTCAAACTTTATGGCCCGCTCCGGTCCGCTCCCTACCCTGAAAGTCTCAGGGTGATTCTGTCAAGCGGGGGCCGAGAAAAAAGGGGGTCCCAAAACGTGTTTTCCCATTCATTTTCCCATAGGAAACTTTAGACACGGCTACAGCCCGAACTGCTGAACGGAATTACACCAAATTAGGCAAAGAGGTAGTTCTTGGTTCAGAAAGAACCCTTTTTGTTAAATGGTGTAAATCCGTTCAGTAGTTGCTGAGAAAATCAAAAGTAAAAACACATATATATTCTGGGCGGAGCCTAACCACACATGTCATCGTGAGATCTGATTGGCTGTCAGCACTTCATCCTGGAATTGCTGGCAGCCATCTTGGGACCAATATAAATGATAGTACCCCATTGAACTGCATTGTAGTGAATCGAAGATTTTGAGGGTTACCAAAAGGAGAACTATAAAGGGTGATAACAGACTTTAGTTACATTAGAATTCATTTGTTGATGGTACCATACTAATTTCAGGAATTGTGGTGTGTTCTAAGGTGATTTTTACCCTGTGAAAAACCTTCTGCTGGGATATCATGAATCATGTTTGAGAGAAAACTATTTTCACATGCTTGTCCCATACAGTTTTGGAAGGTGCCCCAGAAGCTAAAATGAGAGCATATTTTCTGTAAATTCACATTATCTTTCTCAGTCAGTGTGAGAATGAAGTCTAGCAATACGTAAC